>JADRCH010007930.1:2281942-2352024 GCA_019843965.1 Rhynchomys soricoides
TATATGCCAATTTGATAAAAGTAGAAGTAGCTTTGAAATGGAAAATAGTTATCAGTGTAAACATATTTTTTAAGTTTAGAGGTCTTTACACAAAAGCACTGCATCTGTATAACTCCTGTTCTTCAATTTCCTTCCATACATCCCTTACATGTTCATGGCATCTTCTTCAATTATTGTATCAAGGGTCATTTTTAAAACAAACCCACATGTACAATTTCATATTGAAAATGAAATTAATGGCCTTAATAATTTTTACATATGTCATTTTAAATATATTATATACAAATTAGATATACAGATTAGTATTGATAATAACCACATAGTATATAATGAGAGATATAGAAGTCTATTGTTTACTTTATTTATGTGTTACTATTTCTAATCGCCTTATACAATTAAATACAAAAGTAACTACTAATTCATAGAAAATAGGATAGCTGTAATCATGGATAGCGGTTGTCATAAATCAGTTATTATGTATTGCAAATACGTCATGATTTTAAAATATTCTCAGTGCTAGAAAATATATGTTTTATATTGTTTAAAATAATGAAAAATTTAATTATATATAAGATATTTACATATGACATTTATATTCTCATTACAAGAAAATGGAAAATACTTCTAAATATATACTTACTCTCCATTTACCTTGGTTTCAACACATTACAAACTATATTGAAATATACAATGTACTCATGTACTCATGAGCAGTTTTCAGATGAATTAAAATGACATTGATTATCAGTTCAATCTATGAAGTTTGACACAACAGTAGCTACGTGTGACTTCATAATTGCTAATACACCCACTACTTTTATCTGATGAAGTGAATTTGAAGTCATCTCTGCTTTTGTGCATCATTATACATTTTTTTCTTTTTATAGTGTAATAATTAAATGTGTACAGTTATGCAACTTGTTTAGTCTTTCTTTCTCTATTTTTTTTGGAATTGATACTTGAAGAATTTTTTGCTTCCTTTCCTTTGTAATCAAAATTAAAACACTTCAGTCTAATCATGACTTCTTAATCTCCTCCAATCCCTTCCTGTTTTAGGATTTTACCACTGTGAACAGACACCATGACCAAGGACAAAATTTAATTGTATCTGTCCTACAGGTTTGGAGGTTCATCAAGGTGGGAGCATGGCAGCATCCAGGGAGGCATGGTTCAGGCAAAGCTGAGAGTTCTATATCTTCATCTAAGGCTGATATGAGGAGACTAGCAGCTAGGCAGTCCAGGCAGCTAGTACAAGGGTATGATAGCCCATGTCCACAGTTACACACCTACTCCAACAAGACTACACCTCCTAATAGGGCCACACCTTGGACCAACCACATACAAATCATCACCCCCCCCTGTTCTTTACCCATCAAATTCCATTCAGAGTCTCACTCTTCCTTTAAAAAACGAAGTGGTAAATAAAAGCAATGCAAAGCAAACCTAAAAGTAAAGCAACACCATATGTTCACTAAGATTAAAAAAAAAAAAAAAAAAACCAAACAAAGCAATATGGGATGAAAAAATAAAGAGAGAGAGAAAGAAAAATGCCATTGAAGTTTTTTTTTTTTTAATGTATGTATGTATGTATGTATGTATGTGTTGCTAATTGTGAATAAAGACAGCATCAAGCTTCCCTTCCTCCACTTACCTTGCCTGCTTGAGGAATCCTCCTGAGAAGCAGAGCTGCCCTAAGAAGCCTGCTATCCTGAGGGGACCATCATGCTTACCCCACCTCTCCTCCCACCTTCATCAGACCTTCTGATTCTAAACCAAACAAGTAAGCCTCACTTTCTCCACCCACCTTCCCTGCTTGATGCCTGCTAGGCATGCCAAGATGCTTTAAAAAGCCTACTAGCCCAGGCAGACATACATTTTTCATCCACCTCTCTGTCCACCTTCATGGGATCTGTGGTCCCTGAATCAAAAAGACCTGCACATCTGGAACAGTACAACTCAAGGATACCCATCAGAGACCTGCCAAATCAACACCATGGAGGATAACCCCGCTCCAAACACTTACAACAACAGGAACATTCAGGTACCAAAGCCATCCAGATAGATAAAGATCCTTGACAAAACACAATCAAGAAAACCGAAGGAAATATTATACCTTTAGAGTACAGCTACCCTTGTACAGCAAGCCCTGGATATCCTCATACAACTGAAGCACAAGAAAATGACTTTAAATCCCATATTATAAAGATGCTTATATAAAGGCCTTTAGAGAGGATATAAATAAATCCATGAAAGAAGTACAGGAAACTAAAATTAAACAGGTAGAGGTCTTTAAAGAGGAAACAGGTAAATCCTGTAAATATATATAGGAAAATACAAGTAAACTGGTGAAGAAAATAAATAAAATCATGCAAGACCATCAATAAAACTGTGCAAGCAGAAATAGAAACAAAAAAAGAGAACACAGCTGGAGAAATCCTGGAGATTGTAAAGAACAGGAACAACAGATGCAAGCATCACCAACAGAATACAGGGAAGGGAAGAAAGAATTTCAGGTGTTGAGGATATAATAGAAAAACTTGATAAATCAGACAATGAAAAGGTAACCTATAAAATATTCCTGACATAAAATATCCAAAAAATCAGGGATACTATGAAAATACCTAACCTAAATATAGTAGGAATAGAAAAGGGTGAAAAGCCCAGGCTCAAAAGCCCAGAAAATATTTTTTTTCAATTTTTTTATTTATATATTTTTCATACATTATTTACATTTCAAATATTCCCCCTTTCTAGATCTCCCTTTTGGAACCTCCCCATTCCCTCCCCCCTCCCCCTGCAACTATTGGGATGTTGTCCCACCCTCCCACCCACACATCCACTCTCATCTTCCCTCCTTGGCATTCTTCTATAATGGGGGATCTAACACCCTCAGGCCCAAGGGCCTCTCCTCCCCCTGATGGCCAACAAAACCCTCCTCTGCTGCATATGTGGCCAGCACCATGGGTCCCTCAATGTGTATTCTTTGGTTGTTGATTCAGTCTCCAGGAGTATTGAGGGGTCAGGCTAGTTGCCACTTTTGCTCCCTCCGTGGGGCTGCAAACTCCCTCAGCTCCTTCAGTCCCTTCTCCAAGTCCTCCATCTGGGACCTCACACTCAGCCCTACTGTTGCTGCAAAGTGACTCTTGGGTATTTTGACCTTTTGGGCTAATAACCACTTAACAGTGAGGACATATTATGTTCACACTTTTGTGACTGCATTACCTCCCTCAGGATGATATTTTCATATTCCATCCATTTGTCTGATAATTTCATGAAATCATTGTTTTTAATAGCTGAGTAGTATTACACTGTGTAAATGTACCACATTTTCTGTATCCATTCCTCTGTTGAGGGACATCTGGGTTGTTTCCAGTTTCTGGCTATTATAAATATGGCTGCTATGAACATAGTGGAGCATGTGTTTTGATTACATGTTGGAGCATCTTCTGGGTATATGCCCAGGAGTGGAATAGCTGGTTCCTCAGGTAGTATTATATTTATTTTTCTGAGCGTCCGCCAAACTGATTTCCAGAGAGGTAGTATGAGCTTGCGTTACCACCAGCAATGGAGGAGTGTTCCTCTTTCTCCACATCCTCCCCAACATCTGCTGTCACCTGAGTTTTGGTCGTAGCCATTCTGACTCATGTGAGGTGGAATCTCAGGGTTGTTTTGATTTGCAATTCCATGAAGACTAAAGATGCTGAGCATTTCTTTAGGTGCTTCTCTGCCATTCAATTCCTCAGTTGAGAATTCTCTGCTTACCTCTCTTCCCCATTTTTTGATAGGGTGATTTGGATCTCTGGATTCTAGCTTCTTGAATTCTTTGTATACCTTGGATATTAGCCCTCTATTGGACATAGGATTGGTAAAAATCTTTTCCCAATATATAGGTTGCCATTTGATCCTATTTACAGAGTCCTATTGTTCTGTTCAGGAACTTTTCCCCTGTGCCCATGTGTTAGAAACATTTCCCCACTTTCTCTTCTATTAGATTCAGTGTATCTTGTTTTATGTGGAGGTTCTTGATCCACTTGGAATTAAGCTTTGTACAGGGAGATAGGAATGAATCAATTAGCAATCGTCTACATGTAGACTGCAAGTTGATCCAGCACCATTTGTTGAAGATGCTGTCTTTTTTCCACTGGATGGTTTTAGGTCCTTTTTCAAAGATCAAGTGACCATAGTGTGTGGGTTCATTTCTATGTCTTCAATTCTATTCCATTGATCTACCTACCTGTCACTGTACCGATACCATGCAGTTTTTGTCAAAACTACTCTATAGTATAGCTTGAGGTCAAGGAGGCTGATTCCCCCAGAAGTCCTTTTAATGTTGAGAATAGTTTTTGCTATCCTGGGTTTTTTGTTTTTCCATATGAATTTGAGAATTGCTCTTTCTAAGTCTATGAAGAATTGAGTAGGCATTTTGATGGGGATTGCATTGAATTTGTAGATTGCTTTCAGCAGTATGTCCATTTTAACTATTTCAATCCTGCCAATCCATGAGCATGGGAGATCTTTCCAGCTTCTGAGTGTTTTTTTTTTTTATTTCTTTCTTCAGAGATTTGAAGTTCTTGTCATACAGATCTTTCATTTGCTTGGTTAGAGTCATACCAAGATATTTTATATTGTTTGTGACAATTGTGAAGGGTGTTATTTGCCTAATTTCTTTCTCACCCTGTTTATCCTTCAATTATTGGAAGGATACTGATTTGCTCGAGTTTATTTTATATCTGGCAACTTTACTGAAGGTGTTTATCTGCTGTAGCAGATCTCTGGTGGAGTTTTTTGGGGTCACTTAAGTATACCATCATATTATCTACAAACAGTGATATTTTGATTTCTTCCTTTCCAATTTGTATCCCTTTGACATCCTTTTGTAGTCTAATTGCTCTAGCTAGAACTTCAAATATTATATTGAATGGACAGGGAGAGAAAGGGCAGCCTTGTCTAGTCCCTGATTTTAGTGGGGTTGCTTCAAGTTTCTCTCTATTTAGTTTGATGTTGGACACTGATTTCCTGCATACTGCTTTTACTATGTTTAGGTATTCTCCTTGATTCCTGATCTTCACGTGACTTTTATCATGAAGAGATGTTGAACTTTGTCAAATGTGTTTTCAGCATCTAACGAAATGACCATATGTTTTTTTCTTTGAGATTATTTATGTAGTGGATTACAGTGATGGATTTCCGGGTATTGAACCATCCCTGCATCTCTGGGTTGAAGCCTACTTGATCATGGTGAATGATCATTTTTATGTGTTCTTGGATTCAGTTTGCAAGAATTTTATTGAGTATTTTTGCATCAATATTCATAAGGGAAATTGGTCTGAAGTTTTCTTTTATTGTTGGGTCTTTGAGGGGTTTTGGTATCAGTGTAACTGTGGCCTCATAGATTGAGTTGGGTAGGGTTCCTTCTGCTTCTATCGTGTGGAATAGGTTGAAGAGTATTGGTATTAGGTCTTCAAGGTCTGATAGAATTCTGCACTGAACCCATATGGTCCTGGGTTTTTGTTGGTTGGGAGACTTTTAATGACTGCTTCTATTTCTTAAGGGGTTATGGGACTGTTTAGATGGTTTAACTGATCCTGATTTAATTTTGGTAAATGGTATCTGTCTAGAAACTTATCCATTTCCTCCAGATTTTCCAATTTTGTTGCATATATGCTTTTGTAGTAGGATCTGATGATTATTTAAATTTCCTATGAATCTGTTGTTATATCTAACTTTTCATTTTTAATTTTGTTAATTTACATACTTTCTCTGTGCCCTCTGGTTAGCCTGGCTAAGGGTTTATCTATCTTGTTGATTTTCTCAAAGAACCAGCTCCTGGTTTTGTTGATTCTTTGTATAGTTCTTTTAGTTTCTACTTTGTTGATTTCACCCCTTAATTTGATTATTTCCTGCCTTCTACTCCTCTTGGGTGTATTAGCTTCCTTTTATCCTAGAACTTTCAGGTGTGCTGTTAAGCTGGTAGTATATGCTCTCTCCAGTTTCTTTTTGGAGGCATTCAGAGCTATGAGTCTTTCTCTTAACACAGATTTCATTGTGTCATAGGTTTGGGTATATTGTACTTACATTTTCATTAAATTCTAGGAAGACTTTAATTTCTTTCTTTATTTATTCCTTGACCAAGTTGTCATTGAGTAGAGCAGTATTTAGCTTCCATGTGTAGGTGGGCTTTCTGCTGTTGTTGTTGCCGTTGAATACCAGCCTAATTCCATAGTTATCTGCTAGGAGGCATGGGATTATTTCAATCTTTTTATATCTTTTGAGGTTTCTTTTTTGATCAATTATATGATCAATTTTAGAGAAGTGCTGAGAAGAAGGTATATTCTTTTAATGTAGGATGAAATTTTCTATAGATATCTGTTAAATCCATGTGTTAGTTTCACTGTGTCTCTGTTTATTTTATGTTTATAATATCTGTCCAATGTTGATAGTGGGGTTTTGAAGTCTCCCACTATAATTTTGTGATGTGCAATGTGTGCTTTGAGCTTTAGTAAACTTTCCTTTATGAGTGTGGGAGCTCTTGTATTCAGGGCATAGATGTTCAGAACTGAGAGTTCTTCTTCTTCATAGATTTTTCTTTTGATGAGTATGAAGTGTCCTTGCTTATATTTTTTGATGAATTTTGGTTGAACGTCGATTTTATCCCATATTAGAACGGCTACTCCAGCCTGTTTCTTTGAGCCACTTGCCTGGAAAATTGTTTTCCAACCCTTTACTTTGAGGTAGTGTTTGTCTTTAACACGGAGGTGCATTTCCTGGATGCAGCAAAATGTTGGGTCCTGTTTATGGATCCAGTCTGTCAGTCTATGTCTCTTTATTCGGGAATTGAGACCATTGATGTTAAGAGATATTAAATAATAGTGATTGTTGCTTCCTGTTATTTTTGATATTGTTTATATGTTTGTGTGGCTATCTTTTTTTAAGTTTGTTGAAAGATTACTTTCTTGCTTTTTCTTGAGTGTAGTTTCCCTCCTTGAGTTGGCATTTTCCATGTATTATTCTTTGTAGGGCTGGGTTTGTGGAAACATACCATGCAAATTTGATTTGTCATAGATATTTTGGTTTCACCATCTATGATTATTGAGAGGTTTGCTGGATATAGCAGCCTGGGTTGGCATTTGTGTTCTCTTAGAGTCTGTATGAGATCTAGCCAGGATCTTCTAGCTTGCATTGTCTCTGGTGAGAAGTCTGGTGTAATTCTGATAGGTCTGCCTTTATATGTTACTTGCCCTTTTCCATTTACTGCTTTTAATATTCTTTCTTTATTTTGTGTATTTGGTGTTTTGACTATAATGGAATGGGAGGAATTTCTTTTCTGGTCAAGTCTATTTGGCGTTCTGTAGGCTTCTTGTATATTTATGTTCATATCTTTCTTTAGGTTAGGGAAGTTTTCTTCTATAATTTTGTTGAAGATATTTATTGGCCTTTTAAGTTGGGAATCTTCACTCTCTTCTATACCTATTATCCTCAGGTTCTGTCTTCTCGTTGTATCCTAGATATTCTGCATGTTTTGCATTAGAACCTTTTTGGATTTTGTGTATTCTTTGACTGGTGTGTCAATGTTTTCTATGGTATCTTCCGCACCTGAAATTCTCTCTTTCATCTCTTGTATTCTTTTGGTGATGCTTGCATCTGTGACTCCTGATTTCTTTCCTATGTTCTCTAACTCCAGGGTTGTCTCCTTTTGTGATTTCTTTATTGTTTCTATTTCTGCTTTTAATTCCTGAATTGTTTTGTTCATTTGTTTGTCTGTGTTTTCCTGAAATTCTTCAAGGAATTTTTGCGTGTATTCTTTTAGGGCTTCCAGTTGTTTACCTGTGTTCTCTTGTATTTCTTAAGGGAGTTATTTATTTCCTTCATAAAATCTTCTATCATCCTCTTGAGATGTGATTTTAAGTCTGAGTCTTCCTTTTCTGGTGTGTTGAGGTATCCAGTGATTGTTGTGCTGGTAGAGCTGGGTTCTGATGATGCCAAGTAATCTTGGTTTCTGTTCCTTGTGTTCTTGCCCTTGCCTTTCGCCATCTGGTTATCTCTGGTGTTAGCTGGACTTATTCTTTCTGACTGTGGCTTTTCTTTCCTGCAAGTCTAGGTGTCAATACTCCTTGGAGACCAGTTCTCTTTGAGAGGAATTTGGGTTTGGAGAGTTGTGGTGCAAGGTCAGCTTTGTGGTGCAGACAGAAACAGGAAGGATCTAATCCCCAGCTGACCCTTGTTTCCTGTGTCCTGATGGCTCTGCTAAGGTCCCTCTTGGTCCAGTTAATTTGAAAAGAAGTTGTGGTCTTGCCTGTGCTTAAAGATGTGTCTGCACTCCTGGTATACCAGCTCTTTCTTGGCACTATTTGAGGATGGAGCCCTGTTTCACAAGATCTGCTCTCCAGCCACCGAAAGAAACCAGATACCTGTTCCTCAGTCCCTGTGACCTGGGTATTCCAGATGGGTCCCTCTGAGCAGTCAGTCTTTTCCCCACTCTTGGGAGGGTAGCTTTCTCCCAGCTCTTTTTGGCTATGGAGCCCTGGTGGTCCTGACAGAGGACTACCGCCACAAATGGAAACCGGAAGGCTCTTACCTGGCGGCTGTTCCTCAGTCCCTGTGTCTGGAGCCCTCCTCCTGCTTGCCTTTCCACACTAGTGGGCAGCTTGATTTCTCCCAATACTGTTTGGCTATGGAGCCCTGGTGGCCCAGGCAGAGGTCTTCTGCCTCAGATCCAGAAAATATTTTTAACAAAATAATAATTTTTTTCTCAACCTATAAAAAAAGATGCCTATGAACATGCAAAGAAGATTATACAGCATTAATTAGACTGTAACAGAAAAGAAAATCCTCCGGCCACATAATAATCAAAACACAAATTCTACAAAACAAAATATATTGAAAGAAACAAAGGGAAAAGACCAGGTAACATAGAAATGCAAACCTATCAGAGACTCTAAAAGCTAGAAGTTCCTGGACAGATATCCAGCAACCTCAAAAACCACAGGTGCTATCCTAGACTACTATACCTTGCAAAACTCTCCATTACCATAAATGGAGAAAACAAGATATTTCAACACAAATCCAAATTCAGATCAACAAATCTAGCCCTATAGAAAATACTAGAAGGAAAATTTCAACACATAGAAGATAACTACATCTGAGAACACACAGGAAATAAATAATTCCATTCCAGCAAAAGCAAGGGAAGCACACACAAATACATACACACTAACATCACCAACCTCAAAATAACAGGAAATAACCATCAGTGCTAATTATTACCTCTCAGTGTCAATGGACTTAATTCTGAAATAAATTATACAGGATAGCAGAAAGGGTGTAAAAAAAATCCATTATTTTACTGCATACAAAAACAAACAAACAAAAACACCTCAGAAATAAAGATAGACATTACCTCAGAGTAAAGGACTGGGAAAAGCTTTCAAGCAAATGGACCCAAGAAGAAACCTGCAGTAGCCATTTTAATATCTAATAAAATAGACTTTCAACTAAAAGTAAGGAAGGACACTTCATACTCTTCAAAGAAAGATATATATCAAGATGATATCTCAGTTTTGACCAAGGGCACCCAGATTTATAAAAGTAACATTGCTAAAGTTTAATTACACAATGAACCCCACACATTAATAGTAGGAGAGTTCAATGCCCCACATTCACCTATTCACTGTTCATCCAGATGGGAAATAAAACAGCAAAATAATGAAACTAACAGACATTATAAATGAGAAGGACCTAACAAACATCTATAAAATATTTCACCCAAACACAAAGAATGTGCCTTCTTCTCAGTACCTTCTCCAAAACTGATCATATAGTCAGTCACAAAGTCATCATAAACAGATACTAGAAAACAGAAATAATGCTTGATATCTTATCAGACTACCTTGGATTAAAGGTGGACTTCAATAACAGTAGAAACACCAGAGAGCCTATATACTCATGGGAACTGAACAACTCTCTTCTCAATAAACTCTGAGCCAGGGAAGGAATTGAAGTCTTTCTAGGTTTCAGTGAAAATGAAGGCATAAATTATGGGACACAACGAAAACAGTGCTAAGTGCTTATAACACTAAGTGCCTCCATACAAAAAACTGGAATGTTCTCATACCAGCAATTTAAAAGTACACCTGAAAGCTCTAGAACAAATAGAAGCAAGTCCTCCAAAGAGGAGAAGAAGAGAGGAAATAATCAAATTCAGGGATGAAATCAATTAGAAACAAAGAAAACAATATAATAAATCCAGGGGGCCAGAAGCTGGTTTTCAAAAAACTCAACAAGATAGACAAATCCTAAGCCAATCAAACAAAAAAGACAGTGAGACAGTATCCAAATAAACAAAGTCAGAAATGAAAGGGCACCATAACAACAGACACTGAAGAAATTAAAAAAAAAGAAAAAAAATTATTAGGCCTTACTTCAAAAACCTGTACTCTACAAAATTGAAAAACCATTGAAAATGGACCTTTTCCTACATAGTTACCATATACCAAAGTTAAATCAAGATTAGGTAAACTATTTAAACAACCTTATAACCCCTAAAGATGTAGAAGCAGTCATTAAAAGTCTCCAAACAAACACTACAACAAGAGCCCAGGGTCAGATGATTTAAATGCTGGTGTTCATGACTATACTATAAGGAACATAGAAAGTCCTATTAATATTTTTTTAACATTTCCAGAATTTACTGAAAAATAACAAATACAAAAGCAATGTTGATTTATTTAGCTACAAATTTCAAAGGAGTCCCATTTTCCCTTGACAGTTATCAATTATAAAACACAGATTATTCAGACCTTAATTATTATTCAGACCTTAATTATTCAGACTGAGATCAAACCTACATATCATGTAATAATGATATCAATGGAAATATATATCCATTATTAACCAATAGGTCTACCTATTATCTATGTATTACAAAACAGCTACAAAACAATCAAAGTAGAAAAACAAAGAGTCTCATCTAGAGACAGAGATTGAACTGCCAACAGACACAAAGAACACTGTTGTAGCTAGCTACATAAGTATTAAGAACTAAATTGAAGAGAGCTGCTGAGGCTCATAGATCCAGGCTGCAAGGTACCCAGTTAAGACAGGACTTGAATTGAGTCAGCTGTAACTTCTTAAGGCTATAGAGATGCAGAGATGTAGAGTTCGGGCACACGATTACAAGACTGTAGGGACAAAAGGGAAGGACAAGTACACTGGATAAGTTGATAGATGAATGGACAATCTGAGGAGACCTGGTTAATGCTGGCATTGTACCTGGGTCTTAGCTAAAGCCTGGAGGACAGTCCCTAGATCTCTGTCATGCTTGATATACACTGATGCTATTCTGATGATATGGTTGTTGAAACTGTTACTATCTTGATACTTGATGTTTCATTATTGAATCCAGGTGAAAATATTGAACATTTATTTATTCTTATATGTCCAGTAAGTACAAACTCTCTGTCTGTCTGTCCATGTTTCTCTCTCTCATATATATATATATATATATATATATATATATATATATAACCTACATACCGACATGTTCCCAATCATTTTTTGAACCTTATAGGACATATCTTCTCACTATTAGATGTGTTGGTTTTATTCTTCATCAGTGGCTGGGCAAGTGGTGATATCCACTGATATAATGGCATGTAGACTTGTTCTGTTGAAGAAGTTTACTATATGTGCAGCTGAATGTTGTTTTGTAAAATAAAGGTATCCGTACAAAAGCACAGCTTGAAAGGAACTATTCATCCAATATGGAAGAACAGCCTTATCTCTATATTTAGAAAAATTTATGTAAGAATACTAGAAGAATGTGTTATTAGTCTTGTCATGATAAAGGAAAAGGAAGAACTAACTTATTCTTGATTTTGTTTATTCTTTTCTCTAAGGGCTAGACTACTATTTTGTGTGAGAGCCATACTGAAGTTCAGTTCTTATATTCACAGAAATTGACAAGGATTTATCTTTCTAGATGAGGAGTTATATTTCAATGGATTTCTTCTAGGCTCCTTTGGTATCATAGTTCCTAGGTCTTAAAGGCTTCGAGCATTTTGCTATGGCATCTACTCTGGTTCCTTCTCATTGATACCTCCAGTGTGTGAAGTCGATGAGAATGCATAGTGCAGGGCGCAAGACAGGCAGCGTTTACCGCAGAGTACTGTCTGCTCTACTTCTTCTTGCTACCTCTACTAAGTAAAATGAATGAGAGACACCAAGCCAGTGCACCAGACAGGCAGCAATTACCACAGAATACCAGGAGAGATTGTGGCTTGAGATTGATCATGGGCTCCCTAGTACTTCAAAATGCTCATAACTATACTGAAGGCCTGACTTAATTTAGATCTCATTGTTTTGACTAAAAATTATTGAAACGATCAAACTAAAATGACTTAAGAGAGAATTAAAATGAATATTTAAAAATAGTCATGTTTTATTAGGAAGAAAAAGTGCTTCCTTAACAGATTTCATCAAACCTTTGATCACTCCATCTTCCTTTTTTGTGTCTAATACACATCTATCCTTTTTATGAATTTGTCAATAGTAAGAGGGAGGTAATTATCATAGTTTATATTACCTTTCATGTGGAATTTCAACCTCTAAAGGGGATGTATGTGTTTTTACAAGTCTGTTAGTATGTTCCCAAAACAAAATTTAGGGCAGAAGCAGTTTATCAGTGAGGGTCTTCAGTTTGCTAATTTCTATCTTGCTATACACATGACACATGCATTTAAAGGACAAAGATTTTTAAGAAGCTTGGAGAAAGGAATCCTCTAAGGAAAGAAATGTTTGGAACATTCATTCAGAAAGAAACATGCCTAATGTTTGAAAAGCTGACTGGAAGAATTGTCATGAACATGTTATACCAGAAACATAGTGAAGATGTTTGTTTATTTCACAATGTAAACATTGGTTGAGTAACAATAAATTCACATGAATAATTCACAAGGTATGGAGGTGTCAGTAGCAGGAATTTGATAGATATAACTTTTCTTAAACAGTGCTGAAAATACATTTTTATATATGCAAGTTACCTATTTGCAAATATCATATATTCCATATATATATAGTATATATGGCATTTGCAGAATTTAACATGTGTGAGTGATTGTGACCATCTAAAACTATTCTATATTCATTTATATAATACATAAGAGTAATCCTGTCTTTTTCTCCTTTCTACATGTTTTGCGGTATGCACAGATGTGCCTACTTATCTACATGTAAACAAAACCACAATCCTCACTTTTCTAAATATATTAAAATCTTTTAAAATTTATTTTATTTTTAATATTACATAATATACAGACATCATAATTAAACTTATTTTATATTTTACTAGGTAATTGGCTTTCCAGAAGAGATGTTTGGAATAATTCAAATGGGAAAAAATATATAGTATAGTTCAATAGATATTTTAACCTTGGACTAAACTAGCCAGCATGTCCAGGATCATATGCTCCAGCTTATATGTAGAATAACATTTATCTTTGTGAAGAAACTTATAGAAGAAATCAGATTTTGCCATTTAGACTCTGCTCATGGATAAAATGCCTTTAAGGGAAAATAGAAATGACTTTTCTTTCTCTATTTCCTTACCCAAAATAACAGTTCAACTGACATAAGTGAAATTTTATAAAAAGAAACACATTTTGTTTGGAGACAAGTCTGAAAAAAATCAAATCTTGAAGGTGGACTTTTAAGAGAGAAAATCAACAGCCTTAATAGGGGAGCAGTTATGGGCTCATCTGTGTTGTTAAGGTAAATTGCTATGCCTTAGTACTATGCTGTTCTTTTCTAAACAGAATCAAGAGCATTTTATCATAACAAAGAACTATTCTTTTTCAACTCAATAGGAAATAGGCACTAGTGGAATTCCATTAGAATGAGCAGTGATAAAGAATCCAGCACAGCTATATCTTTTAAATGGATGTTAGAAACTTTTTTAAAAATGGGCTCAGCTTCAAAGTGATAAAATCATAGCACAAACAAATATCTGCTCTTTAAGTGTCACATGACTTGGATAGATTTAAATACATAGGTAAAACATGCATTAGCATAATGTGAGCTACTATCTCTGAAATAAAACAGGTCTCTGATTTTAGGAAAACACACAAATTATCTTTCCCCATGTAGATCCAGGTCTTCATTGCTGTGGGGCAGCAGTCCCTCTTTTTGACTGGTAGTTGAACTTGCCACAGAGTTCCATCCCTTTCCAGATCAGGCTCATCTGTAATCCAAGTATCAGACTTTACATCATAAAGTCAGACAAGATCAGCATCAGTGAGGAGGCAATATGCACTCTATCCATCAGCCTGGATGTCATGGTAGCTGTGACCCAGCTCTCTAAGGCTCATCTTATTCAGAAGATGGATTACATGGACTGTTAGCAGCAACTGAAAGTAAGTTAGAGCAAGGTGACTGACTGCAGAGTGTAGAGAAGCAAAAGAGGAACTAGGGCAACCTTACATATACTGGACAAATTGCTGAAAATGTTCTGATTAAATACTGTTTTACTTTCTAAGTTTGATGAAATGTTAGTGTGGAGATAAATCTGTTAAGAAATGGCTGCCTGTCTAACTAATATGTTTCTAGTTTATAGAATGCAGTATTATTCCTATTACATAATTCGAGACAATAGAATGAAAAAAACTGCATCTGTAGTGATATTTGAGTATTAATGTAATTGCTATTAAGTTTAGAGGGAATGCTAGGGCACAAGGCTTTTGAGAAAAGGAGAAATTTAGTCAAATTGCCCTTCAGGATAGAGCTTTCTCATATATTTGGTTAGGCAGACTAGAACTCACTTCCTTCCTGTCAGCACGTCCCTTCATCTTCCCTCTTTGAAATCAGGGCTGCAAAAGCAAGATGGGAAATTCTTGTTCTGCCAGATTCTAAACAGTGGTTGCACTCAGTGTTTCTCCAACTGGACATGCTTATCATGATAAATGCCTGCAGTTTGCATTTTCCTTAAAGACATAATAAAATACTAAGAAGGTATAAGTTTTCATTGATGGAAAATTTCTGTGAATGTAGCTCTATCTCCATATCTTATTTTTAATAAGGTTTTCTAATTTGATACTTACTAGTATTTATTCTATATATTATACTATAGATATAAAAACTTTGAAAGTTCTATATATTCCAAGTAAATGATAACTTACCTGGTTTTTCATTTTAAGTACTGTTCTAAAATCAATGGGCTTCTTTTGATATCAAATATTTTATTTAACTTTTCATATTTATATTTATAATCTCATTAATTGATTGCAAATATATTATCTATTAATAAATTCTGAAAAGTGATTGGCAGAAGTAATATATCTTGTTCTTTCATGCTATTACTCCTTGATTATTGAAAATGGGATTTTCCAAAAGTTCAAGGTTGTTGCAATTCAAAATCACACATGAACATTGGAACTGCTTTGAGCTATTTATTCTGATGTGATGTCCATTTTATCTTCCTTTATTCCAGTCACCGTGTCACCTACTGATAGCATACATCCTAGTTGTTGTCTAATAAATGTTCATAAATAATTAATAATAATTAATTTTCCCTGTTTGTTTTAATGAATGTGTCAGGGATCCTTCATGTCAACCTTAGTATTATATAACTGTCTTTTCTGTCCCATTTAAATCCCCATGCAGTTGTGTTGGGGGTCACTTTGAAGTTTCACATTAACTTCTTTTTTTGTCTAACTCACAATGTTACTATATTGTCGAATTCACATTGATCCATTTCTATTTCTCTCAAAGTTTTACAGCTTTCATTATACTTGTCTCTTCATTATATTCTATGATTGGACTTGTCTAATCATCAGATTCTACATTTTCTGTAAGTTAGGTATAGAGGATAATGAAGCACACTGATTGTCAAAATAAAAAGTTCTGTTTGAAGCCTCCAAGCTTATGAGTTGACAGAGTAGTTTTTAAGTTGGCTAATAGTGTTTATTGTCAAGCAATATCGATATGCTTTATATTAATCTTTTGTATCTTACAATGTCAATATATCTTCCTGATGAAATACTTTACTAGCAGTCATAGAACCCTGGTTTAAAAGTGGATGTACACAAATGCACAGAAAAGAAACTGAGTCATATTTTCATATCTATAGGATACATTTGAGCATTTTTTTTCTATTTTTTAAAGTAGTGACAAGTACTAATTTTATTCCTCAAATATCCATCCTATATATTTTAAGACTTTATTTTATGAATTATCTTTTATTTTTTTAGGTTAAAATATTCATTTTTGTCATTTCATCTGTATGAGTGTTTTGCTCGTATGCATATATATATATATATATATATATATATATATATATACATATAAAATCTTATTTGTGTCTGGTATCTGTGAAAGTCAGAAGTGGACTTGAGATTCCCTGGGACTGGAGTTACATGGTGAGTCACCATGTGTGTATAAGGAACTGAATTTAAGTCTTCTACAGGACCAATTATTATTTACTTAAAAAACAAGTAAATAAACAAACAAACAAAAAAAACCCATAAAAACAAAAAACCTGGTCTTCACTATGTAGCTCTGACAGTCTCAGAACTCATTATGTAGTTCAGGCTGCCCATGAACTAAAAGAGATATACTTGCCTCTGCCTCCCTAGTGCTAGAAGTAAAAGCTTGTGCTACTGTGCCTAATTTGTACCACTTTTTAAAAATAGTTTCCATTATCATTGTCTTTTAATATACATAAAATATACTGGGTTACTTTTTCTTTCTCCAATATTGTAATACCCAATTTTCCCTTACTACTCAATCTTGATAATTCATAAATTTTGATAAGCACTATATTGGTTATTTCTTAACATTTTTCTAATACAAATGTCTGTGAAACTCATTTCATGATTCTTTTAACATATCTTTGATTAATTTCAGTTCATTTTTACTTTTCTAATTCCCTCATATTCAATCCTGAAGTACACATATCCATTGACTTTTACTTTCTAATATATTTATTTAAAGCTCTAAATTTTATTGAGGCTAATCACAAAGACATTAAGTAAACATACAGAGAATTTTCTTTGTTTAATTTATTTCTTTCTCTTTATATATAATATGTGTGTGTTTATGTGTGTGTGTGTGCGCATACATGTCTATACCCTGCCCAATGTACGCTTGCACTTGCACAAACGTGTGTTTGTGTGTGTGTTAATGTTTGCACACACATATATGTGGCTGTGAAGGTCAGACATCAAGGTATTTTCTTCCTCAGTTGCATTCTATTTGTTGAAACTGGGACTTAACTGAATGTGGAACTCACCAATTGAGTAGACTGGTTGCCCAGAGAACTGCTGTGTTTTACTATCACGTTTTGAAATTATAGGAGTAGACTACAACACCTAAATTATTTTTGTGATTGCTGGACATCAGAACTCATGTTCTCATAACTACATATCAAATACAATGTACACTGAGCTATTTCTCTAGCCCTACTGCATTTTCTTTCACCAATTTAACCAAAGTGGCATGTTTTCTATAAGATTTTAAACGTACTGCTCCCAGTTCAATGCATTTAGTATCTTTTTATCCTAAATATGTTATCCAATTAAAATTAAAATTTGAACAAAAAATTGTGAGAGTGTATAACCCTCCTATTTATTTTATTCAGCTTCTAATTAATGCCATGATTTAGTCACTGTTCATGATTAATCATCATTAATGTTTTATATTTTTAGAATTAATGACTCAATACTGCTGTGTAATTTTTAAGAAAGTTGATACTTACTCAATGTCTTAATTTTTACTCAATGCCTTTTGGGCTTCCCAATATCCCATATTCTTTTTATACTTACGACACCTTACATAATGATTGTGTCATTTTGTTCTTAATGCCCTTAATAGCTCTAAAGGGGAGTGACCATGTGTTTTATAGGGTGCCTTCAGTTATATTTACCTGTCAGAAAGTTTTAGTGTTATTCTGTAGAAATGATCAGCTCCCCTTTAAATTATTAATTATTAATCAATATGCATTCACAAATACTAATGAGATAGAAGAC
This sequence comes from Rhynchomys soricoides, assembly GCA_019843965.1. NCBI lineage: Eukaryota > Metazoa > Chordata > Mammalia > Rodentia > Muridae > Rhynchomys > Rhynchomys soricoides. The sequence goes on from JADRCH010007930.1 coordinate 2,299,957, forward strand.
AATGCTAATTTGTTTATTTCCATAGTAACATACATGTTCTTTCTTTTGTTTGCCTCAAATCATTTCAGATTTGGTCATTAAGAGGCCATTTATTTTACTGCAGTATTTTATGGAATGTCCAATTATTTAATGACAGTTTCTTAAACCAAGACACATTACAGATTTATCTTTTGTATTTACTTTGCGTATTGTTGACACAACAATTTCTTGACAAAATTCTGATTCATTTAATTCCAAAATGGCATTAGAAATCAGCATTTCAATCTGTGTTTACTCAAGGCTACAGAAATATGTGAACTGTCTTTTCAGTTTGGAGAACATGAAGACAAGTTCATAAGCAAGGAAACATATTTAACCAAAATTCTGTTTATTTATAGCTGTACCAGATGACACATCAGGTATCACAGATGTTATCAATAGCAATTATTCAACTCATTGCTCATTCTAACCATGTTTAAAATCCCAGTAAAAGGGTGAGACAATAACATTCATTGCTTCAGTATTGAATTCTAGACTATAAATTCAATGTCCATACAATGAATAACCCATAGTTGTTTTAAAGAATAATATAAGATTATATTTCCCTATTTTTTATGATTTTCAGTTTCTGTTAAACTTTAATATCACTTAGGTCAGCACATAATTGTGCTAGTTGAAAGTATTATTCATAAATTTATAACAACCTATGCTATAACCTGTCATAATTTTGTCTGGAATTCCTTGAAGCTTTAAATGCCTCTGTTGGTTGTGCACAATTAGAATCATTCTTTGTGATGCACAGTTGCTTGTGTGTTGACAGAATCATGATGTGCAGTATTTGTCAAGGTCTGCAACAGATTGGTTATACCATTCAGAGTAGTTGCAACCAACTCCTTGGCTCTCTTCAAATATACTGTCATTCTCACTTCGAAAACTCTAAATTGGTCACTATTTCTATAGTTTTGTCCTTGGAGAATGTCAGATCAGTGGAATAATTTGGAAAATACAAAATATACACCTGCTTTTTTCAGATAACACTCTTTTGCTGACACATTTGCCTTAAAATTGTTTGAATATTTGCATGACTCTGAAACTCTTTCTCTCTGTTAACAAAGAACATCCCCATGAAGGAAGATGATGTTTATTTTTTGGTTTGTTTGTTAGAAGCTAATGAGCTAACAATATTCACATGGAGTTTGCGTGTGTATGTGTATATGTGTGTACGTAAATGAGGATTCATATCACTTAAAAGTATGATCGGGCTCCATTTTACATCAGATGATGACCATATTTAGCTGTATCACAACCTCTGAACCTAATTTTCCATACTTTTTGCAACTCTGCTATCAAAGATTATAGTTTCTGTGGGTTTATTTTATTTTCAGCAGTTATTATCTTTAATTATGTTATTTTGATATATTTTAATAAAGTGAAAATTTGTATTTCATTGGTATGTATGTATGTATGTATTTATGTATGTAGTGTGTTTGTTTCTGAGTTTGGGTATGCGTTCACACATCATAGTGAATTTGTGGACTTATGTAGGTCAGAGCATAACCTTAGATACCAATCATGGTGGGTACCTTGTTTGAGATAAAATAGTTCTTGTTGTTCACACCTATATAGTCTGGGTAACCTGTTCTGTGAATGGAAGTTTGTTTTGGTTTCTGATTTCATTATCCTGGTGAATGATTATATAGCTACATTCTGTTAGTATGCTAGCACATATCCAATTTTCAAATACTCAAAGAAAAGAAAATTCTCTGCAGGGACTGAATATTTTTATGAACTTTCATTCAAAGTGAGACATTTTGACCATTTAAACTACAGACATGGCATGTAAATCCATGATATTGACTTTTAAGCCTGTTTACTTAATGCTATTCTCAACTTAGATTTCAGTGAACTTAAGTTAAAAGATTCTGAAACTTAATTGTTTGTTAATTTACTTGTTTTTATAACTTAGTCTAAATTATCTAATCATCATTCAATTTTAAAAGTAATAACTTTGGGTTTAATAAAGTGCATACTTTAAAATCTATCCTATGCATCACTAAAATAACATTTATTTTAATTTTCTCTCGGTTTTGCCTTAGTTTTACTTTTGCAATTTATCATTGGCTACATTATTATATACTTCCAAATTAAGGTATATAGATAATTTTGTGTTTTAGATGAAGTACTGTTTTCTCAGAAAGGGATGGTTTTGACTCTGAAGTTTGTCAGACCATACCTTTGCTCTTTCTGTCTAGGCTTTACTTGTTAGTATGTCTGGTTTATTTAAGTTCATTAAGTTTAGTTTGTGAAACAAAATCCTAAATTTTTCCACAAACCAACTCTTTCAGACACTGACTTAATCCTCTCCTACTCTATATATTCTATGTATTTAATTACTGTTTATGTAAGACTGTACTATACTACAGAAATAGCCAGTAGATACTTACAAATGCATGACAAAATCCTCAGTTTGTAGTAGACTTGCATTCTGGCACCTGATTCTACCGGGTCAGTGTTATGATACTGCTGTAGGACAAAAAAGTGTTACTTCATATTTTCCTGAGGAAATCATTCTAAACCAAGGGTAGTGATGGAGACACAGGGCAAATTTTCCCCTATTGTCACTCCAAGGGGAGAGCACTTCTCATACTTCATATTTAAGTTGTCATATCTTGGGTGTATTGAGAGTAATGTAAACATAGGACTATGGTATTTAGCACATTAAATGTTGTCTTTCTTAAAGACCACTTTTGACTTTATGCTTTTCTTTGTTTATACTAATATTACTAAATGTAGATAACAAGTTGATAAAGGTGAACACTGTTTCTTTTTTCCATCACCCTGCCTCAAGATTTTGAATTATGCTAAAATAGTAAAATAACAGATGTTAGGAGTTATATGGACAGAGAGTTGTATGGGATGGGAGTGTCATCTGTATCCAACACTGGATATTGGAGGATATAGGGGCAAGAGAAGAAGAGATAACCGACCTCTTCAAAATATTTCTCTCCATGCACATATACTTCTGTAATAAAGTAGAAACTAACGTGGCTGTGATAGTTCCAACGGAAATGTGTTTGATGTTCAGTTTTTATAACAGAAATGTTTTATCCAATAACTTTAACATACCTTATAGTTTTCTATGAGATAATTTAATTTTAATAATTTTAGTGATGACTGATGTAAGAATGTGTTTCTGAAATACTTTTATTAACAAAGGAAGCAAAATAACGCAGTTCAATTTCTTTGAATTTGGCAATCTAACAGATATTTTTTTATTTTCCATTCATTTTTAAATTTAGAAAAAAACACTGACATCAAGTCCTTAAATGTAAATTTTATAGATGAAAATGTAAATGGATAAATGATATTTCTTATTCATCTTACAAAATATACTTTCAATCTATAGGTTAGTGCAAAAGATTTATTCAAACATTTAATCTTTATTAAAACCATAAAAATAAATTGAAATCAGAGATGATAACTATTTGGCATTACAAGGGGAGAGTATCATCTCAATATTTGGTGAACAAGTTAGAGGTAAAAAAATGTCTACAAATTTAAAAATACCCAAATTATTATACACATGTATCATGGGAAGAAAACGTTTATAATATATCTTATTCATAAAGAAATAAGGGCATTAAATCACAACTACTTATTTAAAAGAGAAGATGTCATATGAAAGACTTGTTTTTGACTTGTAATTTTTACAGAGAGGAGTCTATTAAATAGTTTACAGTAACTGTTTCCAAAAGATCCCAAAAGTGCCAAACATTTTACAAAAGTATGTAGAAGTTTACAAAAGTATCAATTTTATATTTCTGTATTCACTTAATTGTATCTGAATATTTGCTTATTCCCAACTCTTTGGCTGGGATCCTGTAGACACCACTGATTGACAGCAAAAGAGCAAAATATTTCATAATTGGTCCTAAAAAGATGTCTAAGTCTTAACCCCTAAAACCTATTGAGAAACATACTTACAAAGCAGGAAAAAATAAAAGAGCAGGTGTGACTGAGTTCGGGCATTGGAGGAGGCTAATGTCTAACATTGCTTGAGCTGGTGAAAAAGTAATACATACAGAAAAGATGCAAGAGCAACAATTTCAAAAAGCTCAAATATCATATCACTAGTTCACTTTCAAAAAGAAACAAGTTTTCTTAGAACTTTATATGGCGTTCTATAATATAGTAAAATGAAAATACAAATTTTTTCTGCACAAAAGTTTCCCAAACTTTTTTAGTTGAGTAGCTTCTTATATTAAACACTACTGAAAACTAAAGGAAAACATTTAACACTTTACAATTTTCATTCATGGCATTCTGACAAAATAATTTTAAAGAATTTCATATTTTATAAAAAAGAGGTTCAAAGTTTCTGGAAACATTTTCAAAATGGAAAACCAATTGAGTGTAAGAAAAATGATTTTATTATATAAAAAAATGTTTACAGTTTACTTTAAATGTTTTCCTTTGGTGCTTCCTTGCTTCTCTCTCTCTCTCTCTCTCTCTCTCTCTCTCTCTCTCATTCTCTGTTTTTCTTCAATAATTGCTAAATAAATCCATGTTTAAAAAGAACTGGAGGCATGATAAGAGCTGGGATTCATGGGCATCAATCAGAGATATCTAAAATCAATCAGAGACATAATCTCCAAGAACTAGAGGAAATTTTATTCTGAGAATATTTTCAAGAATTGAGCAAGAACAAATGGAAAGCACACAAGGCACTGTACTGAAAATGCCTGAGAAAAACATGACCAGAATAAGAGAGCCTCACAAGAATATTTAGATGGAGGAGATTTAGTCATGAGATTCTATGTAGTTTATCAGTAATGCCTTGAAAAGCATCTTCTGGGGCTGGAGAAATGGCTCAGAGATTAAGAGCACTGACTGATCTTCCAGAGGTCCTGAGTTCAATTCCCAGCAACCACATGGTGGCTCTCAACCATCTGTAATGGGATCTGATGCCCTTTTCTGGTGTGTCAGAAGCTACAGTGTACTCTTATACATAAAATAAATATATCTTTAAAATAAAAGCACTTCCCATCTAAGTGAAATGAAGTAACACTTAAATATACTAGAGAATAACAAAGAAAGAAAATGAAGGGAGAAAAAACCTCATGCACAAAATGAAGTGTTCAATAAATATTATTTAATTGCACCCATTATGTTTATGTTTTGCAGGCTAGTAAGAAATATTTTTTTTTATACTTTTGTTGATACAAAAATCTTTGCATTCATTTCTCACCCAAATCATAGCCTAACCTATTAAAGAAATATCTGTATTGAGGGTCAATATCTTTATGAATGTGTGCCAAATAGATATCATTTCTGTCTTGACACTCACCAACTCAAATTGCATTGAGAGACAGCAGGTGAGCTATGTACATGTGAAATTTTGAGGTTCACATTTTAATGTAAAACATGAGAAGGTAAACCAGTTATTCCAGGACGTCTCCCAAGATCACACAAAAGAATAAACAAGAGTAATGTGCTCATAGATTCTCAACCAAGCAATCCTGTTTGTTATGTAGATGTGCAAAATAATCACACATGATCCAGCGTGTCGAATACAGGATTTAGAAATATGTAATGCCTATGCTCATAAAAACCTCAGAATTGGTCCATGCTGGAAGGACTGAAAGACTCATTATTGAAGACACAATTTCCTGAAAATATCCTTTTACATGTACCTTACTTACATAACTCATCACAACCTTCTGTGAAGGGAAGACAAAACTGTCGTGAAATGTACAAATAACCAAGGTGATAATTGAACTTCACTGAGATACTCAGAAAAATGTGTTCAAAACATATAATCAAGATCACTGACTGTGTGATTTAATATTTTTCTTCATCAATGATTTAAAATTTAGGTTCTTAGATTTATAGAAATTAAATTCTTTCATTAGTAAATGAAGGGTAAATAGATGCAATGTATGTATCTCTTTATTCTTTACTAATGACAGTAGGTAATTATTGTTTAGGCACAAAATAAGTGAAAACAATCTAACTTGCATTCTACTTTGACTCTTATATGTGATAATTGAACTGTGTATTGGTAACTTTTCAGCTGAAGCAGTTAGAACTGCAGAGAAGGGATGGAATTTTTGCATTAGTTGTTTGGGTTACAGGTGTCTCTCTGCTTCTATTTTAAGTGTACTTAGATTGCTGATTGTTACAAAGATTTTATGTGAATATGAATAAAATCATATAAAATACATGCAGATTTTACACCTTAAAAGAGTCCATTTGCTACTCTATGTTGTGTTATAACAACATTTACTCATTACTCTGAAAATAATCACGTAAAATTGAAATTTTAAAATACTCATAAAAATTAATTGAGTTTCATTTACTACTACTCTGAGCTTATTGCATTGTTCATTGGATGAATATATATATATATATTTTTTTTCATTACTGTACTTTTCCATCTCATAACTCTTTCTTGCCTTTGAATGAACAGAACATTCTGAAATTAAGAAAAGTTGTGAGTTTTAAATCTGGATGAAGGCTCACCTTTATAAAAATATATGATTGTCAAATATGAACTAATATTCTTAACCTATAAATGTAAAAGATCAAAAGTCACCTAAAACCTAATGGACAATGTACATCCATCTTGTGATTCATTTGCATACATATGCAGGTTATTTATACATTTCCTCAATCTTAATAGAATTCAGTAATTTTAATGATAAATGTATCTCTACTTGCAAATGATTTATGTAAATGTACTTAATTATATGCATAAGTATTCTATAACTTTGATTTATTTAATATATGTGAAAAGCTAAAGATTACCACTTAAAACTGTAAAAGTATTGAGCAAAAACCATCTTATTTTACACGGTGCTAGGTTCACATTTTTGGCTCCTGTCATTTTGGTTTTCAGGCTCCCCAACTTCAGTCATTACATTTATCAGTTAATTAAACATTTGGCTATAATATTAAAAAGCTTAATGGTGTTCCAAAACATCCTGCTATTTAGGGTTTGAGATTTCTGTGATTACTTCTATGTTGGGGTTGAGAGTTTTCAATGTCACCCTATAGTTTTATTTCAGTATCAGATGTCATTTTAGCTCTGTAATATTTACCCTAACTAGATGAATCTAAAAGAGTATTCCTTGCACAAACAGAATAGAGAATTAAATAATATTTCCACCAATGTTAAATATCCATTTGCCATGTTCTGCATACTATTTCAATACATTTTTATTTAGTTGCTTATCTGTTTGTATACATGTGTTCGCATATGGGCAGAAAATAAGTGAAAAAAGAGACAGAGAGAAACAGCGTGAATGAATTTTTGATGGTGAATAGTGGAGTTCCAAGTCAGTTCTCTATTTCAGTCATGAACTCAACTTGTTATTCTTTTTTTGTTTGTTTGTTTGGGTTTTTTGTTTGTTTGTTTTTTTGTTTTGTTTTGTATTATGTTTTTCGAGACAGGGTTTCTCTGTATAGCCCTGGCTGTCTTGGAACTCACTCTGTAGATCAGGCTGGCCTCGAACTCAGAAATCTGCCTGTGTCTGCCTCCCAAGTGCTGGGATTAAAGGCGTGTGCCATCACTGCTCTGTTCTCAACTTGTTATTCTTGATGGCAAGAATCTTTGCCTGCTGAGCTATCTCCCATTCCTTCTTTCCCTTAGGCCCATTTCTTTTGGCTTACCATTTTTGATCAATGGGTTTTCTTAGTTTACTGATATTTTTAACTATGTAATTATTTTACAATTGGAGAAACTGTACATTTTAAGTGTTCATCCTCTACATGCCAGGAGTAACTCTCATACCCATCATAAATGCTTAATCACATTGTGAAATGCTGGGCAGCCATCTTCCAGTAACTCACCAAAATGACGAACACAAAGGGAAAGAGAAGAGGCACTCGGTATATGTTCTCTAGGCCTTTTAGGAAACATGGTGTTATTCCTTTGGCCACGTACATGCGAATCTACAAGAAGGATGATATCGTAGACATCAAGGGAATGGGCACTGTTCAAAAAGGAATGCCCCATAAGAGTCTAAAATGTCACCCAGCATGCTGTGGGCATCATTGTAAACAAGCAAGTTAAGGGCAAGATTCTGACCAAGAGGATCAACGTACAGCTTCCTGAAGCTGGTGAAGGAAAACGATCAGAAGCCAATGGAAGCCAAAGAGAAGGGTACCTGGGTTCAGCTTGCACCCAGTGGTGCAGGAAGAACCAGCCTGCACCACTCAGAGAACTACACTTTGTGAGGACTAAAGGGAAGAAGCCTGAGCTGTTGGAGCCCATTCCATATGAATTCATGGCCTAATGTACAAAAAAGAAAAAAGGATCCGGACTGAAAAAAAACAACAAAACAAAACAAAACAAAACAAAAACATTGTGAAATGCCTCCTGAAGAGACTCCTTACATTATGAAGAACATTTATACTAATAAAACTGGAGTATATCTTTCCTTCTTCATATTTAGATGCTTACCTTCCTCCACCTACTGTCATTCTTCAAGTTTTAAGAAAAATGTTAGCAAACGATTGTTGCTATGGCTGTATAGCTATTGTTTTTTTGTCAAGGGCATCAAATTGTGTTTTTATAATTAAGTCAAATTATTAATTTTATTCACATAAACAGACCTATCCATACATATATGAATATTAGAATAGATATGCTTTTAAAATATATTCATTAACCATTTTTATTGGTGTAGGGTGGAATTTCAGGGGCGTTTTGATTTGCATTTCCCTGATGACTAATGATGTTGAACATTTCTTTAGGTGCTTTTTGGCCATTCAAGATTCCTCAGTTGAGAATTCTCTGTTTAGCTCTGTACCCCATTTTAAATTGGATTATTTGATTTTCTAGAGTCTAACTTCTTGAGTTCTATGTACATTTTGGATATTAGTCCTCTATTGGATGAAGGCTTAGTAAAGATTACCAACTGGTAGGTTGCCCTTTTGTCTTATTAATAGTGTCCCCAGCTACATACATAGTAGAGAACTGAATTGTCTGGCCTCAGTGGGAAAGGATGGCTTTAATCCTGTAGAAACTTGATGCCTCAGGGAAGGGAGATGCTAGTAGAGTTAGGTGGAAGTGACTGGGTTTGTGGGGGAGCACCAGTACAATATCAGAAGTAAAGAGGAAGGGGATAGGGTGAAGACCTCTTGGAGGGGGGACCAGGAAGGGGCAACCTTTAGAACGTAAATAAATAAAATAATTAATAAAAGCGAGGACACATATTCATTAACACTTTTACCTAGATTTCTTTACTTTTCTCTATCCATGTTAATGTTTAACAAATATGATAAAACTTGAATACCTGGAGAAATATTAAATCTATCTTGTATATCATCTTACTTTGTTTTTTAGTTTTTATCATAAAAGAACTAGCATGTAGTATATAGACAAATGGTTATAATGGCATTTCTTGTTGCATGATAAAAAAAATTTTCTGTGGAAATCTAAGAAACCAATGAAATACAATGATAGAGACATTTTAAAGTAGGAAACATCATTTCAAATGCGATAATTTCATATGAAATTCTTAAGCATAAATCCACTGACATATTTAACCATTTATTAAGTAATGTGTCTGGAGACAGGTTGGATTTAGGGTGTTTGGTTTCACAGAAATCATGAGACTTGCTGACCTACCCTGCAAACATGACGCCTTTAGAATCCATTTATTTTGTCATAACTTTGAGCAATGGATTTGTTTTTTAGTTCAGCGCTTTTGATGTTTGCCTATTATTTTGACTTCCTTTTATCTTTAAAATACTTATTTTTGCAGCCACAAATTGAGATAAAGTTTCAAGAAAACACAATGAGCTAAAGAATAGGATGGAGTGCTAGTTTTCATGTTGGCTAAATCAATTTTAAGGCTTTTTATTTCAAAATTATCCTTCCTCCATTTGACATATTTTATAGTATACTTTTATTGAATATATTTTCTTGGTTCTAGATTGTCTATTGCATTTCTTTTCACTTCTTTGGGTAGAATATATAAAAGTATAAGAAATCAAAGGACACTTAGGTCAGGAGCAAACATGTAAATCAAATATATTCTCTGAATAAAAGGAATAATTATGTTGTCTTCTCAATAAATTGTATCATGAATGTTTTCTGACCTAAATCAAGAGTCAGGGTTAATCTTGATAACTTTTTCTGACTTAAATTAGCAGAAAAAAGTTATATGGATCAGACTTTGGAAATGCTCTGGAGCATCCTGCTGTATTGTTACAGTGTTCAGTCTATTACACTGTGATGGCTTGAGATGGAGATGGCCAACTGGACAGTGCATTTTTCAGACAGTACTGCCATTTTGTGTTTATGCTTTAACTTTGGTTTCATCATAGTTACTTTTTCTGACATCATTGATTATCATTTTTTAAAAATCATAACTGAGAGTGAACTTTTACTGAAATCACAACAGACTTGATACTATAGAGCAGTGAAGATATATTCATTCTTTGTGTTTCTTTGTTTTTGATCCACCACATTCATAAACTTCACATTTACCATAGTTTGGAACTACACATAGTGTTCTCTCTAGAAGGAAGATATTTACTATGAGTTTCACATTGTATCTCATAAGAGCCAAGACTATGTAAAACTCAAGATTTCCATTTGATCCTCTAACAAGGACATATGTGGAATGTTTCCCTGAATACGCTGAAGACAATGTCCAGAATACCAACACCATGAGTACAATAATACTAGAAAAATAAGTTGAATTAGTATTTTACAAATATTGGACTTTATATTTTATTAAATCAAATGGATTGCACTTTTGGTGATGATTGGCATTTTTGGTATGATTTGAAATCTGTCACATAAAAGAACAAAAGCAATTATTAAACTGGAACTAAGACATTACTTAAAACCCTGGCAAATGTACTTTTATGTAATAAAAACTGATGAGAATTTATTTTCTGTGTCAAATAATTAATTCCTAAAACTTACAGTTTTTAATTTTGTGTCAGTCTTTCTAAAGTACTCCCTGAATATATATTCTATTAATGTATCCTGCTTCTTTTTGAGTAAAGTTAATTATTTGCTCATGAAATTATTGCTTTTACTTGTTGAACTTATTATTATATAGTTTATGATTTCTATTCTATTATAAATAATAGATTTATATTTGTAATTAACTTTTCTATTTTTTATAGCTAATGTGGGAATATAATTGATTTCAATACTGTTTTTTATCATTGAGAATTACTGAACTCAATTATGAGTTCTAATTTTTATTCCATAAATTCTCTAGATTTTTCTGTGGCGTCACCTAATTTACAGAGAGTAATATTTTGTTTCATCTTTACTTATCTTTATATTTCTAGTTTATCTCAAACATTGTTTACTAACCAGTGACTAGACAATTGGTCAACAAAAATTGATTTTATTTAACAGATATATTTAAAATACTTATAATTTTTTTAACTGTATTTTATTTGACATAAAAGTTTGCGAAATTTTCTGACATATTAATTACGATGTTAAGAAAAATAGTTTTTATGCATAGCTTGCTAAATAATTTTGTCAGTGTTTTCTGACCAACTAATGTTTTATTCTGGTCAAATATTTTTTCATTAAATAACATTCTGTGTTTCATATTTGATGATGAGAGCATGCCTTACAATATCTGTACAACTGCGTACTGTTATCTTTCTTCATCTCATAAAAGGAGAAAAGTGTGGCATTGGTGGTGTGCTCATGAGCATGTCTGCCTGTTTTTTTCAAATGCTATCTCCTTTTCCAGTTAAACCCCCTATCCCCTTCCCCATATCCCCTGCTTTTATGAGGGTGCTCCCCCACCCACCCACCCACTCTGGCCTCATCACCTAAGCATTCCTGTATGCTGGGTCATCGAGCCTCCAGAGGACCAAGGGGCTCCCCTTCTATTGATGCCAGATAAGGCCATTCTCTGCTACATATGCAGCTGGAGCCATGGGTCCCTCCATGTGTGTACTCTTTAGTGGGTGGCTTAGTCCCTGGGAAATTTTGGGGGCTCTGGTTGGTTAATATTGTTGTTCTTCCTGTGGCTTCAGGTTCTTTAATCCTGAATCCCTTCAGCTTCTTTAGTAATTCTCCTAACTCCTCCATTGGGATCCCCATGCTTAGTCTGATGGTTATCTGTGAACAACCCAGATGTATTGGCCAGACTCTGGCAGATCCTCTCAGAGAACAGCCATGTCAGGTTCCTGCCAGCACATCTTTCCATTTGCAACAGTGTCTGGGTTTGATGTCTGCAGATGGGATAGATCCCTAGGTGAGGCAACCTCTGGATGGCCTTTCCTTCTGTCTCTGCTCCATTCTTTGTTCCTGCATTTCTTTTTGACAGGAGCAATTCTGGATTAATATTTTTGAGATTGGTGGGTGGCTCCATCCCTCAAATGGGGGCTATATCTATCCACTGGATATAGTCTCTACTATGACCTGCAATTTCACTGATAATTCCAATATATCCCCTGATAGTTTATAAGTTTAATAATAATACTTTTTATTGTTATATGTTATTATTAATTTTATTTTACTATAATTAAATGGAATGTGTATATGTGTGTATGTATGAATGATGTGAGTGCAGTTATGTGTTTGCTAAACTGAATCTATGTAGGTTAGAAGACAACTGCCTGAAGACTCTACTCCCTACCTAGAATGTGGAATTTGAATTCAGATCAACTGGCTTGTGTTTTAAGTTCATAAACTGACTCAACGACCTTACTTCTCCTGTTAATACCACTTTACATTAATAAAAGAGCCTCACATATCTTATTTTATAGAATGAAAAGTATTAAAGCAGTATGGAAATAAGTAATGTAGAGTAGGAGAGAAAATATTTGCATGCCACATAGTTGATAAAGGATTTATATCAACAATATTTAAAGTAAACAGCAAAATTATATTTAAAGAAGAAAATGGATAAAATATTTCTATAATTATATCCCCAAAGACACACAAATATCAAAGATATGAACAAAATTACTCAGAGTAATTATTCATTCAAGGGATGTAAACCAAAATCATAGATAGATGATATATTCATCTTAGAGTATCTGGAGTCATCCTCACTTTCAACACAAGTATGTTTTGGTCAAAGAGTAAAAAGAACATGTAGAATTTCTACATGTTACAACCACTTTAAATATAGATATAGACATTATTAAAAAGAAAGTTTTAAAATATATAAAATATTAAGTAAAAGATAATTCATAAAATTTGAAAAAGATTTAAAAATACTAGTTCAAAGACAGACAGAAAAACACATTTCATAAAACATCCATATACTTGTTAGGCACTTGGCTTATTCATTCTTAAAAGGAAAAAGTTCTCATGAAAATTACAGGATTGTTTTCTGCAAAAATTAGGTTTAGTAAAGTAAATCAAACTCAAAAACATTTTATATCATAAAATATTTAAAAGAGACAACCTAATAGACATGAAAAATAGATTGACAATCTCCATATTCTTGTACAGGATATAGAAAATTTACAGCTTATTATGGACATGGTATATGTGTAGTGATGATAAATATTTTAAATATTTGGAATGGCTACAAAACACAGAATAAACCCAAAAGATACATAAGCATAATCCCTAACAACAGTCTATACTTTTTTTTTAATACACTTATACCTGCAGATAAGTTTGGTCTTCAGTTTTCATCAAGAAATTTTCTCTTTGCAACAAACAAAGACTACTTCAGGAAACCAAAGCAACCAAAGCACAAAGTTCTAGAGCAAAATCCCATAGTTTAACTTATATGCATTACCACAATTAAGGCTCTAGGAGCATTGTAGAGGAGAGTGTAGAAAGATTGCAGCATATTAGCCCTCTATCGGATGTAGGAGTGGTAAAGATCTTTTCCCAATCTGTAGGTTGCCATTTTGTCCTATTTACAGTGTCCTTTACCTTACAGAAGCTTTGTAATTTTATGAGGTCTCATCTGTTGATACTTGATCTTAGAGCACAAGCCATTGGTGTTCTGTTCAGGAACTTTTCCCTTCTGTCCATGTATTCGAGAATTTTCCCTACTTTCTCTTCTATTAGATTCAATGTATCTGGTTTTATGTGGAGGTCCTTGATCCAATTGGACTTGAGCATTGTACAAGGAGATAGGAATAGATCAATTCACAGTCTTCTACATGTAGACCACCAGTTGAACCAGCACTATTTGTTGAAGATGCTATCTTTTTTCCACTGTATGGTTTTTGCTCCTTTGTCAAAGATCAAGTGACCATAAGTATGTGGGTTCATTTCTGGGTCTTCAGTTCTATTCCATTGATCTACCTGCCTGTTACTGTACCAATACCGTGCAGTTTTTATCACTACTGCTCTGTAGTATAGCTTGAAGTCAGGGAGGCTGATTCTCCCAGAAGTCCTTTTATTGTTTAGAATAGTTTTTGCTATCTTGGGTATTTTGTTATTCCATATGAATTTGAGTTATTCTTTCTAACTCTATGAAGAATTGAGTTGGGATTTTGATGGGGATTGAATTGAATTTGTAGATTGTTTTCAGCAGGATAGCCATTTTAACTATATTAATCTTGCCAATCCATGAGCATGGGAGATCGTTCCATCTTCTGAGGTCTTCGATTTTTTTTCTTCGGAGACTTGAATTTCTTGTTATACAGATCTTTCACTTGTTTGGTTAGAGTCACACCAAGATATTTTATATTGTTTGTGACAATTGTGAAGGGTGTCTTTTCCCTAATTTCTTTCTCAGCCTGTTTATCTTTCAAGTAAAAGTTCAAAATACCCAAGAGTCACTTCACAACAACAGTAGGGCTGAGTGTGAGGTTCCAGATGGAGGACTTGGAGAAGGGACTGAAGGAGCTGAGGGAGTTTGCATCCCCAGAAAGGCAGCAACAGTGGCAATTGGCCTGACCCCCATACTCCTGGAGACTGATCCACCAACCAAAGAATACACATAGAGGGACCCATGGTGCTGGCCACATATGCAGCAGAGGAGGGTTTTGTTAGCCATCAAGGGGAGGAGAGGCCCTAGGACCTGAGGGTGTTAGTATAGGAGAATGCCAAGGAGGGAAGACGAGAGTGGGTAGGTGAGTGGGTGTGAGAATACCCCCATAGTGGCAGGGGGAGTTGGAGGAAATGGGGAGGTTCTAAAGGGGACATCTGGAAAGGGGAAACATTTGATTTGAAAATAAAGTATGAAAAATAAATTTAAAAAAATTAAAAAAGCAACAAGGATAAAAGCAATGAACATATCAAACTGGACAAGGAAATTCCCAGAGGGCCTCAATGCCACAAAAAAGAACTTTAGGCAACTAAGTAAAATACAGAGTGGTCTAACCCTTGCCAAGCAAGTCTACAATGAAAATATACACATAAGTGCCATCTTACGAGCTAGATATGCTATATTTAGGACTATACAAAGCTATACAAACCTATATGTATATATAAATACATATAAGCATGCAATGACAATTTTTGTAAAGTAAGGCCATGTGCTATCAGGAGAGAGAGATACGTGGGAGAGTTTGATTGAGAAAAGGAAGGGAGAAATGTTGTCATTAAATTATGATCTCATAAGTTTTAAAATCTGGGACGAGAAGAGAAAAAGAAAACTTTGGTTGAGATGAAATGTATGAAAGACAAATAAATAAATAAATATATAGGAAAAAAGCAAAAAATGTTTAAGATGTCAGATATTATGTCATATTCATTATTTGTATGACAAAAACATTTTATTTTTTAAATTTGAAAATGGTTTAGTGAACTGAGTATTTGTCCTGTAAGTGTGAAGACCTGAGTCTGAATCCTCGGGATCTATATAAAGCCATACATGGTAGTTCTCGGTAGTGTCACCTGTAAAAAGAAGGAAGATGGAGATTGAAGAATATCCAGAAGCTTGTAGGAAAGCTAGTGAGAAACAGAAGACACTCAGGGAAGGTTTAATTTGAACTCTCTGATGGTGATGCAATTCTTGGTTGTCAACTTGACAATATTGGGAATTAACTAAAATCCAAATCGCTGAGCACACCTAAGGATTATTTTTTTCTTAAATTAAATTATTTGAAGTAGGAAGACCTCCTTCTAATCTGGATCTTTGAAGTAGTAAAATCCACTTTTATCCTAGATTTTTTTCAGGTGGACATATCTGCCTTTAATCTGGGCCACACATTCTTCTTATACCCTATTTTAAGGACATGGAAGAAGGAAGCTTGCTCTTTGTTTGCCTGCTTGCTCTTATTTTTGCTGGCAAGTCCATTCTATTACTGACACTAAGCTCAACTCTTGAGGATTCTGACAAATACTGAAGACCAACTAATAGATCTAGATTCATGGATTCTTGGACCTTCATTATTTAGACAGTCATTGTTGGACATCTCTAAGACATTAAAATAAATTTCATATATATATACATATACATATATATATGAAATATATATATGTATATGTATTTATATTCATTGTATAATTTCTGTTTCTATATAGAATCTTGTCTAATAACAAAAATGAATACTTGAGTTTTTCTTCATCCTCCACAAATGAGCTATGGAAGCTGCACATGCACACACGCACACACATATTATATACATATGTAAGTGTTTGCAATAATATAGGCTAATTTCTTATAATCCATATGTGTAAAATTATATGAAATAAAAATGGGTTATATATTGCTTGTTTCTTATTAAAATATTTTTCTGGGAAGACAGTAATAAAATATGTAATATATTTATATTAAATTTCCTTTATCCTAAAGATAATGGAGAATACACTGTATATTTATAAAAACTTTAAATTTATGGCTTGATATTTAAAATTTGGATATGAAGTAATAGTGACTAAGTGGGTTAATGATAAATTTCAAGTTTGAATATTGGTCTATAATTTTTCTAAATAGAGACTACGTTTTAGTTATTAAGAAAACCACAATCTCAGGTTCTACTATGAGTAAATAAAATTATTTAAACAATTATATTTCAATATTCATAAACTCATTTTGCCTCTGATTATATGCATGAATCTTTATATTCATTTTAGTACAGTTAATAAACTGCCATTAGAAATGTGAACTAATATCAATAAAATCTTTAATATAGAAATCACCTCTGTGTTTTTATTGATTATGCTAATTTCCATCTTGCCTAGATATCTGAGTACTAACACCCAAACTCTGAATAGGAATCACAGGAAAACTAGTATTATTGATTGACACACTCTGAAGACTACACTTTTAGTCACTATGAGAATAAAAAGTTTTCTTGTCATGTGTTAAGAATGTGAAATAGAAAGAGGGAGCAAAATCATTATTCAGTGAATAAATGAGACCAGAACTCTCAGACTTTTTGTATGCTTGTAATGGTTGGAATACTGATCTTATAGAAATTGGTTCACTGACCTTCAGAGGATCACTTTATTTTTCAATGTCTCAGATACTCAGGAAAAAAATTCTACAATAATAAGAGTAAAATTTCTTTCTCTCTCTCTTTCTTTCTTTCTTTCTTTTTTCCTTTCTTTCTTTTTCTCTGTGTGCATACTTCAGTGGGTATCTGTCTATCAGTGTCTGTGTGTCTGAATGCCTCTTTGAACCTGTGCCTCTATGTGTATTTATGTTCCTCTGTGATTCTGTGTGTGTGTGTGTGTGTGTGTGTGTGTGAGAGAGAGAGAGAGAGAGAGAGAGAGAGAGAGAGAGAGAGAGAGAGAAAGAGAGAGAAGCAAGCTTAGTTTAGGGGAATTAAACAAAATCAATCTTTTTCTTCCACCACGTCTGTCTTTGGGATGGAATTCAGGTCACCTGGTCCATCATAGAAAAGTGCATTTGCCCACAGAGAAATGTTTCATAATAACAATATAAGAATAAATATTCTACAAAAATAAATCTTGTGAATAAAAGGAACAAAAGAAGGAGCATTTATAACACTCCTGATCAGGGGGTTAACATACTTTGACCCTGTGAAGTGAACAGTTGTAGAGGTTTCTGCACTAATTAAGCAATGAGGCTGTGAAGAATTGTTTGTTAACATGCAAATGCATAGTCCATGCTTCAGTGTTTTCTCAATACTAGTAATGTATTGTCCAGTGATTCTCATTAGAGCACATATTACATCCAGAATTTCCTTTTATTTTCATGATATTTAAAATTACTTTTATGTGATCCATGCTATAGATATGCAGATGGGTTATTCTCTGTATTTATCAATGAAACGATCAAAATAAACTCACACATTAATAATATATCTTATCCTTTCTGCTCTGTAATTTATCTGTAACAACTCTCCATTTCAAACCCCCTTCCACTATCTTCAATGGTCACAGCCTGCTTTCAGTTGCTTTTTATATTTTTATTTTTTATTTGCAATATTTTTTTCATGAAAAGATGAATTTAAGGCAGCTCACAGGATTCCCTGTAATATATCTGGGTCACTTGTCTTTTACAGATCAATTTTCCCAGAACAATCTTACATCACAACTTTAAAGACACACACAGTGAACATGCACACAAACAAACACACACACACACACACACACACACACACACACAGTTTTTCTTGTTCAAAATTTAAAGAGATCACACCACCTAAATGGAAAAATGAAAGCACAAAATCAATGGGGAACAAGGTGTTGTCCTATTATTGCTTAGTAATATTTCCCAAGTTTTAGATTTTCCATTACAGAGCTTTTCATGCCTCTTACTAATGAAGTCATTGCTTTTTAAGTAAAACTATACTTCTATATCACTTTTGCCACTTTGAAGAAAATTCTGAATTCACACTCATCATCATAACCATGACGGAAGCAACCATTAAAGCACAGGCAATTGTCAAGAAAGAGCATGTCAGCAGATCATCGGAGGATGCTATTAAATCAGGACAAAAGAAAACTTAACAGTTTATTATGGCACTTGTTTATTTGTCAACTCATGATTAATATTAATACCTTAAAACAAACTGAAATCAAGGGACTATAGCCATATGTTAAAGTATTTGTTCAGCATCCCAGATTCACTATTACACTGTTACACAGCTATGAAATATGCGGTGTAGTGTTATACACCTGTAACCTTTGTCCTCCAAGGGTGAATGAAGAATGATCAAAGTCATACTCAGATACACATGAAATTTGAGGACAGCCAAGGATATATGAAACTCTTGTCTTTTAAATAACTAAAGAAAAAATGCAATGTTATATTTTCCTCAAATAGTAATTGCTTTTATGTATATTTTGTGTAACTCTACTTAACAGTACTTTATTGAAAATGTCACTTTTAAAATATATTTAAGTTGATATTTTTCTGTGTTTTTAAGTAATTTAAATTTTTACATAAAATTCAGCATAAAATTACAGTAACTTTTTAGGTTATATCAGATACTGAGTAAATAGAGAGTACCTAATTTTATAGGGATACTTGGGTATTTTACTCAGACTACTTTTTAATTAATATTTTTGAAATGGCATACAATTCAAAGTATCTCTAAGAGTATCTATTTGTCTACACTGATATATAATAATGAATTGAGTATATTGATAGTTTTAAAGTTGAGCAACATTATTTTATCTATGATCAGGTTTTGTTGGATTTTATATTATTCTTTATTAAGTACTTTCCTATTTTATTTTTTTGCAAATGCTTTAATCGTATGTATTAAATATTTATTGATATTATTAATGACATTAAATATATTTAAAAGCCTTGTATTTATTTAAAAACAACATTGTTTTTGTTTAATAATTTGACATCATAACAAATTATTTTTGGTGTACAAGTCAGCTACTCTATTTAAAAATGAACATATGTTCTAATTATTTTATTTCTTTAAAAACATTGCAATTAATTCTACATAAACATTTTATTAATAAGATATTGACATTAGTGTTTTCTTTTATTTACATAATTAATATGTAGTTTAAACAGTCAACACTTTATTAAATAAACACCCTATTTATAAAATCTTAGAGTAAATGTTCAGTGTTATTTTGAGATGTGAAATTGCACGTCTTACATATGTATGTATATATATATATATATGTGTGTGTGTGTGTGTGTGTGTTTATCTATTAAAATGGTTTATATAAATATATTTTAATTTTCATATTTATTCTTAATTTGAAAATAAAACATTATAGGTTTTCTTGTTACCATCATGCTATATAAATAATTTTATACACATTGACCTCTCAAGATTGCAAACACTGAAAATTTTTATTCATTTACAACTACTCAGATACTAATATTATTGATGCCTTCAAAGATATCTTTTAATGTTGCAATCTTTCATAGTATACTATATGGATATATCAAAATGTTTTTTTATAAAAAAAATAATAATCATCTTAAGGTAATTCTTTGTAATTATTAAATCATTAGTGTAATGAGATTTTGAACAGCTTACAAACTGATGGATGCAGTAAGTAATTACCCGTCTCTAAGGAGAAATAAAAACAACTATGAGATTCCTTTGTTATCCCTTATCTGTAAATTATCATTATAAAATCCAATTACAGGAAAGTTTCCACAAATGAAATTATGTAGCACCATCACAAGTTTTCATATGAAATGGTATATTACTAATTGAAGATGAACTGGACCATGTATTCCAATTACTCTCTTTCCTACTATGCAGAAAACACTGTGTTACAAAGTAAAACATTAAAAATTCATTAAATCAAGCTTAAAATCTCTTTAAACTGAAACAAACATGAGATTTTCAATACTGAACAACAATCAAAAGCCTTATATTATATTTGTTTGCATTTATGATTTAGGATATTTTAATAAAACTTAATAAAATGAGAAACTTCTCACATATGACTCTTAATTTTTAATATAAGTAATAATTATTTATTAAGTGGGTCAATTTTTACCCAAACATGAAAATCATTGTAAAACATAT
Organism: Rhynchomys soricoides; assembly: GCA_019843965.1. NCBI lineage: Eukaryota > Metazoa > Chordata > Mammalia > Rodentia > Muridae > Rhynchomys > Rhynchomys soricoides. The sequence goes on from JADRCH010007930.1 coordinate 2,320,777, forward strand.
CTAACTCATCTTTTGTCAGAGAAGCTTCCTCCTGCAGTTGATGGAGACAAATACAGAGACCCATCGCTAAACATTGTATAGTAGGGTATGAAACCAAGAAAACTCTGTCTGCATAAATATCACCATCAAATCTCTCCCTTCTGTGCCCAGTAGTGGAGCCATCTAGATTGTAAGAGCCTGAGGAGATGGAGAACACCAAGAAAATGAACAAGGCTGCCTAAGCCAATATCATCAATACCATCAGTGAGAGCATGCACATTGTCAGCATGGGTTCTAGAGCCAAGAGAAGTGCAGACACACACCTATCTCTAAATGAGAAGTTATTTCCAACTGACTGATAACCAACACTTACACATGAAAAATTAGTTTTCTCCAAGAGAGTCTCACTGTGGTAACAAGCCAATTTTAAAGTTGATGAAATACCCAGCAGTAGATGGCCACCATAAAACAAACTCAACAGCATCATTTCAAAATTCTGTGTCTCATAATATTGTAAAGGTTGTTGTTTAATGTTCTTTCCTTTTGATTGGTTGGTTTGGTTTAATTTTTGTGTTTCTTTTGTTGTTACTGCCATTGCTGGGTTTTGGTGATGTTGTTTGGTTTGGGTTTTGCATTAGAGCTCTTCCACACATATAATCTGGCTCCTGGTTTTGTGTTTTTATGATATTCTTGTGGGTGTGAACGTATGTATGCCTGTGTTTCTCATGCTTTTTGTTCTTTTTCTCCGTTTTGTTTGTTTGGGATTTTTGTTTTGTTTTGTTTTGTTTCATCCTACTCCCCTATTTTTGGTTTTATTTTATTTTTATTATTTGCATACTTGTTTGTTTCTATCTGAAAAAGAATGTGAATTTGAAGGGAAAGGAGGTAGAGAGGACATTGCAGAAGCTGGCAGAGGGAACACATTACCAGAATATCTTGTACAAAATACACATTTATTCAATATAGAAAAAAATGTCACTAAGTTTTTATTTAAAATTTATATTATATAATTATTGTATAAGATTTTCTTTGTGTATTATATAAATAAAAATATACTGGAAAGCTTTCATAGTGCTAGAAGGTGCTGTGTGTAGTACTGGAGAAAAGGAATCATCTGGGAAACTATAAGGTGCTCTGAAGACTAGCCTGACAAGACATGCTCACTTTTTGGAACAGTGACGTGAGCATCATTATGTTGTCAAATGATTTTGCTTGCCTTATGTCCTGCTTCACAAGAACAAATCCAGATACAGCACCATGATTGAGCCAAGAATGTATAGCAATATTGCTCCTAATGGTGAACCTACTACTGTTAGTTTACTAAGTAGACACAATATTAAACTGATCCCAGGTCATTAATTGTCAAATCTACATATCAGAAGATCTTTTATCCCCCATCAGGTAACCTTCTATTTGCAATAGATGGCAATTAATGCAGAGACCTAAACCTGTCCAAAATGTGTAGAATTAGAGACTGTGGAACACAAGCCTGAATGGGAGATATGCATCATCACCCTTCCTCCTATGTTTGAGAATCATTGCTAATGATAGGGTGGAAAGAGTGGCTGAACAGAGGAGGTGAATGAATGACTACAAGGAAAATTGTATTACAGACGTAGGAGGGCAGGTACACATATGAAATCACAGTAGTTAAGATAGCAGTGTGAAACATACTAAAGCTCAATCCAGACATCTTAGTTGGGCATGAGCTTCAAGTCCTTCTGCAGTAACTCTGGACAACTCTTAGCTGCTGGAAAAGAAAGTTAGTGGTTTTGAAAGAACAAATAGATCCAATACTTGGGGCAAACATTCAAACATATGAACCTTCAAAGCCATTCTCTTTCAAACCAGTACTGCTACAAAGTGTAACTTCTCCTGACACTGTGTCTCTCATAATCTAGTGAGGAGGTCAGGGGGAAAGGTCAAGAAAAAGTGGCCAGAAGCTGTAAACAACCCAGATGTCCCTCAACAGAAGAATGCATACAGAAAATGTGGTTCATTTACACAATGGAACACTACTCAGCTATTAAAAACAGCAACTTCCCGAAATTGGCAAGCAAATAGATGGAACTTGAAAACTAAAAAATAATATAAAGCACATATCTTTGATGCTATTACTGAAACCAAAAGTAACTGCTCATTTGTGGTGGATGTAAAATAAGGCATTTTATGTCCCCAGGATACACAGATAATGGTCTTTTTCCCAGCTCCTTTAATACTCATTTTTCTTCCGACTTTGCTATGACCAGTATGATGATCAACTATCCTCAGTTACCTCGTGGTCTTAGAATTATCACAGAGATGTTTACATGATATTCCTATTTTCAGGAGTGATCTTTGTTCTGGGAAAAGCCTTTGGTAAAGTCAGAGGAATAATATAGAACAACTCAAGCCACAAATTTCACTTTAGTAGACACTGGACTAAAGTTGGATGGCATTTTTATTTATAGCACTTCTGTATTTTAACTGTTTCTTGAAAACAAATCCAAACTATGTTTTTTCCTTATGTTTTTTTTTCCTTATGGATATTTCTTACACCAAAGACTGTAGTACTTACATACAATTTGTGTATTACAAGTTGATAAAAATAGTAACTTGAAGGATGTCACATAGAATATACCACACTGAAAGAATTTACTGAAGACAGCAGCCCTTCATGACATTTGGAAAAATAAAATTCTTACAGTTGAAGATAATTTGATCACTCTAGCTAATTTTTAAAAATGCATTGGTATATATCTATTATCGAAATTGAAAGTGAAAATATATTAACTCATTGAAATGATGAAATACTAATTTTGAAAAGAATAGCTTCATAAGCAGATACATATTTTAATGAAGTAATGAGCACTTTAAAAGCCTTTAATCATACTGTTCATAAAGCATGACTAAGATGCTTGCATCTTAAGACAGTGTTGCTATGTATTCAAACAGAATGACATTTTAATTCATAAATATTCATGTCTGTTTGTTTAGAAGAGTCTCTCTATTTTTGTATCATTATTTAACTTTTATAAATGATTCAGAATAAACAAGATTTTATTCTTTATGAAATAAAGCTATGGTCTCTATTATTTATGAAGTAAGAAAGGAAAGATTGTTTTAGCCACTGTTAGTGTAATTAGCACTTGCTTAAACCTTTAGGAAGGTAAGCAAGGAGGTTAATCATGAACAAAAAGAAGAAAAAAATGAGTAAGTAACGGGTCAAAATAAAGCATCAGCATTTAAGTGAATGTTTAGAGAATGTTTCTAATGAATATTAAGCTTAATCTAACATTGGAAATTGTTATTTTTTCCTATACATATGGGAAGCTACCTTGCCTTTCTATTACCCATTATATGATCATTACCCCAAAACCTTGAAAACTGCATATTTTCAGAAATAAATATGTATAATAATTCATGAAGGTAAGATAGTTTTAAAGGGGACAAACACCATTAAATGCTAACATTCAAATATCTGTGCCTTCAGATGAAGTATAGTTTGAAAACCCTTGATATCTGTTCATTGAACCTCCTGTCTTTCCTTACACTATTACTCTTAGTTTGATCTTAAGAATAGGTGTCAGTATCTCTGCCATTGCCATGCACGGATTTCTGCTACTTCTCCAGCATTAATGTATTGTGAGGCATGTCTCTAGCCAAGGATATGAAAGAAAGTACCACATGCACACAGAAGAAAATGTTTTTAAAGAAAGAAACACAAGATTCCATGAAAAGTCATAGGCCACTCCAGGCAAGGAAACAGATAGACTGACAGCAGATCTTTGGCTATTTGTCTCCTTCTCCAAATCAACCAGCAAGTCTCATCTGTACTTCTGTAGCAGACTATCCACTGCAGTCTCACATTCCTTCTAACCCTAATCTCTACTCAACCACACAGGACTTCATCTTCCCACTCCTCAGCTCACTGTACTCTTTAAGCTCCTAACCCTAGCAGGCATTCCCTGGGACCGACAGGTCTCTTCTGCCAGGGAAAAAGGGAAGAAAACTGCAGATCTGTATCTTTCTATCTTATCCTTCAAATCAAATCTGCTATTCTTGTTCCAGGCCTGGTAGCAGACCAACTGCTATGACATCTCTTCACTCTCTGATCTGACTCTTAGGGTACAAACTGCTCCTGAAAGGTGTAACACCTTGTATGTGGCATTTCCTTACTCCCCTATGCTTTTTAGCCAGTTCTTGTTTCAAAGTGTCTGCTCCCAATGCCCAGGATAGCATTTTACCAGGAACTCCCAAGTGGTCACACCTATCAGGATCCCAGAACGATATACTACCAAAAACAGAGCCACATAATCTCCTAAGAACCAGAGAGAGCAATATAAATCAAGTAACAAAAGATACACTTAACATAAATTAGACCAGATATAAGCACCAAGAGTTATAATCTCTCCAAATGTACATGCCTAAACACAGTAAATTAAAAACAGCATAAAACCAAAATGAAAAATAGCCAAGACAATAAATCTCCACTAGAGGGCAGTAGCTCTACCACAGCAGATCTGAGGCAGGAGACAAAGACCTTAAAAAAAAAAAAAGTACATATACACACACACACACACACACACACACACATATATATCTTAGGGTTTTACTGCTGTGAACAGACATCATGAACAAGGCAACTCTTCATTTAATTGAAGCTGGCTTACAAGTTCAGTCCATTATCATAAAGGCAGAAACATGGCAACATCCAGGCAAGCATGGTACAGGAGGAGCTGAGAGTTCTACATCTTCATCTGAAGGCTGCTAGCAGAATACTGGCTTCCAGGCAGCTAGGGTGAGGTTCTTAAAGCCCACACTCACAGTGATACACCTACTTCAACAGGGCCACACCTTTTCACATTGCCACTCCCAGGACTGAACATATACAAAGTGTGTGTGTGTGTGTGTGTGTGTGTGTGTGTGTGTGTTTTAGAGGTCTTTAATGAGGAAATGAATAAATCACTTAAATAAATATATGAAAGCAGAAAGAGGCAGTGGAAGAAAGTGAATGAACAAGTCTAGACCTGAAAGTGGATGTAGAATTGATGATTTAGAATTGATAAAGAAAATTTAAACTGAGGGCATTCTGGAAAAGGAAAATCTAGAAACTCAAAGAGGAACCTCATAGACAAGCTCTACAAAGAGAATACAAGAGACAGAAGAAAGAGTCTTAGGCATTGAAGATATGACAGAAGAAATGGATACCTAAAATTAAAGAAAATGTTAAATCAAAACTAATACTACTACAAAATATACAGGATGTCTGGAACACTATGAAAGGACCAAAATCTAAGAATAACAGAACTAAATCAAAGAGAAGAAACACAGGTTAAAAGTCAATATGTTCAATCAAATCATAGAAGAAAAGTTTCTGAACTTGAAGACAGAGAGGAATATCAAGGGACAAGAGCTTACATAAAATCACAGATTAGTCCAGAAAAGAAAGTCCCCTCAACACATAATAATTAAACCACTAAACATAATGAACAACAAAAACAAAAGAATATTTAAAGATGAAAGAGAATCAATCCAAGAAACATATAACGACAAACCTATTAAAACATCTCAATGAAGACTCCAGAAGTCAGAAGGTCCTAGACTGAAAAGAAATCCCAGACTACTATACTAAGCAACACTTTCAATAAGAAAAACAAATTTTAGCAATATCTATCTATAAATCTAGCCTTGCAGGGGGAAGTAGAAGAAAAATTCCAGTGAAAAGAAGTAACTGCACACAAGAAACAGGGAATACATATTCCCAACCTGCAAATAAATATAGGGGAAACACACACACATACATACAAACACACACACACACACACACACACACACACACACACACACACACACTGCTACCACAATAACAAAATAACAGAAACTATAAACACTACTATAGTTCTATGTTTCTTTTTGCTTCTGGGGTGTCAGAACTCTGCTCAGGGAGGCACTAAGTTACTGTTCCAACCTCACTGGAGTATTGGGCCTTTTTGAAATTTACATGATGTTCAGGGGAAACCAAACTCATCCTAAAATAGAGGCTGCAGCCAAGCTGGACTCCTTCTCCCCAGGTTCATCTCAGCCTCTCAACTCTTCCCAGTTCTGTAGTTGCTAGGTGCACAGGAGTTAGAGAACCACAGTCTCCATCCCAGCCCAAACCATTTCTTACCTGGTGAAACAGGCTGGTCAGGAGTATATTCAGAAGCCTACCTTCTCAATTATGAGAATTGCTGAGGTTCCTTAACATGCTCGACCTTACTCTTTTTTCTGTCTGGTGATACAGTTCCACTTTCCCAACACACTACTTATGGATATCTCTCAAGATCCATGGTCTCAATTCTTCAATAAAAAAAGACACAGGTTTATAGAATGGGTGCAACAGCAGTATCCATCTTTCTGTTGCATCCAAGAAACACAACTTAACATCAAGGATAAACATAACCTCAGTGTAAAAGGAAGGTAAAAGGATATCCCAAGCAAATACACATAAGAAGTAAACAGGTGTTGCTATTTTAATATTTGACAAAATAGACTTCAATCCAAAACATATCCACAAAAATAGGGAAGGGTACTATAAACTCATCAAAGAAAAACATCTATCAAGAGGACATTGCAATTTTTAACATCTATGTACCAAATACATGAGCACATAAGTTCATAAAAGAAACACTACTGCAGCTTAAATCACATATTGTCCCTCACACACTGATAGTGGAAGGCTTTAATACAGCAATTTAACAAACAGATAGACCATCCAGACAGAAATTAAACAGAAATGCTGAAGCTCACTGAAGCTTCAAACCAAATGGACCCAATCGATATTTACAGAACATTTCATGCAAACACAAAAGAATATATCATCTTCTCAGCAACTCACAGAATTTCTCTAAAAATGACTGGCATACACTGATACAAATGAGATCTCAACAAAGAAGGAAATCAAAATTATATCCTGCATTCTATCTGATCAAAATGGATTAAAGCTGGATATCAGTTCATCCCCAGCACTGCAAAACAGAACACCTGCTGCAGCCTTCTGTGCATCCTCCAACAGCCCTCATCTACTGTAGATCTCACAGATCTTCCTCTCTTAAGCTCCCTTCCCTAACTTATTGCTTCATCCCAAGCCCCAACTCCAGCAAGCATTCCCTGCAAACCAAACTCCATTCCTTAAAGGGAAGCTGATAAGCTGACTACAGGTTTACCTCTCTTCTTCTCCTCCAGTCCCAATCCTCCCAGTTACTTCCCCAGCTCTACAGCAAAACATCCAATATGGTCTCCCTTTCTTCTCTGACCCTACAGGATGTCATGAAACTGAAAGTTTTCTAAGGAAAAGGACACCATCATTTGAACAATGTTTCAGCCTATAGAACAGGCAAAGATTTTCACCAGCTCTACATTCAACATAGAACTAATGTACAAAATATATAAAGAACTAAATAAATTAAACATCAAAAACCCAAATAGTACAACTAAGAATAGAGCAAATATTTAGACAGAGAATTCCCAGTAATGAAAACTCAAAATGCTAAGAAACACTTAAAGACAGGTTCAAAATACTTAGCCTTCAAAGAAATGCAAAAAAGTACCTTGAGATTTCATCTTGTACTGGTCAGAATGGCTAAGATTAATAACACAAGTGACAGTTCATGCTTGAAAGAATGTTCATTTAAAGATACACTCACCCATTATGTGTGGGAACAGAAACTTGTAATCACTATGGAAATCAATATCATGATTCCTCAGAAAAAAATAAAATTTATATATCTCAGGATCTAGTTATAGCACTCTTGGACATATACCCAAAGGATGCTTTATTCTACAACAAAGACATTTGGTCAACCATGTTCATTGTTGCTCTCTTCATAATAGCTAGAAATTGAAAATAACCTAGTTACCACTTAACAGAAGAATAGATGCAGAATATTACTCACTGTTAAAAAAGTGAATCATGATATTTTCAGGATGGACCTTGAAAAAATATTGAGTGATGATATATCTCAAACTCAGAAAGAGATATATAATATTCATTCACTTTTGTGACCATGTTAGATGTTAAGTCAATAATAATAAAGCTAGAATTCATAGAATCACAAGAGTTAGGAAAAGAGTAAAAGACAAGGGTAGATAGATCTTGTTAGGAAAGGGAAACATAATAAATAGGTATATACTGATGGTGGGAATGGAACTCGAATGTCAAGAGGAGATTGGTAGGAAAGAGGGAGGTAGGTGAGGGATGGAATTTGGAAAGAGACAGAAAAAATTAGGAATCATTTGAGGAATCATTGTATGGGAATACAGTACAGTAGAAACTTAATAAACTATATAAATATATAAAGGTAATCTATCTGAAATTGTCAAATAATGGAGAAAGAACCCAAATAGACTTACTTCTCTTTTCATCAAATGAAGCTCCCTGACCAAGGGTTTCACTACATCTAATTGAGTTCTTGGCCAAATAAGTTTCGTGGGAATCTCCAAAGAAACCAGACTGTTGCCAAACCATAGATTTCCTCTCAAACTTAAAGCAAGAGACCATCACTGATGACAATACATATAAATCTCATTTAGAATAGAGAAACTGACCTCATACACACACAGAATCTCACCTCTATGTGATAATGTCTTTACTACAGGCAGGTACACTCCATACTACCTAAAAAGACAAGTAAACACCAACTTAGCCACAAAACCTTTGGTTTACAATGGTGGCCTGCCAACAAGATATATTAGCACAATGGTGGCACAAAGCTTGTGGAAGTAACCAACACTTTTCTGATTTTAATTAGCCCCCATCCCAGGATATGCGATCCATATCCAATACTGTTTAGGTAATGGAGAACTTATGAATAGGTAGCCCAGGGACCTTGGGTAAAGTCAAATGTTATTGTTCTAAAACGAACAAATTAGCACCAGTAACACCAACAACAACTTAGCAATATAATGATCTTTGATGCCATTCTGCTATACTAATAGAATAATGTCTTGCTCAGCAGTCCTTAGAAACACTTCCTCATGCAGCAAATGGAAACAAAGAAAGAGACTAACAACCAGGCATTATCCAATTGGGGAAGGCATGAGAACTCTCATACATAAAAGGCTTACTGGCCACCATCAAGTCTGCTCAGGAGCTCAGGGAACCAGGCAGAAATGGAGTAGTAAAGACTATAAGAAGAATAAATGACTACAAATAATTAATGGATCTTTTCTAACTGTTATGTACACACATCAATCAAGGACAATATACAATTTTAAATGAAATTAACATTTGGTTCAGTGGGATAGTTTATTTAAACAAATTTGAATTCAATACTGCTGAAATATGGAGAAATAGGTTTAGAGGTTGAAGAAGATGTATTTTCCTGTCCTAATTAATGAAAGGAGTGCTACAGAAACATTAATAAGTGCATACATTTAAGCAAACCTATTGATGAAAACAGACCTTAAAGGTATACTCTTATAAAAGATATATTTTATGAGAAATGCAATGTTAAGACGTGAAACATTAAATAATCAAAGCTAAAATGGTTTCTTTTAATTATTAAACAACAGAGAATGACCAAAAAGAGAAATCCCACTGTGAGCATACATTTTCTCATGTGAATAAATCTAAACATTCTTTTGACTACTTTCTTGGAAATGGGAAAATTCATCCATGCATCTGATCAAAATATCTCAAGCTGTCAATTGCATGAGTCTTGGATATATATGCCCAGACCTTTTAAATTCTGGTTAGGTCTCTAGCATTAGACCAGATTGAATACATAAAACAGAATGTATTTTGATGCAATACAGTTTCAAGACTTAACAGCCATGGAAACTAAAATATTATTGATATAAAACTAACGTATGTCAGATATAATAAGAGGGCTGCAAAGTCAGAATTTCTGGTTCAATAAAACTTTCACAGATTTTATTAAAATCTGAGCTTTGAAAGTGATTCATTTTATATTCAGAGACAATTGAAAATATCTCTTTACAAGAATCTATAGTTTATTACTAGATAATTTATAATGCTGTGACATGTAGCTTTATTGAATATGCTATTTGTCACAGATAGTAGAGAACAGAAATACTTATGCATATACACTGAACTTTTTATTTCTATAAGACCAAATATTTTGTTTCATAATTCTATAAATTTCACATTGTGCATATGTATACATATATATGTAATTATACATTGTTATGAAATTTAGGATTATTCAGAATGTGTGATCTTTGAAAACTCAGTTTACTGAGTTGTTAATATCATAACAGAAAGTATATTGCTAAGATTTAATGAGAAATGATGTTTATTTAATATATCTGATGCTTATATAAGGATGAAAGAAAATGTGAAGATGTTTAAGAAAATGAATGAATTGCCAAAAATTAAATATTTGGGATTACGAAGATAAACAGTCTTATGGAAGAGTTGTGAGAAAGGATGAAGGTACTGACAGGGATGGGGACTCCACAAGAAGACAGAGTCAACTAATCTTGATCCCTGAAAGCTCTCAGAGACTGAGCCACCAACCAATGAACATATAAGGGCTAGACCAAGTCCCCTGGCACATATGTAGCAGATATATAGCCTGGTCTTCATGTGAGTTCCCCAACAACTGGAGGTGGAATAGGGGCTTCCCCTAAAGCTGTAGCCTGATTGTGAAATCCCCAACAGGGCTGCCTTGTCTGGCTTTAGTGGGAGAGTATGTGCCAAATCCTGTACAGACTTGATAGGCCAGGGTTGAGGCCTCACCTTCTCAGAGGAGAAGGTAAGGGGACATGGGGAGTGTGGGGAGCCGCCTGAGTCACACCCACATTTGCCATTACAAGATGGCGCCTACATCCGGCCAAGGACAAGTTGTAAACAGGCTAGTGCGCATGTACCTGGTAATTTTCCACCTCAGAGTCTCAGCCTCTCTCGTGGCATCATCTGGCCTGATGTGCGGGGAGCCAATGGGGAAGCTCCACGTCCCAGGCGAGCGCTGTGACCTATATAAGGGATGGGCGTTCTGTTGTTCGGGGTCTCCATTCTTGGCAAGCTTATGCTCTCCCTCTCAAGATGCATTAAAGCTTTACTGCAGAAGGATCCTTTGTATGCCACGTCGTTCTTGCTGGCGAGACGGTAGCGCGGGACAGGGGAGGGACTCTGTGAAGGAGAGACCTGAGGTGGGAAGCCTTTGGGAGGTATATAAATAAATAAATAAATAAATAAACAAACAAACGAACAGATTAGAAATTAAGAGAACTTGCTGTTCTGGCAGAGGTTCTGAGTTTACTTCTGAATATCCATGTGGTTTATACAACTGTGTAAATATAGTTGTAGGTGATTTCTTGCCTTCTTCTAACTCCCACAGATATTAGTTATGCACACAGCAAACATTCTTATATGAAGACCAAATAATTATAAATTATACAATAAAATAAAGGGGAAAAACTAAGTGTGTAGTTACATTGGCAAGTAGAAAACCATTAAAAAATGTCAAAAATATATAATTTGAATATAAAACACCTTTTCCAACACTTTCTCCCTCTGTCCTTTCCATCTCTTGTCTGGTCCTTTCCTTTCCCATTTCCACTTGCCCAGTGTCCATCCATAGGAGTGGAGAAAGGGGAATTTGCAGTAGAAATGTAAAATAAAAATAAAGAAAGAAAATAAATTAAAACAAAATAGAACATTCAGTAAAAAGAACCTGTCTAATTAGTCAAAGCATGGCTCTACTCTTCTATGAAATGTTTTTATCTTTTGGCAGCACATTTGCATCAGAGTAAACATGAAGAATTGCAAACGCCAGTTACCTGTTGAATTAAAAATTATATGAAGAAAAGTCAGTGTACCATGAGAGGCATGAGTTTAGTTCTATGTGTTTTGCTTAGAAATGTTAGTAAGTTCTACACTTTGTCATAATTGTGTTGGTAAATTTTGAAAATGAGTCACAAAGATCTGTGAACACAGAACAAAAATGGTAATTTCCTCACAGTGTCATGAGGTTGAGTGGTAGGTGGGTGGATCATGGAAGCTCTCAGGGTAGGCATCAAAGTAAATTGCATAGAAAAGGTTGAAATGAACAAGAAACCCTGAAATGCAGACAATATTCTTGAGAATGCAAATGGCTGGATGATTGCTCTCTCTTCACTATGAAGAGTTTTTTCCAAGGGAAAAAAATGTAAGGTCTGTATGTATTTATGCTTAAATTAAGATGCAAGAGTATTAAAATAAACCTTTTAGATATACAATTCAATTTTAAAATATAAACTTTCCTTAGCTTCTTATGATAATGTACTTTGTTTAGTAAGTGTGATATCCCACTGTATCTGACTTGATGATGGTGTTTGATATTCTAATTGGTAGAAGCATGTTTTTGTACTACAGATGAAAATTGTGCTCTGACAAGGGAGGTATTCAAAGGCCAGAGGCTGGAAAATTCCTCTCTTTTTAAACGTGTATATGAATTTGCTTATACTTTACTAAAAGTTATATTCATTTAAGTGGAGAAATTAAATTTTAAGTATAATTTAATCTTTAATACAGTATGGTATATATTTCCAGTAAATATGCATTAATCAAAATGCTAATTTATATATCAAAAACATTTAAAACATGTTAAAAGTAATGAGAAATTATTATAATTTTTACTTGCTAGTACTGCATCTTAAATATACCATATTTTATATAAATTAAAAGAAAGTGAATTGCTTACTACGTTTATTTATTCTAGTAAATGGTAAAAATTCTAAATACATCAAACAACTTTGCAATTATTATAAATTAAGAGAATACTGGGATGGATGTATATAATTGTCTGACTCACAGTAATTTTATTTTTACATATAAATGTGGACAGTATAAAAGTCAAAAACATTTTACACATATAATATATATATATATAATGAAAATTAAGTTTTTAATTTTAAATTAGCTAGGATTATGATAAAGAATTAATTATAAACATTGTTTCAAAATTGAAAACTTACATAAATTTTAGGATATAGTACCCATTGCCTTTGCTCTCCTCTGTTGAGGTTCGGTCTTTTGCTTTGTATTATAATGCTAAGTGCAGTTCTCCAAAACCTGGATTCCCCAGAGACTAGATAATCTGCATACAGACCCAAGTGAGCTATTTGACCTTACTCCAAATTATTACTGATTACTGAATAAAAATGCTGACAGCTAATAACTGTACAAAGGTAGGTATTAGGGTACCCCAGCCTCAGAGTTGGCAGTATTGAGAGGGTTCAATGAGAAAAAAGAAGCTGAGGAAGAAGAACAAGTATCCATGGGTTAGGAGTCAAGAAAACAGTCTTGAAGATGTCTAATTGGATTTAAGAGCAACCCAGATAAACCATAGTAAGTAATAAATCAGGGTTATCAATAGGAAATAGATGTTAATGACATAGAGAGTAGATATCTGCCTGGCATCTAGTGTTGATTAAAGCTTATTGTAAATATAAAGGTTATACATGTCTGTTATCCTGGAACTAAATGGTCAAAGATGGGTTAGAAACTCACCACTATAAAATATACATAGAGATTTGTACAGGGAAATAGGAATGGATCAATTTGCATTCTTCAACATGTAGACTGCCAGTTAAACCAGCACCATTTGTTGAAGATGCTGTCTTTTTTTGACTGAATGGTTTTAGCTCCTTTGTCAAAAATAAGTGATCGTAGGTATGTGGATTGATTTCTGGGTCTTCAATTCTATTTCATTCATCTCCCTGCCTGTCACTGTACCAATACCATGCAGTTTTTATCACTACTGCTCTGCAGTACAGCTTGAGGTCAGGGATACTGATTCTCCCAGAAGTTCTTTTATTGTTGAGAATAGTTTTTGCTGTCCTAGGTTTTTTGTTATTCCAAATGAATTTGAGAATTGCTCTTTCTAAGTCTATGAACAATTGAGTTGGAATTTTGATGGGGATTGCATTGAATCTGTAGATTGCTTTCCACAGGATGGCCATTTTAACTATATTAATCTTGCCAATCCATGAACATGGGAGATCTTTCCATCTTCTGAGGACTTCTTTGGTTTCTTTCTTCAAAGACTTGAAGTTCTTGTCATACTGATCTTTCACTTGTTTATTCAGAGTCACCAAGATACTTTATATTGTTTGTGACTATTGTGAAGGGTGTCGTTTGCCTAATTTCTTTCTCAACCATTTCCCTAATTTTTTTCAACCTTTTTATCCTTTGAGTATAGGAAGGCTACTGATTTGTTTGAGTAAATTTTATATCCAACCACTTTGTTGAAGTTGTTTATCAGCTGAAGGTGTTCTCAGGTAGAGTTTTTGGGGTCATGTAAATATATGTTCATATCATCTACAAGTAGTGATATTTTTATTTCTTCCTTTCCAATTTATATTGATTTGATCTCCTTTTGTTGTCTAATTGCTCTAGCTAGAACTTCAATTACTATTTTGAATAGATAGGGAGAGAGTGGGCAGTCTTGACTAGTCCTTGATTTTAGTGAGATTTCTTCAGGTTTCTCTCCATGTAGATTGTTGTTGGCTACTGGGTTGCTGTATATTGCTTTTACTATGTTTAAGTATGGGTATTAAATTCCTGATCTTTCCTAGACTTTTATCATGAAGGGTTGTTGAATTTTGTCAAATGCTTTTCCAGCATCTAATGAAATGATCATGTGGTTTGTGGTTTGTTTCGTTGAGTTTCTTTATATAGTGGGTTACAACCTCCACATAAAACCAGATATACTGAATCTAATAGAAGAGAATGTGGGGGAAAGTCTCAAACACATGGGCACAGGGGAAAAGTTCCTGAGCAGAACACCAATGGCTTATGCTCTAAGATCAAGAATCGACAAATGAGACCTCATAAAATTATGAAGCTTCTGTAAGGCAAAGGATAAAATGACAACCAACAGATTAGGGAAAGATCTTTACCAATCCTCCATCTTAGAGAAGGCTAGTATCCAATATATACAAAGAATTCAAGAAATTAGACTTCAGAGAACCAAGTAACCCTATTAAAAATTAGGGAACAGAGTTAAACAGAGAATTCTCAACTGAAGGAACTCGAAGGGCTGAGAATCATCTAAAGAAATGTTCAACATCTTGAGTCATCAGAGAAATGCAAATCAAAACAACCCTGGTATTCCACCTCACACCAGTCAGAATGGCTAAGATCAAAAACTCAGGTGACAGCAGATGCTGGCAAGGATGTGGAGAAAGAGGAACACTCCTCCATTGCTGGTGGGATTGCAAGCTGGTACAACCTCTCTGGAAATCAGTTTGGCTTGTCCTCAGAAAATTGGACATAATACTACCTGAGGACCCAGCTACACCACTCCTGGGCATATACCCAGAAGATGCTCCAACATGTAATAAGGACACATGCTCCACTATGTTCACAGCAGCTATATTTATAATAGCCAGAAGCTGGAAACAACCCAAATGTCCCTCAACAGAAGAATGCATACAGAACATGTGGTACATTTACACAATGGAATACTACTCAGCTATTAAAAACAGCAACTTCCCTAAACTGGCAAGCAAATAGATGGAACTTGAAAACTTTATCTTGAGTGAGGTAACCCAGTTGCAAAAGAACACACATGGTATGCACTCACTGATAAGCAGATATTAGCCCAAAAGTTCAGAATACCCAAGATTCAATTCATTGATCATATGAAGCCTAAGAAGAAGGAAGACCAAAATGTGGATGCTTCATTGTTTCTTAGAAGGGTGAACAAAATACATTTGAGAGGAAGTATGAAGACATAATGTGGAGCAGAGACTGAAGGAAAGGCCATCCAGAGACTGCCCCACCTGTGGATATATCCCATATATAGCCACCAAGCCAAATGTTCTTGTAGAGGCTGGGAAGTGCTTGCTGATGGAAGCATGATAAGCAGTCTCCAGAGAGCCTCAGGCATAGCTTGACAATTAGAGAGGTGTATGCTCACAGCCACCCATTGAACTGAGCATGGGATCCTAGATGGAGGAGTTGGAAAAGTGGCTGAAGGAGCTGAGGGGTTTTGTAGTCCCATGGAGGGAGAAACAGTGTCAACTGGCCAGATCCTCTGGAGCTCCAGAAGAGTGGACCACCCACCAAAGAATATACATGGAGGGACTATGGTGCTAGCCACATATGTGGCAGAGGAGGGCCTTGTTGGCCATCAGTGGGAGGAGAGGCCCTTGGACCTGAGGGTTTTAGATACTCAGTGTAGGGGAATGCTAGGGAGGGAAGACTGGAGTGCATGGGTATGTAGGTGGGGAGTACCCTCATAAAGGCAGAGGAGGGGGAATGGGATAGGGGGTTTCCAAAGGGGAGACCTAGAAAGTGGAAAACATTGGAAATGTAAATAAAGTAAACATAATAAATAAATAAATAAATAAATAAATAAATAAATAAAACATATATAGAAACTAAGATAAAGTTTCGTTCAATAATACAATATGGTTCAAAGAATGTTATGGACTGTATTCAGTCTACAATAACACAGGAAAACACGTACAAGAAGAGAGGGCAAAATGATCTCTGTCTCTGTTCTCTCTCTCTCTCTCTCTCTCTGTTCTCTCTGTCTCTTTCTCTTCTCTGTCTCTGTCTCTGTCTCTCTCTCTTCCTCTCTTTAAATTTCCTATTTTCAATTTAATTTCTTTTGCATATTCATTTTACATGCTATTCACTGCTTCTTTTCCAGTCATCCCCTCTAACAATCTTTTCCTCATCCCCTCTCCCCTTCTTATCTGAGCTGGTACCAATTCCCCAGTATCCTCCTCATCATGGCACTTCAAGTCTCTGTTGGGCTAATTGTTTCCTCTCCCACCTAGGCAAGACAAAGCAGCCCAGCTAGAAGAACGTTTCCCACATACAGGCAACAGCTTTTGGGATAGCCTCTGCTGCAGTTGTTCAGGAGTCACATGATGGTCAAGCTGCACATCTGTTACGTATGAGCAAGGAGGCCTATGTCTGGCCCGTGTATGTTTTTCGTTGGAGGTTCAGACTCTGAGATCCCTAAGGGTCCTGGTTAGTTGGCTTTGTTGGCCCTGTGTGGAGTTCCTTTCCCCTTATGGGCCTGCAATCCTTTCTCCTATTCCTGCATAAGATTCCCTAAGCTCCATCTATTGTTTGGCTGGGGATATCTGTATCTGTTAGAATCAGCAGCTGGGTAGAGCCTCTCAGAGGAAAATATGCTCCTGTCTGCAAGCATAACAGAGTATCATTAATAGTTCTCTGTCTTTGTTTCTGTCTCCATCTCTCTCTCTTTTTCTTTCCTTCTCTCTGTTTCATATATTATACATACATAGATACACACACACACACACACACACTACACACACACACACACACACACACACACATATATATATATATATATATATAAATGTTTTCAAGACCATGAAAATTATTATCTGGAGGGGATTTTTAGGGCTATACTTATAGTGAACATATATGTGTATGTATACATGCATATATATATATATATATATATATATATATATATATGCATATATATGTATATATGTATAATGTATATATTAAATATAGCTTAACAATTCATTTTAAAATTGATTATAAAGCTGATGTTTAAGATTGTTAAATATTGCACACTAGTGTACATAATTGAAAATGTCAATAATATAAAAGCTAAGAAAAACGTAACCATAACAAGAGTGAAAATTCTAATTACATACTTACACAGTAAATTACTAATGCTTTATTGGACAGCGTCTTAATCTATAACTACATGAAGATATTATGTTTTATTTGGATATTAATTTGATTCTGATGGTGAAATATATTTAGAGGACAGGAACATATCTGTGGGATGAGATGCTGTGTTCGTTTGTCTCTCTATGTGTATCTGTTTGTGTGTCTATCTGTCTGTGTAACAAACAATGAAAGAACATAGAGGATACAAGTATGAAACCAAGCCAGAAGAGAGGGATGTGGGAGCGTTCAGAAATAGGAAAGGGAAAGTGGATGTTGTAATTATAATTTCAAAAACAGTTTTAAAAATAAAGAATCAATCTTAAAGGCTGTGATATGAAGACATAGTTGTCATGTCTTAGATAAGGTGAAACTCTAGCATGCCAGGAAAAGCAACACAATTGTGTATTGGGAAGAGTATAGTTGTCTTCATAACACACTTCCCTTGAGTCATAGTTTACATGTTTTAATCATTTGATGACATGGGACAATCATGAAAGAAAACACAACTTGCTATATTGAGGACACTAGTGACTTTATCTGTGGAGACAGCACTGATTTTGAATTAGTCACACATTACATATCCAGGAGAAACACTAAGAATCAAATACACACTGTGTCTAATATCCATAAGAAGCTGAAAGTATTTATGAAATATTTTACTCAGTATGTTAGAACAATATTTTAGTGTTTAAGGTATTAGTGAAATTGTCTATATTGATCATTTAAATAAGATATACAGTTACCTAATTGTCAAATATATAACTAATTTTTTGGTAGCAATCACTTAAAAATAGTTTGTCACAGTTTCTGTTTTGAAATTACGATTATACAAAGAATTTGCATTTAATATTCTACCTATGAAAGTTGTATGTTGACATTTTACTTTTCCACAGCTGAAATTTTAAGGCAAAGCTGTTAGGGACTGTAAATCACTGAAGTAACCTGGACTCAAATAGTATGAAAAAGCAAAGAGCATGTATTCCTACATGCCGGGGTCCAATTCCACTAAGATGGAAGAACCCCAACTGGATTCTCAGATTTGTTTTTATGAGTAATATCAGGGAGGGGTAGGTGAACTATATCTTGATTTGTGGATTCTATCCCTGGGGGTCTGGGTAATTCTATGACTAAGACTAATTTTATTGCTTCATGCCAAGGAAGGGTAGCTCTTGAGATCTTGCCTGTAAGCTTGGACAACTGTCCTTAAACGAGCTGGGAGGTTGTCCCCTTTTGACCTCTTGACCACAAGTTTGGCTAATTGTTCTTTTACAAGCTAAGAGGGGCCTTTTTAGGTAACCCTGTGGTTGTTCCAGTAACTGACTTGTCCAGTTATGGGAAGTGGAAATTCAGGTCTGAACTCTTGAACTGCTAGCTTGTAGCCTATCATGGAGTAAGCCTGTGTCATGACAATTTACTCCTTTTGAAGCTTCTCATTCAACTATTACACAGATGAATTCATTTCCAACAGTGTATCTTTTAGAAGGTACGTGGTAAATTGTTTCAGGAAGCCAGATTTTGTATCCACAACCATGTACATAAGCTTTATTTGTTTTGAGAACAAGATCATTCTTGAGTGGTGAAGTTCAGATTTTGGCATTCATTGATCAGATAAGCTTCAGAAATAGTATAATGTGCAGTAATGATTAAATGGAAGCCACAGTCTGTATCTACATGATTGTACAGTAAAAAGAAACTGGACAAAGGACTTAGACCATGGAGCTGTTTATTCTTCAATACTTTCATAGAATAAAAACTAAATAAGTATCTCTTAAGTAAAAGATTTATATTAGGTGTCAAAATATCAAAACAGGAAATAACGATGCATTAACCACAGATGAACCATGGGTAGGAACAGTTCATATGTCCACAAGCCCCTAGATCTGCGGGCTATGTTCTCTTGAAAATGTTTCTGAAATATTTCAGAGAATGTGAGCAGTAAATGCACCCCAGTTCTTCAAAAAGAGAATGTGGTTAATTCTGTGAGTCATTTACATAGGGTTAATCAGTGGATAAGCTAATCTTTTTCAGAATTATAGACTAGATAGTCTGAGTTGATATCAAAGGTGATAGGAGATCAGGAATGCACTTGCCAAGAGGAATGAAGCAAGTTAAAATAAGTAAGAACCAGAGCATTGATCGTAATCACATGTATCCTGTCAACAGAGCCCACAACTGTCAAGTACATGACACTTATCAAGACAGCTCAGCATAACCACTCACTGCATTTTAGCAACACCGTAGTTTGTTGTATTAAATAAAATTATAGTTTTGTGGCAAATAGGCCAATAATAAAAATATGTAAAAAATATTGTGATTATATATTCCATATGATTTAATTTTATATGTAATTGGTGCTTCCCATTAATTTAAAACATTGTTATAAAACTGCAAGTCAATTGAGAGAAGCTAAGAATTTCCAGTTTTCCCTGTTCAAAGAAATAGAAAAATAGATGATCCTAGATGATACCTTTAAAATATCCAGTGCAATATATTCTTTCAAATACAAATCAATGAGTCACAAATAAGTTCTAAGCCTGTAATATATTTATTTTTAAAAGACATTTTATATTTGTATGCACTAGTACAGTTGCATTGAAAAATAATCCCTATGTTAACTTTTAAGAAATTATTTTTATTGTTAATTATGGTACAAATATTTTGCCTGAGTGAACCCTGTATGTTTAGTGTCTGCCATGGACAGAAGAGGGAGTTTGATACCCTGGAACTAATGAATGCAGACCACAATGTCTGTTCAGGAAATTGAACTCTGGTCCACAAGTGTTTTTAACTGCTGAGGCATCATCCTGCCTCAATTATTTTGTATTTCCTTCTATTTTATATTTATTTCAATATATTAGAAAGACAAGCTTACAATGGTTAAGTTTGAAACTTCCATGCACATTTGAATGGATTTTATTTTAAGGTTGCATATATAATTTGTCACATACCGGGAAACATCAGGGACGTTTTACTATGTATTTTAATCATGTATGATATAGGCATATTTGCTGTTTCTGATCAAATTGAATGAAAGGCTTAGACTATTTTTCAGAATAGAGAATCTAGATATTAAATAATGTCTTTTAAATTGTACAACATTGAACATAATGCTTTCTAGCTTCACATAAGTGTGGTTAAACTTGAATTTCTTGCTCTAGAAAAATTTGGTAATATGTGGTTATGTTTCTTTAACATTATTAATATGTTCATTTAAATTAAGCTTTTTTATACAACTTATAAAGTTGCAGGAATTAGATAAAAGAGAGAGAGTGAGAGTTTAGCTTGCTAAAGAGATCATGATAAAAATAGTTAACTTACAGTATTGAAATAGTATAGAAAGTATTAGTACAGAAATAACTAGAAGATATATATATATATGTGTGTGTGTATAATATATTATATTTATATTTATATTATGTTATGTAGTGCATGCTAAATGAATATAAATTTAATGGGTAAAATATTAAAATTAAAAAAATATGCAAAGAATACTTTAAAATCTTAAAACAATTAGTGGATTTCAAAGGTACAGTGATCAAATTTAAAAGTTTCAAAAACTTTTTATTTTCACAAGCAAAACTTGGGCAATCTCAGTATTCCAAGCTCTCTTAGTTTGGGTGGCAGGTGTCAAACAGACCTGACTTATGTTGGCACATTCAGTGGGTAGGAAGTATGTGCTGACTAACATTTCCACTTGAGGTTTCAGCCAGACATAAGGGACAATACTTTAAATTTGACATTCTGGGATACATACATTTACAAAAGTCATAGCATCCAACCATAAGCATCCAAGTTCTATAAGAATGTAGCAAGTATATGGCGCATTCTCTTACTTAGCCTCACCTTGGAAGACATGTTATCAAACTCTCTCACAGATTCTTTGTTAGTGTTCTCACAAAAGTCCATTTAGGATCAAGGGAAGGTGATTTCTACTCCAGTTCTTAATAATAAAGTATTAATTCTCAGGGTTAGAGTTTGAGAAATAAATATTGATTTCATTTTAGGAATGATGCAATCTTCTAAATGGTACTGACATTTTGCACAGCTACCACACCTGTGATGCAAACAGTTCTACAAAGTTCTCTTTTCTCGAAGCCTCATCCAATTATGATATCAGGCTCAAGCTTCACATCCATATCTTACTCTTCAAATTCAAATTACTGTAGGAGGGAAAGGATAGGTACTAAATTCTTACTTCACTGTAAAATTGCTACAAAATTTAGAAATACTTCACTCAAAATTAAGAATCTCAAGAAATACTCAGTCACCGTCAACAAATTCAGAGAATAAATAAAAGTCCCTGTTGGACACAAAGACTTAAATGGGAGAAAGGTAGTAGAGGTGAAAATGTGTGATATGCTCTTCAGGTTCTATTTTGCTTTTGCTTTTCCATGTTACAATTCATCATTATAAAGAAAACAAGACAGATTAGTGTGAAGCTAATTATATATTCTCCCAGGCCTGCTCAACTTCTCTCAGTTAGCTTTCTTCACTCACATATTGTAGGGTCTAGCCCATGAAGTAATGCCACTCCAGTCAAGGTATGTTTCAACACATTGATTAATATTCAAGGGAATCCACCACAAACAAGACCAAAGACCATCTTGGTATACATAATTACAATACTGAGACTTTCTTCCTAGGTTATCCCATATCATGTCAAATTGACAGTTAAAGTGAACCAGCACACACTTTTCCTAGTTTGCATCACTTAGTAAATCCACTGTGTCCATTTTAATAGCTCCCCTTAGTAAGAAACCTTAAGATGGAAATTTTATGGACATTTAAGATCTAAACTTCAGTGCTAACTATGCAGATTTTTCATGCATTTCAAGTAATGTTGCTATTAAAAAAAATAAGCTCTGCATTTGCACTATCCTTATGAATTTCTGTTTTGTTTGTTGGTTAGTCTTCAAATACCGGATCTTATTCTCTGCTCTTTGCTTTCATCTGGAGGGCACTGGAATGTATTTCTTCCTTCTAGAAGTTTTAATCCCATAAAATGGTGAAACAACATCAGCAGAGTTTCAATAAACCTGTTTTCACAAAGGAGGAAACATTCTTTTCATCCCTTATCTCACAGTGTTTCCCGAACCTTCAAGAGAGTGATGAAGATGCTCCCTTAAGGCTAACTAATCCACAGTCTCATATTCTTATAACAACAAACAAACAGATTTCTCTGAATTTACTTCTCTTTGTTGCAAGAAAGAAACTTCTCTGGAAAGTTAAATAGCAATTCTAGTATCTGTGTCTCAACAGAAAATTAAAGAATATGTACTACCATTACTTCTGGACTGAACTGTCAAGATTTTAAACATTATTTTATTTTAGATTATATAAAATATTATGAATTACATTTCTAATTGTACTAAGGATAAATTATGCATATGTCCAGGCTTCAGGCATTATGAGACTACATGTTAGACTCTTAATTGGGAAGATTTTGTAAGTGTTCTTTTTCTATTACTCCAACAGGAATATCTCACACTGTAATAATTTCCACCTTTGGTCAGATCATGATGATGATCTGTACCAACATCATGATGTTTGGTAAAACATGATGATGTGATCTTTGTTCCAATAATGACCTTTGATGGTCACAATTTTTGTTTTAGAACAAAACTCTGTCTACCCTTCAATGCCATATTTCTAAATAGTGTTGAAATTCATATTTTTGTTTTCACACCAATCAGGCACATTATCAGTAAATATTAATCTTATATTTTAATAAAAAAGCAATAAAGATTTATTTATATGACAAATGATCTCTTTGAAGAATCATGAGTTGATGGTATTAGTCTTATTTCCATAAATGCAGAATTACTGCCTTTTCAAATATATAATGTATTTGTAATTGTGTGTAGAATAGTTATATGATATTTAGGTGCTATTATGAACTGGTTATTGTTTTTATTTTGAAATTAATGTAAAGTTGACAGGCTGTGGACATACGATTACTATTCTTGGTTGTTAGCTTGACTATATCTGAAATTAAAACACAAAACTGGAGGCCAAAATAGTGACAGATTATCTTTGTCTAATTTGAAATAAGAAGATCTATTTCTATTCTGGATCTTTGAGTTAAGAAGAAATGTTTAGCAAACCCTTTCACGTGAAGAAAAGGTATGCCTTTGATCTGTGAAGCAGGCAGACACACCTCTAGTCTGGGCCACAACTTCTGCTGGAAGCCTATATAAGGTGATAGAAGGAAGTTTTTGCCTTTTATCTCCTTTTCCTTCCCTTGATAGCAAATCTGTTCCTTTACTGGTTAGGATTCCAGTATATAACAGGTAAAACATCTGGTCTCTTGGGCTCTCTCTATATATATTTCTTTCTCTCTCTCTCATGTGTGTGTGTGTGTGTGTGTGTGTGTGTGTGTGCACGTGCGCACGTATATGTGTATACATGCACACACACACACACACACACATATATATATATACATATATATATACATATACATATGTAGACAGAGAGACAGAGACAGAGACTGAGAAAACAAATTATGTTACTCTAGAGAACCCTTACTAATATCTTAATATTTCCCCCAAAGAAGGTGAAATATGCTATTTCCAATATTTTACCTCTTCCTACTTCCTTTTCTTCAAATCAAAAGTACTATTAGAATACTATTTTAAGCCATGCATGGTTGGCACACACCTATAATCCCAGTACTCGGTGGGATTGGAGATAGGTGGATGGATCTCTGACTTTGAAATGAGACTGGTTTACAAAACTGCCAGAAATATACAGAAAAAAGAAACAAAACCAACATGAAAATAAATATTATTTTAGTTTGCAAAGATTTAAACTATTTGTAATAACAATTATAACAATTACAGAATTGTATACACTCAGTAATCATTGGTATGCTGATTGGTTTTAGTTAACTTAATACAAGCTAGAATGATCTGTGAAAGGAAATCACAACTGAGATAATGCTTCCATAAAAATATACCTGTAGTCAAGTCTGTGGGGGCATATTCTTGACTGATGATAGATGTAAGATGGTATATCCCATTGTATATATTGTCATCCCTGTACAGCTGTTCTAGGGTTCTATAAGAAACCAGTCGGAGCAAATCATTTAAATCAAGCCTAAGCTATACAGGTAAACTGCCACTGGGTGTTGGGGACTGAACCTGCTATGCTGCAAATGAAGTGCTTGTATCATTGAGATCTTTCTGCAGTCTATTCATATCTATCAGGCATATGGGTAGCACCTTTGCTCAAGTTTCAAAATCAGCCTTTCAACTTGCCACTTCAATTTCTGTTACTTTTATATTTACAGTTCATAAATTGAAATTCTAAATAATACCATTAATTATGAACAATCAAAGAGATAAATTCATATGCAGAGTAGATATTACGTCAGGCTATTGTCAGACAGAAGGGTTTGAATAAATAAATGAAAAATACACTGTCCACCTCCAAATTTAGATTTTCTTGTTTTCATTTTGTTAGTTTCTGATATTTTAGAATGAATAGTTTGTTTTGAAAATATTTCAGTGATAGTATGACTATAAGATATCCTGGCTCAGATTTATCAAAACCTCATCATTTTTCAGATTCACAACTATTCATTTCTCTACCCAATGTGGAGGAAAGAGAACTTCATGAAAACAGCAAATCTGTTTTCAGAACCAAATAAATCTGGCATAAGGGTCCCTGTGAAGCAATGAGCATTATAGAGGTCTTCTATATTGCTCTTAAATAGAAAAGGGCGTTTTTAGCTCTGAAGCTCAGTAAAACCATTCAAAGTTCTACAGGTTAATAACAATCACGAAGCAACCAAGTAAATATATTTTTCATACTTAATTTATAAGTAAAACGGGGATTTGCTAATACAAAAGTGTTTTATTTAATGGCAATAAATTTTATATTATTAACTATATTATTATCATTGCATATTTCCTTAGTGGAAATTATTTTACTATAGGTTAAAAATCTTATACTATACTCCTTTGAGTGGAATGAGTGGAAACTTTAATATTTTATTATTTTCATTTTTTGTTCATTTAATCTCTTATATATTACAACATGACCAGAATTCCCATACCATATCTCCTAGTCTCCCCACCTCCAATTTCTACTCCTCCTCTATTCCCCTTCAGAAAAAGGCAGGCCTCCCATGTATATCAACCATACACGGGCTATCAAGTTACAATAAAACTAGGTACTTTTCCGCATATTAAGACTGGGCAAGGCAACCCATTATGAGGAAAAGAGAACCAGGCAGGCAATAGCGTCAGTCTTTGTTACCTATCCTTTTTGACTGTGGATTATAGCACTATTATTGTTTACTTTACAGTTACTATAAACAAATATATGAATACATAGTAGGTCTGTCTTTCTGGGTCTGAGTTTCCTCACTCAGGATGATATATATATCATACATTTGCCTGAAATTTTCATCATGAATTTGTTTTTGAAAATAGCTGATTAATAACCTATTGTGTAAATTTATCATGTTTCTTTATTAATCCTTCAATTTTTTAGCTAGAATGTCAAATACTACAGTAAACCGCTATGGAGAGAGTGGGCAGCCTTGTCTTAGTCTTGATTTTAATAGAATTGTTTTGCGTGTCATTCCACTTAATTTGACGTTGGCTATTGGTTTGCTGTAAGTAACTTTATCCTATGTAACTTTACTCCTTGTATCCCTGCTCCTTCCATGACTTTTATCAGGAAGGGTTGTTGGATTTTATGAAAGTCTAATGAGAAGACTGTGGGGTGTGTGTGTGTGTGTGTGTGTGTTTAAAATTGGTTCCTATTTTGAAATATTACTGCAACTCTGGGATGAAGCCAACATGATCACAGGGGATAATTTTTTTGATTCAGTTTTGGATTTTAGATTCAGATTTCAAATATTTTATTATTTTTGTATCAATGTTTACGAAGGAAATTAATCTGTAATTCTCTTTCTTTGTTGAGTCTCTGTATGGTTTGGGGATCAGGGTGACTTTGGCCTCATAAAAAATAATTTTTCAGTGTTCCTTTCATTTCTATTTTGTAAATAATTTGAGGAATATTGTCATCAGCTTTGCTTTGAAAGTCTTGCATATTCTGCAAGAAAACTGTGTGGTTCAGGTGTTTCTTTTTTGGCAAACTTTTAATAACTCCTTCTACTTCCTGAGCAGTTACAGGTTTATTTATATTGTTTATATGATCTTGATTTAACTTAGATAACTGGTATTAATTAAGAAAATTGACTATTTCGTTCAAGTTTTCCAATGATTTTCTAATGATTCCTTGGATTTACTCTGTGTCTGTAGTTATGTGACCCTTTAGGTTTGTGATTGTATATTTGGCCATTCTCTTTTAGTTGGGTGAGATAAGGGTGTGTCTATATTGTTGATGTTTTTCTAAGAACTAATTCCTTGATTCACTGATTCTTTGTGTTATTCTCTCCTTTTTATCCTATTTTGTTGATTCAGGCCCAAATTTTTATTAGTTCCTCCTGTTTACTCCTCTTGGATATGTTTGCTTTGTTGTTGTTGTTGTAGAGTTTTCAAGTGTTTTGTTACATGGCTAGCATAAGATCTCACTAGTTTCTTTATGAAAGCACTTAATACTAAGAACGTTCCTCCTCTCACTGCCTTCACTGTGTCCCTTAAGGCTGGGTATGTTGTCTGTTGGGTTTTAGTGAATTGGAGGTAATCTTTAATATTTTTAAAAAATTTCTGTCTTAATCCAGTAGTCTTAATCAGTTGTTCAGTTTTCATGAGTGTGTAGGTTTAGTTTTGTTTCCATTTTTGATATCTAGCTTTAGGTCTTATTGGTTACAGGGAGCTATAACAATTTTCTACTGTCTGTTGAGATTTGCTTTGTTACTGAGTGCATGGCCAATTTTGAAAAAAGATCTGTGAGGTGCTTAGAAGGTATATTCTTTTATGTTTGAGTGAAATGCTCTGTATATATCTCTTAGGTACATTTGGGTTATAATATCTATAAGCTCAGTTATTTTTATTTAGTTTTGGTTTGGATGACATGTCCATTTATAGAGAATGGAATATTGAAGTTTCCCACTATTAATGAATGGGGTTTGATGTGTGATTTCCGTTTTAGTTATTATTCTTTCAAAAGGTTGAATGCCTTGCACCACTCTTTATTGTTCTCTAAGCTTCTTGTATTTTTAAAAGCATCTCCTTCTCTGGGTTAGGAAAATTTTCTCCTATGATTATTTGAAAATATTTTCCTATGTTTGAGCTTGGAATCTTCTTCCTTTCCTATTATTCTTAAGATCTCACTTTTCACAGTGTCCCAGATTTTCTGAATGTAATTAAAGATGTAATAGATATTGTCATGAATATTTGATATTGTAATTTGTTTTCCTCTCCATCCAAGCTGTTCTCTCTTAAAATATTGTTACCCTTCTCTTTGTTGGTATTTTGTTTCTTTTCTCTTGACTGTCTTACTTCATTTTAGGGTATTTGCCCTCTCTCTATGTAAATAAGCTGTCTGTGTTTGAAACTCTGAGTTATCCTCAAAATAAAAATATTAATATAAGTCTAACAAATTTCTATTTGTTACTTCTCAAATTCACATCTAATACTAAATTTTTCTTTGTAGATGTTGTCTTACTCCTTATTTATATAAGGTGATCACAAACCTTGCTGCATATATGTGATTAAAGTTTCTGAAGCAGCCTCTTTTCCTCCTCTTATTAGCTTATGTGTAATATCCCCAATGCTTTCCAACACTTTCTGGTTCTCTAGAGTCTGATCATCTCTACTAAAATGAAAGTGATGACATTGAGGCTGCCAATGTTCTTCCACTGTTCCAAGCTCTCCCAGTTCTTCCAGTGAAATTAAAAGCAGGTATGAAGGAATTCTCTTTTAATATACCTTAGCTGACAAAATTAACTATTTTATTTTTGGGAGGCTGTTCCTTGTTCTCATTTAAGACTGTTGCTCCTCATTCATGGTCCAAGATTCTCTCTCAAAATTACCTGCACACTTCAAGGCTAAATTTGCATCCTCTTTCCTAAAAGTTCTTATCTGAAGATAAAAGTGTACTTTCCAGACTCCACTCAGTTCCCTTTTCTGTGAAGGCTTCAAGACTCATAATATTTTCTACCTCACAGCTATGATCTCATTTTTATTCCAGAATGATATAAAGGAGTTTATATGCCCCTCTCAACATACTTCTACAGTAAAATTTTCCTAATATATTTTAATCATTTATAGCCCTTTGCATTAAAACTAAAATGCTAGATTAAAGTTACATATTTTAAAATTTTTGTTTTATTTATATTTATGTGAGTCTACGTGTGTGGGCGTGCAGGCACATTTGTAGAGGCACTCTGGATCGTAAATAGGAAGTCAGATTTCCTTGAGATGCAGTTACCAGAAGTTGTGAGCAACTTGGCAATGTCCTCTCTAGGAACGGTATGAGTTCTTAATGATGGAGCAAATTCTCCAGCCCCCAGTTATATCATTCTCCCTTACTTCCTCCACACATAGTGTTGAAACCCCTCTGACTTGTGTGAGGTGCAGCGGACTCTAGAGCAAGCCAGAAATTATAGTAAAACTCTATTGAGGAAAAGCTATGCTGCTGGCAGAGAGCAAGGCTGTTACATTGTTCAGTCATTGCATCCCCTATTGCTCTTACTAGATCATGTTTGGATAATTTGATGTGACAGTTTTGTACATTGTTTTTCCACTCAAAACTTAAAATATGCCAAGAAATTATGAAGTGACAAGAATAGCTGACAACACACACAGCCAAATTCTACTGGTTTCAACTAAACAACATTTGCAGAGATTGTAAATAATTACCACTTATTTTTGTACATCCACCCCATGCTTCCAATTCATAATATTCTTTAAGCTGTGCATGAATTTAATTTACGCAAGACCATTTCCTCTAAGGTGTCCTTGTGGTAATGTGTTCCAAATGGCATTTAATCACAGATGCCAAGAACGAATCCATCCAGAGCTATGTGTGCAGACAGTTAATCATCGACTAATGAGCTATCACAATTCTAACTACTTAAAGAGCTCTGTAAATAAGAACTTAACCAGGAAAAATAATGGGAATTTTCTCTAATTCAAGAGAATAGGTCAAAGATATGGAGATTAATGAAATTAAGGGGATATTTATTATGTTCATTTCAGAAACTATTCCACATTTTATACTGTTAAAAAAGAAAATTTATATTTTTTACATGTACATTTTAAAATATATCACCATAATTGTAGGCCCTGCAGTATTCAGAAATGTTTATCTTCAAAAAGTACTAGAATATAGAAAAACACATAAACATATGCACACATACAAATTTCAGAAAATGATTGAGATGAAAAACACTTTAATATTTATACATTATTATACTACATAAGATATAGAATATGCATATTACAGATATGGAATACATATAGAAGATACATACATATACATATATGTATACATATACATACATATACATATACATATATATCCAGATTCATGTATTTCATAGGACATTATATAATATATAATATTATTGTTGTAATGTTATTTTGCATATTAACATCATGGTTATTTAACTTTATCTAGGTAGAATCTGTAATACTCAGAGATAAAGAATTTCCTAATGAAGAACTTCCTAAATCTTTAATAATTTATACCCATCATTAGGTGACATATGATTGCTGGGAACTATGTATGTGAATGTATGTGTTGTTGCAATTTATGTAAACATGCATATATATATATATATATATATATATATATATATATATATGCAATGCTTTCTAATTTAAAATGGGGTTGCATTATTATGAGTCCACTTCAAACTTTAAATATTAGAATTAAAAATCATTTGATGAGCTGATTATATAGCTTTGTAAATAGAGTGTTTGCTTAACCCATGTGATATCCCAGTATTGATATCAAGTAGAAAATAGAATCCAGTTATTGGTACGTGCCAATATGAGCCAACAAGTACATTTGGGGAACTGAACCCAGAAACTCGGAAAGAGAAAACAGTGATTTTACCTAGGAAGCCACCTCTCCAGTATTAGAAAAATATTTTTTTAAAAATGTCTATGCAGATTTTTTAAACAAAAATATAAAAATTATATAATTATATTTTAACAGTTTTCATAAATTGTTATGTTTTAAGTTGTAGGACAGCTTAGGTTGCAGTACAAATAGGCAAAAGCAAGGGAATGTGTAGGCATTTAGTAATGGAGGATTAAAGATATTCATGCAGAAAATTCAAAGCTTCTAAATAGCTGCTACCATGTTATTTTTTTACTGGAAAACAGAACCCAAGCTTGAATGTATACATTATTGGCATAAATATCTTTTTAAGCAAAAATATTTTTAAACCGGAAATGAAACACTGCATATAATCATTTCCTTTTGCATCATTTCTGCTTTCCTTAGATGATTGGTTCTGAAAGGACAAAATAGTGACAATGTGCTTTTAGTAGCACCTTGTAAAATACTGAAGCGACCTAATCCTTACTTTGGAATATAGGGTGTCACTAGGCTTAGTATTTAAAGTATATTTAAGCATCATCAAATTCTTCTATAACTTATAGAAGCCAGCATTTTGTTCTTATTTACTGTGGAAAAAATGAACCTTTTTATCCATGGAGAGAGAGAGAGAGAGAGAGAGAGAGAGAGAGAGAGAGAGA
>JADRCH010007930.1:2352424-2626807 GCA_019843965.1 Rhynchomys soricoides
ATATATATATATATATATATATATATATATATATATATATGTACACAGGTGAAATATAGATGTTTCTAGTATACATATTTAGGTTCAAATAGTTTTTAAATTTGATCCAATCATCCAGTTGTTATATATAAGTGTAGAGCAACTAGTGAGGCTATCTGATAAATATTTTTTGAGACTTTGTTGGCTGATTGGATAGAATTAAAAAGCTGTAGTAAAAATTGTACATGTAGAATTATAAAATGGCATACAAGATTAGAACCAAACAGAATAAAAGAAAACTGGTATTTTGGTTTTATAATGCTTTCAGTAGATCCCAAATTGTAGGAAAATTAATTAAAAGTAGGCTACATCCTAGGATTTAGTGACTCTATACATTAAGTTCATTGGTATAGAGCACAATAAAGGTAGCTAAAATTTAAAACTCCCCCTGATATTTTCATTATGAAACTAGGATTGCAAATCAATGATCAATATCTACTGAGCATGAAGGACTCTAATGTTTTACTCTAATTCAGTTTGCAGCAGTATTGTATCTAGGTGTTGTCAGAGTTTAGAATAGTTTTTATATAAAGTCTCCCTTCTCTTATCCATAATTTATGAAGTGAAAGAAAGAACATGATATATACCTTCTTCATATCATGTGACTCCTTTTAGTTTCCGGCTAGAACACTTACGTGTACTGGTAGTCCAATACCTAATTTTTTCCTTAAAAACATTTCAAGATTTAAATATTCATTTCTATTTTAAATTGTAATCTTAACTTCTCTTTGAAGATGCAGAAATTAGTGGGATAATTTAACTCATCCCCACATGCTTGTACACACAAGAGAAGTGTTCGGACTCCACTGCACCAAGGCATGGTACAAAGTTTTATATTCTCTTGTTGAATTACCCACTCAGTTATAGAACCTTTTATATATAGACTCATTAGACTGAATCTCATTCATACTGACATATGTTGTAAGACACATGAAATGCAGGTCGTTTTCATCATGGAGTACATATTTATAAGTACTATATATATACAAACAAACAAACTAGCAATATTGTTTCATTATGGATACTTATCTCTAGGAGGATTTTTTGTAGTTCTGAGAGGAGTGACTTCATTAATGATAAAAGAAGAAAGCATCATCAAGTGTTGCATTTTGATACCACTTCACCATATTCACATGAATTCAGAAAAAACAGTGCTTGTTATCTAAATTCAGATATGCATAATGGTTGATCAACTGATACTACAATGATCAGTCAAAAGCCATAGGATGTATTTTTTTTTTTTTTTTTGTGAACAGATTTATCTTTACGTGGAAAAGACTTTATTTTACTCTAAAAACACAGTGAAAGATGATCTTAAACATCATAAAGAATATTCATATTTTTTGTTGTTTGGTGTCATATGCTTGGCAAAGAACATAACAGAGGCTTTGAAGTGCCAGCATCTGTATTCTGAGAGGATCCTTCACAGGTGTTGAAGCTATATAGGCCTCAGATGGTCTAAAAGATCTAAGACAACAGAATTTCTTTCCAAAACATTAATGTTTGAAGAACAACTAAGCAGATGTTCATTCTTTCCTTTAATATTTCAGACAGCTGTGTAATGGCACTGTGTTGTTTTTTTGCACATTTTAAATATAACATTTAAAAACTAAACTTGGTTTAAGGTCACTTCAGATGACAGTGTGAACTGGTCTGACAGCTGTTTAAATGTTTTTGACATCTGCCTAAGAAGTTGGAATTCTGTCTTCTTTCAGCCTGAATTGATGTTACATCGATTTAAAGGTAATATTTGTTCCTTAACAAAACTCAGAAAAAAACACAGCCCCTGTGTACTATGTTCAGAGGTGCTATAGATGCATATGGGTACCCACATATCCTGCTTTTGACTGTACTTTGCACTCCTGAAAGACACATTTAGCTATTTCTCCCAGAACTGTCATAATTTGAATGTCTTAAATATAATTAAAATTAAAAGGGTTTACTTCATTCCTATTTTATGAACCATAAAACATTATTGCTTATGAAAAAAAGTATTCCCAAATGTTCAGTACCTTTTTCCCCCAGAGGTAAAGCAGATGGTAAGTACACGGATATTAAAGGCAATCTGCATAACAACCTTAAATATACTAGCAATTATTAGAGATTACTCTGGGTATTTGCCTAAAAGAACTATGGGATGCCAAAAGCAGACCCTGCTGCAGTTGGCGTTGTACAGTTGTGTGTAGTTTTATCTGGCAGGTTAATGGCTTGCTGGGGGTGCTTTCTGTTCTGTTGACTGGCACTGGAAGCTGCCTGTGAGACTCACATGTTATCATCTGAAAGACAGTAAATAAAAATATTCTTTTTCTGGCATTGTTTTGAGTTTATTTGCATGTATATGACTTTCAGAGATCTCTGTTTAATTATTTATATGACTTTTTCTAGTTAATGCTTTCATTTACATTTTAAAAATCAAAATACAAGCATTTTAATACAAAAGGAAAGTTTTCCATTTGTGACATGAGCAACTTGTTTTACAAAGTGGGCTTACTTATATTTTGATTGACTCCCTTTCAACGATGTAAAATGGAAAACCACCATCATTGACATAAAGTATTAGGAAAATAAAGAAACATTCCTATCCCATTACATACCTATAAGATGACTGGAGGGAAAACTGGTAAAAAATAGAGAGAAGAGACACTCTCTCCTTGCTGATGGAACATGAACGCAGCTTTCTCCATGTAAAAGTATAAGAAGACATATTCTTTCTTCACAATTTTCTGAAAGCTCCTTATAATTATAATTTTAATTATGTGGAAATTAAATTTCTTACAGTTGTTAAGACAACTTGAGTTCAATCTCATGTTTTATCTACAAATCTTGAATATTCATGAATTCTCATGATAAAAATCTGGACAGCAATGCTTACCATATCATTATTGTTACAGGATGAGAACTGAAACACCTCTTAATTGACAAATGATAATCATAATCATCATCATCATTATCATCATCAACAACAACAACAACTGTTACCTGTTCAGTAAAGAGTTACAAAGCCACAGCATGAAAGACTCTCAGGTGCACAGGAAAAGGGAAAGCTTCATACACAAAAGATATCCTTAATGATTGTACTTATTTGAAACTCTGGAAAAGACCAAAATGTAGAACATCACGTAACTATTTTAGGATGTTGAGCTGTTTCATCAGGCATGTATGTGCTGCATGGTTTTAGAGCTACTGAGAAGTATAACAGAACTAATCATACACCAAACAAATTAATTTGTACATTTAATTTGAAACATTAGTATTAGTCTGTTGCAGGAAGTATTAAAAAAAGATGGAATATATAGCACATGTTCTAGCACTATGCCCCGGTTCTCTCATCCCCAGTGGGCTGGCCAGCCATGCACTGGCGAGCAATGGCCGACCTGCTTTCATCTCCTGGAGCTCTGACTCAGAGCTCCATGATCTCTCCACCCAGCTCGCTAGTCTCCCACTGGCAAGTTGCTTCCATGCCAACCCCAAGCTTCATTACCACCATGGCCTCTGTGGTGCACATCAGGCAAACCCACACTTTCCCACTGTACCTTTCTCTCTGGAACCCAGATGAGCCTCCCTGTGAAGGAAAATGCAGCATAAACTTAGTTCAGAAACAGTAATTATTCAATCTCTGGGCGCATCAACTGAAACCTGATCTTGTAAACCTTATCAAAGTCTGATTCCTCTGGTGGTGAATCCTTGTGGATGCGCCATACCAGGAGACTCTACTAGCTACATCTTACCTATCTGCTCTTCCCATTCCAAAAGGGCTCTCACTCTCCTGCTTCTCTCTTCCCTCCTCCGACCTGGAAGTTGCTCCTTACATGCCCAGTGATTGACTTTTTTATTCATTAGAAGATTGGTTCACAAGAAGTCACAGGTGTAACTCACTCCTTCTCTGAAGCCCCTCCCATGAGGTCAGAATTAGAATACAAAAAGCCCCAGGGCTATCTACAACATCAGTCAAAAATTATTCTATAATGCATGCATTAGATCTTGTAGACTAACATTATCCAGATTATAGTAATGAATATATTTACTTGTTTGTGTTTGGATTTTTTATAAAGAAATAATATTTTAATGTCATTAGTAACATTAAATAGTAATGCATAAGAGTGTGCTGTCAGCCTAGATAAAATACCAGTTAACATTTCATGTTTTTAATCTCATTCAGCTGCATACTAGGTATTTATTTCCTGCAGTATTGTGTCTAATATTCTTTGTCTAGTTAAATTTAAATGCTTCTTTAGAGAGTGAGATGATTTTGCCACCAATATTGTAGAAAATATTTTGAGACCTCATAGTAATGGAAGAGACAGTGGATAATAGAAGTCTTCTTCATCTAATAGCGGCCAAATCAATATCAGTTTAGGTCACCACAGCCAATAATAAGAGCTGATTCAGAAAGACAGCCACTTACTACCACAGGTAGATTTCTGAGAGTGGTGTCAAGATCCTAAGAAAGGCTAAGCCATGTGGAGTGCTTATATTCACACCTTTAAATGAGAAAAATGAACCACATAACCTGAGGTTACAAGCATTGTAGGGATGGAATTTAAACTTTTAACTCTTGATTTAAAAGAAAAAAAATGAAACCAACCAAAGTTAAAGTCAATATTTTTTTTAAAATGTTGCTCCAACTTTCATAAGATGACAATTATATTTTCAAATTTGCCAATGTAGTCTATATTTCTGTAAACAAGTTTTTTAACTTATTACAAAAAATGATAATTGAGCAATTGCGATTTTATATTACATAATTTATAACAGAGAGGCTACAAATTATTTAAATATGTGTTTGAAAAGCAAAACTAGTCACTATTTCTTTTCTTAACTTGATATCTTCTAGTGTTTTCATTACTTTGACTGCATTATTATCATCTCTGCTACTTGATTAACACCTCTGTTCCACCAAACTATAGGAGATTTTTTTTATCATATTGTATCTCTTTTGTTTTATTTATTTTTATGGCTATTTTATTTATTTACATTTCAAATGTTATCTCCCTTCCTGGTTTTCCCTCTGTAACCCCCTATCTCATCCCTCTACCACCTGCCTCCATGAGGATGATCCCCCATCCACCCACCCCCTCCCACCCACTCACTTCCACATCACCACCTCATTCCCCTATAGCACCTCAAGTCTCATTAGGACCAGGGAACTTCCCTCCCACTTATGCCCAATAAGGCCATTCTCTGCTACATAAACAGCTGGAGACATGGGTTCCTCAATTTGTGCTCTTTGGTTGGTGGCTTAGTAGCTTGGAGCTATGGTGGATCTGGTTGGTTGATATTGTTGTTCATCCTATGGGGTTGCAAACCCGTCCATCTTCTTCAGTCTTTCCCCTAACTCCTTCATTGTGGTCCCTGTTCTCAATTGGATGGTTGACTGTGAGCATCCACATCTGTATTGGTCAGGCTCTGGCAGAGCCTCTCAGGGGACAGCCATACCAGGCACAGTGGAATAAAAAAAATGTCCTAAGCTACTTCTTGCTTCTTATTTTCAATGAAAACACAGTAAGATGTTTAAAATCATTTAAATAATATAAATGTTATACCTTAATATATCAATAGATTAGTATAAAATTCTATATTTTATGAATTTGTTAAGAAAATTATCAGATCCACATATTAACTGATGGCGACAACCTCTAGAAGCCACTCTCCAGTTACATAACAAAACAATTATCATATCACAATTATGATGTTGACTATTAAATAACTAAGGAGACACAGATCTATCAATTAGAAATTTTATAAAAATATATCATTTGTTCTAAATTTGCATTTATATTGAATTTCTAATAACATATAGGAGAAGCCATACAATATGCACAAATTCTATTGCTTTCTAATAATAATTTTTTCTGTATCTAGACATTAATGTGCCATTACCTTTTTGTTACTTTGAATATAAACAATAAGGTATTTATATTTTTTTATGAACATATCCACTGTTACTTTAAAATCAAACCCATTGTCCTCAATATCATATACTTTTCTACTCCAGTAACCCAACATTAAAAGTTGGGTACATTATTTTGTACTTAAAAGAGACAAAATGTCACTTGAAGTTAGAATACTATTCTGATCTTCATAAAATCTAAGCATCTGTAATACCATAAGGGGAATTTAGTAGCAAGCAGAACCTTAAATATTTAAAGATGCATATGGACTCTATTTGATATTCTCTTAAATGTAGAGTAGCAGACGGGTTGCTATGGCCAAGTTGGGTGCTGGGATAGCTGATGAATAACACCAGAATGTGCCTACACTCCACAGCCTGCACTCCACAGCCTATGCCTGCTGAGAGAACTGTCCTGGCTTGCACGCTCTTCAACAGAACTTTTGAAGTGATCACACCATTGCTCATGCAGGGATCTCTGTGGATGCTTACAGACATCTTAGAATGGTTTATCTGTGCCTCAGGAAGTAAATGGTTCATTTTGTTAACAATACACATAATACATTAGATCACATAATACATTAGAACAGTACTTAAAACAGGCTGTGTACAGTTCCAACATATGTAAAATGAAATATGACAGTCTGCTTTAAAATCTCCAAATAATAAACACGTGAAAAAATGAAAAGAAAAATATGATAAAAGAAAATACGTGGGTTAGGAAAATGTCTGTCTTTAATAGCACTAGATGGAGCAGTTAGATAAGGACCAAGGGAGCTGAGAGGGTTTGCAGCCCCATGGAGGGAGTGACAGTGTTAACAGACCAGATCCCCGGATCTCCCAGAGACTAGATCACCAACCAAAAGATTTACATGGAGGGACCCATGGTGCTGGCCACATATGTGGCAGAGGAGGGCCTTGTTTGCCATCGGTGGGAGGAAAGGCCCTCGGGCCTGAGGGTGTTAGATGCCCCAGTGTACGAGAATGCTAGGGAGGGAAGACAGGTGTTGAGTGGAGAGCACCCCCATAGATTTAGGGGGCAGTGTAATGGAATAGGAGGTTCCCAAAGGGGAAAACATTTGAAATGTATATAACATAAATATCTAAAAAATAAAAATATAAAAGAGCACTGGATGTTCTTTTAGATGGCTTGATTTCAGTTCCAAGCACCATTGTGATGGCTCATAGCTTTCGGTAACTACTGTCCCAGCATTCTGATGCCCTTTTTTGGCCTCTGGAGGTAGTGCATACACATGATGTACAGATCTGCATAGGCAAAATACTTATTATATATACTATCAACATAAGTGATTTATAAAAATTGTTACAGGAAATGGGCATGCTAACACATCATGTGGGGTAAAAATGTGTACAGTTGGTGGCTATGTTAACTTGTGGACCACGTGTGCCTTTTTCTTTCTGTGTATCCATGTGTGTGCACACATGTGTGTATGCACTTGTATGTGTGCCACGTGTGTGTATGAGAGAGAGAGAGAGAGAGAGAGAGAGAGAGAGAGAGAGAGAGAGAAGAAGAGAGAGAGAGGGAGAATTTTTACGTGGTTTATTCTACAAATTTTGATCTTATTTTTCACTTTGATTTCGCCATTAGTATGCTTTCACCCACATCATGAGACAATATGATTAGTGGAATTATAACCCACTAGACAGTTTCTTAAATACATAAGTTATCATCAGGAAAAATTTGATACCAAAAGATGTAATAGCAAGGACTAATTTGGGACTAAAATCTTGACAAGCTCTAGCATTTCTTTTAAAGGAAATGTAGATACCTTATAACAGAAAGATCCACAAAACTGTTTTGAGTGATAGTTTTCCAAACTGATCTTTTCATAAGCTTCTGAGCATCCACTTGGCTCATCACACAAAGTAATATGATCGCTTTAGGACTTTAGTCCTTCAGTGTGGTGACCTGACATTTGAGCAGTAGTACTATAAAGTCAAACAGTGATTGCATTCAAAATACATTAAGTCATCTTTTATAATTTAAAAAGAGCATACAGAAATTTTCTTCTTTGACTTTCTTCATCAGATCTACTATCAAAAGCATTTAAAGACATGGAAATTGAGCTTAAACAGATAGAAATTATAAGTTAGTGTCAATATTTTAAGTGGTTTCACAAACTCTTTAAGCTCAGTTTATTCCACTTAGTTTTCTTCTATAACTTTGGAATTATTTATAGGATTCAATAAAGTACATAATAACAAAATTGAAAGATATTTCAATCTAAAAGATACGGTTACTTAATATAAATCTACAACCACATCAACACAACAAGTAATAGTTTCCTTAGAAATAATAAGATTTAAAGAAATAACACCAACAAACATAATTAAAATCTGGTTTTTAGTCCTTTGTATATTACAGATATTCCCTATCCATGTCTTTTGCTTAAAGAAGCTTAAACCTCTCAGAAGGCTGAACTAAAGTTATGGATTTATTAAGAAGGAAAAAAATGCCAGTGTGAAGACTGTTGCTATGTTTGACTTTATAGTATTACTGCTCAAATATCAGGTCACCACACTGAAGGACTAAAGTCCTAAAGTGATCATATTACTTTGTGTGATGAGCCAAGTGGATGCTCAGAAGCTTATGAAAAGACCAGTGGAATGTAACACTTGGTCTTTGCAGAGCAAATTCCTGTGATATTTTTCCAAGACATGGCAGGAAACAATCATTACCTGATAAATACAGAATGCTATGACTATATAGTTGAAAAAATTACCTGGGTCTCCAAAGGGTATTCTTAGCAGAGGTGCACAGAAGAGATGAGTCCACAGTTAAGCATGTCTATTTCTCTTCCAGTGGATCTCAGTTTAATTCAAGTAACAGGGTGATGTTTCACAAAACAACTGCAAGTCTGTCTTCAGGGGATTTAATCCCCTTTTCTGACCTCCAGAGGCACTTGTGTCCATGTGCAGATGGACTTTCATTGGTACACGCATAAATATTTATATTGCTTTTAATTATTAGCAATGACCATTCTTAGCATAGAATATACACACCAATTTATTGATAGGAGTTTGGGAAATCATAAAATAATACTTTAAATTACCTAGTGTTTAAGCAATTAGTACTGTACTGGAGAAGCTTGTTCTCAGGTTGTAACAGAGCAGTTGATGTTGCACAGCTTCTCATTTTTAAGAGTGACATTAATTGCTAATGGATATATTTAGCATCCTAAGGAAAAAAGCTTATTTTTATTAATCTTCTTCAATATCACCAAAATGATTATCTTCTCTGCTCTTCATTCTATTTCATACTGGAGTAGGGAATTACGAGGTTACGCTATTCAAAACTGCTAGGGAACAAGCAGCTAATATGGGATAGTGAGTAAGAAAAAAATGAAATTAGCAAAATTCACCCTTGTATTGCATGATTGGGATGGAACTTTAGATAAGCAAGCATAGTTGTTAATTTGTATCTCGAAGGAACTGATAAAATCATTCAACACATTAAGAGTGCTTGCCATAAAGCCTAGTGATACGAGATCAGTCATTGGAACCTACATGATTAAGGGAGAAGACTGACTCCGGAATGTTTGTTTAACCTCTTGGACTGCTGAGGCATTAGTAAATACACACAGACACACACACACACACATACACACACACACATGGAGGAAGGGAAGGAAGGAGAGAGAGATAGATCAGTGGTTAAGAGAACTGTTTGCTCTTTCTGAGGATCAAGGTATGCTCCAGGTTTGATCATGTGCCCTCACATGATGGTTCAAAACAATTTGTAACTCTTGACTAAGAAGAACTGATGTTTTTCTCTGATATCCAAGGCCTTTGTTTATTCATAGTGGATAGGCATACATACAGGCAAAACACCCATGTGTATGAAATAAATTAAAACATAAATGAAAAGTGTAAGGGAAAAAGAAAACAATTTGAGACTTAGCTACATTCATGGGGGAGAATAGCATGGGTGATGGGCAAGGTTGAAATAGTAACTGAGAGGGAGAGTGGCTAAGCCTCTAGGTGCCTCATTAACATGGGGTTGTCTTGAGGCTATGTGACCACACCTCTACCTGTGGTGGAGTTTGGGGGCATGACCACACCTCTACCTGAGGAGGGGCTTGAGGGGCGTTCCCTTTTTACATGACCAAATGCCACAGATCTATGGAGAGAAGAAAAACATGTCAGAAGCTGTTTCTAGGAGCATGGTAAACTCCTGCTGTCCCTTATATGGTTGCCTCCTGCTGGAGACAACCTATTCAGCCCACGGGGTTTAAACCTTAGCTCTTCCAGAAACCAGGCTGCCTTCCACAGTCCCACATGGAGACACACCAAGGATTCAGACTTTTCTAGATACAAAAGAGCTGGTGAACATGTGAACCCATGGGTCTGTACCAGATAGGACCCAGTGAATAAGTGAACACACACACCTATCCCTATAACAGATCCTATCACCAATCAATAGTTGCTTCCACATTAAAAGTTATTTCTCTCTAATATCTTACTGGGAAAACAAATCAGTCTTAAGAGTAGGCAGTTTGCTTAGCAACAGATGGCCAACACAAAACAAACTCAACTGCATTTTGGAAGTTCTTGTCTCATAATGTTGTCAGGGCATTTTTTTCTTTCCACCTTACAGATCCTTTGGGTATATCATGGCTTTTGATTTGGGGTTTTATGATGTGTCATGTGTGTGTGTGTGTGTGTGTGCATGTGTGCACACATGCATGCTTTTATGTTCATTTTTGTTCTTTTTCTTTGATTTTTATTATTATTTGGTAGTTTTGTCATATTTATCTGATATAAATTTTTCAAAATTTAAAATACTTATTATTTTTTAAATGTTTCTTTTCTAAACAGTTAGAAAGAAAGGGCATCTGGTTGGGGGAGAAGGTGGAGAGGAACTAGAAGAAGTAGAGGGAGGGGAAGCCATAATCATAATATGTTGTATGAAAAAATTCTAATTTCAGTAAAAGATAAAATTACCAAACAAAAGGATCTCTCAAAGATAATATAAAAAAACCCTCCTAATTATGATAATCAGTGACACACAGACTTTTAGTCAACTGATCTAAAATTTCTTACATATGACTTTGTAATGATGCAATGTGATAAGATTGAAACTGAACATACTAGAAATATTTACCTGAACTGCTGTTTGGTATACTGGAGCTAACAAACATACTGGAATAATGTTGCATGAAATGTGTCATAGATAGATTTTTTTTCCACTTTATGTTTTCCTTTAATATACTGAATTTCTCAGGAGAATTCTGAATGGCTTTTCATGAGAAGATGTAAGTGTCCATTTCACCCAAGGATGTAAACAATAAGAAATAACAGAAAAGACCCAATGTTTAACTTCATAGATCAATAAGCTTATTAGATTACTCATAGAATCTTGGCTTAAAGGTTGCCTTGAGGAGTACAATATGTAGGTGACCCAAAGGTAGTAGCAGCACCAAAAACCCTATGCCAAACCGGTAGTAATTAATGAAAGTCACGTTGGTAGAGTTTTGTAAAATTTGCAAGCAGTTTCATTGAAAATTGCCTTTTACCACAGAATTCATATACTGATATTGTAACTTCAAGGAAGGACTTTGTAAACATTTTGAGCTAACTGAATCCAGCCAGTTCTCTGAGCTTTCTGAGCGCCAAAACCCTCTCTCTTAGAGGAGGACATGTTTTAATATGGACCCACTATCTACATACCACAAAACCCTGTGCTCCGGTTGTTACATGATTCTTGCCCCCCTTCTTTTTCACTCTGTAAGCCTTGGAGAAGATATATTATGTGACCCAATATTTTCATCAATTTATTGCTGAGCTTCCTGTCACTAGACCACAGCCACAATTAGTTCTTCATAGGAATTTGACTAACTACGAGTCTCAGCATTCAACACCACTTACTGTAACAATGAAGTTTCCACCAGAACTGGGGCTTAAAGGAATCAGAAATATCTGTAATACACAGTCTGGCTAAGATTGCCTGTAAGTTTTATTGAATGTGATAATATAGAATATTTAGTTTTGTTTATTCAAATCTCAATGATGAAAATAAATTGTGATGTAGTTATATTATATTAAATATTTATATTTGCTATTATAATGTTAATATTCTTTAGAAATTAAACTATAAAATCATAAAATGTGAATGTAAAGGGCAGAATTTTGATATACAAAATCATAAGGAAACTGGGACTCTATAGCATGTTGAATATTATTTAATAACAAAAAGACAATATTGATATATTTATGTATTTTTATTTATTTCTATGTAATCTATTATCCATGTAACTTATTTTATGTAATTTTCCATATATGTACATATATTCTGAAGATAATAGAGATATATTTATTTGGCAATGTTGACAAAAATTAAATTCAGTAACTTATACCTTTATTAAAATGTACATCATTATGGTATTATGTACACAGAATTCCTCTATTTGCAAGTTAAATGATGTTTGAACTCATGTATCTGCCTTCAATACTCTGGGCTCATGGAAAAATAACAATTACTAATTTAAAAATGAAACATAGTAATAATTGGGTCTAAGTATTATAAA
Source organism: Rhynchomys soricoides (assembly GCA_019843965.1). Taxonomy (NCBI): domain Eukaryota; kingdom Metazoa; phylum Chordata; class Mammalia; order Rodentia; family Muridae; genus Rhynchomys; species Rhynchomys soricoides. The sequence continues at coordinate 2,364,902 of JADRCH010007930.1, forward strand.
TTTTATAATCATTGTATGGAAATATTTATTTTGTCTGTGATTATATAGTAAATATTTTAATAGTATTAAAAATACTTTGATTTCATTTGCTATACTTAGTTTATATTGAACACATTTCTGTCATTTTAGATAGTATAAAATTTGTAGATTCATTTCAATAAAAATGATTTAGTAGTTGCTAATGAGTTATGAAATGTTAATTAGAAGGCATGAGCATTTAATCTATTCATTTTTCTTTTAACAAAAACTTATATTTCACAGTACATTAATTTCTATTTTGTAATTTTGCACTTTGTCATTAACACATTTTCATTATTTCCATGAATAAAACTAAACAAGTTGTTAGCTGTTTGTCTGTGTGCTCCAGTGACTTCACCAAACAGTTGAAAGGCAAATAGATTATACATATAAAATGTTGCTTTAATTTTATTTATTGATTATAGTGTCCTTATATTCTTATTATTTTTAAGCAATAATATATTTAGGTCTATAAATTGATTAATGGATTATAATCTTAATCATGAAATACTGTAATCCACAGCTGCCTAAATAATGTGTTCTGTTACAAATTACCTCAATTACAGATGTCAAAAACATTACTATCACTTGACAGGAGCATTGGCTTGCCAAGAAGTCTTTTTGTCATTAGAGATGTTTGCTACCAGTACAGCTGCTAGATATGAAGCTTCCAATTCAAGTTAATCACATGACAAGATGCAAGTTCAGAACATCTCTACATTAGTATTACTAACTGAAACTAAGTATAGTTTCAAAAATTCTTTTACTTTTCATAGTAGAACCTACTAATTCGTAATCATATGTTAACACTTTATTTTACTTTCATGAAAAATTTGAACAGTAATTGAACATATCAGATAACATATCATTTTAACTTGTGAAGTTAAATAAACTCCAATATAGAGATTATATGTTAAATAATTTTCCAAAACAAAAAAATCATCTGTCATTTTCATTGTGACCAATGCTTTTCAAATATTTTTATATTATTAAATTTATGTTTTTAAAATATTCTTGTATTTTGTTAAAATTATTCTATTTAATATAGTTATCTGGGTTTTATGTCACTTTTATTTTAAAAACACATTGACCTTTTCCTCTGGCAGTAACAGATTAAGAATAGGACATAAATCAGTTAATTTTCAATTTTCATTTTCCATGTACACATATGCACATACATATATATAAATTAAATTTTAATGATGTAGAATGTATGAAAATCAACTTATAATTTTAATAGAATTTCTTATGATTTATCGAAGATTTTAGAATATAGTTTGACAATTCCCTTCCTCATACAGCATAAATGATACAGTTGTATTTTAAGTACAAAATCACGCAGAGAAAATGGACCATAATTCAATCATTTTAAAATTAGATATTTATTTGAATAAAAATAAAAATCTAATATCACCAAATCATTAAAAAGAGAAAGTGTGTCACCAATGAATAGATTAGTACTCAAACTATGAAATTTCTATTTTACCATTTTATTACTTTCAAGGACAAGAGTTTTAATCAAGTTGCAATTAGAGATCTCCTGGTATAGTGAACTTAATGGGAAAAGTCTCCTATCTCCTCATGTTTAAACACTAGATTCCCATTTGGTGGTGCAGTTTAATGAAGATATAAAATTAATTGTTCTTGGAGCCTTGGGGGGTAGGAGCAACTCACTGAGAGCTGGTTTGTCATGTATGTAACTTTGCTCTACTTCATGTTATCATTCCCTTAAATTCCCATATGTGAATAAAATTATCTTGAGCCCTCTTCCTCTTCAACCTGCAGGCTTATCTTGACTCTTGCCCTACCTTCCCTGCCTTGATAAACTGATTACTCAGGAACCACAAAGCAAAGTAAAGGCTTTCAACCTCTATGTTGTTTCATGATATTTTATCACATCATTAAAAAAAATGCTTCTCTGAAAAGAGAGGGTACTTTAGAATATGACCTTCCACAATTTCTGAATCACAAACCAATCAAAACATCAGCCTTGATACCATGTCATTGACAATTCTCACATCAAGCAAACCACATTAACACTAGACTCATTGTAATATATGAAATCTTAAAATCAATATTTGAACATGAATTAAATTATAAATGTATTTCTATATCTGTTTAAATTTAAAATTTTTGGCATAACTGTTACTGTTTTAATTTTATTAACTATTTTAATGTCTCAATGTTTCCTTTATGCAGAAGTAAAAATTGTAAAATTTATTGAAACATTTAGAAATACCACTTCTTCTGACAATGTTTGTCCTCTAATTACTAATTCTTATTCTCATCCCTGTTTTGTTCACACTTATTTGTTAAAAACACACACTTGGGCACACACATGCACACACACACACACACACACACACATGCAGATGTGTATACTCACACCTTTGTAGTCACGGTCTCTACTTTGCTCTGAACAAATATTTCAGTGTAATAACATGACAACTGTTAATACTAGTTGTCTACTTACTTAAAAGACGCTGAATAATTTTGGGAAATATTTATGTCAGATGACAAGTGTTAATTTTCTGAGGTTCTGAGTTGCATGATATCATTTTTGCAGTAAAGAAACCCTTCATTAATTTTTATGTAGACAAATCAACATTATAAAGACTTCCAAAGTATTTTCTGAAAAAATATTTTAATCTCTTGAATTTTAATATCCTGCAGTTAGAATAAATATTTTATGAAAACAAAAATTAAATATTACTACATAAAACATATTTTTAAAAAAAATTTGAAAAGTAATGATAAAAATTGGTATACTACTGTACAGTTAACATAATTATTAAATATGAAGAAATTAATTTAAATATCAGAAATGGTAGCTATTAACATGACTGAGTAGATAAAGATATTTCATATTAAATACCCAACACCTGTTACATATATAGAGTAACATCATCCCCTATGCCTTTTCCTAAATAAAATCTTTTCCTACTTATGATGGTCAAATTTAGGTAAAAAATAAATGCTTTATGTGTGTGTTTCGAGCTTACTAAACTAGATTTGGTCACTAAATGGGTATGATATGAGGAGTTACTTATATATGCAAAATACAAATATTTTTCATATGAAATGGCATATTCATGGGATCCAGGAATGAAAAAGGCATTGAGGAGTGTCTATTATTTTGTCTGCTGCACAGAAATTTTAGAATGACCAAATAAATGTAATTTTTAGTTTCTTTTATGAAGTCTTAATTTTGCCCTGAGTTTCATTACTTGTTTTTTCAAGTAGTGTGAACATTCTCTTATGAGGTCTATTTCCTTTAGAAGTTACAATCTAACGGGGATGCTAGAGGAGTGAGGTGGGAGAGATGGGTGGGGGGGCGCCTACTTAGAGGCCAAGGGGCGAGGGAGGGGGAAGGGAGTTTGTGGAAGGGAGACTGGAAGGTGGGTAACATTTGAAATGTAAACAAATAAAATGATTATTTTTTTAAAAAAAGTTACAGTCTTCAGAAGTTAAGAAGAGGAAAATATATGCTGGAAACATTAGAATTACTATGTTGTACTTTGATTGTGCCTTGACTCTGATCATTTTCAAACTACTAAGAATCTGGAAGAGAGAGTTCAGGAGAGAATAGTAAGAATATCTAAGTTAAAGAAATTGAAATTATTTCAATACAAAATTGTTAAAATATAAGGAGTTAATGTTTTTAAATATAACTAATGTCTAAAAATATAACTAAGTACAAAAGTGTGGTGATTTGACTATGCTTGGCTCATGGGATGTGGCATTATTGGGAGGTTTGGAATAGGTTTGGCCTTGTTGAAGGTAGTCCATCACTGTATGAGTGGGCTTTGAAGCTCTGCCCAGTATGGAAGAGACCCTCTTGCTGGCAGCCTGAAGAAGAGTCAGTCTCTTCTTAATGACCTTTCCGTCAAGATACAGAACTTTGGTTACTCTAGAACCATGTTGTCTGCACACTGCCATGCTTTCTGGCATGATGATAATGGACTCAACCTCTGAAAGTGTTAACCAGCCCAATTAAATATGCTCCTTTATATCCTTTATAAGGGTGGCCTTGATCATGGTGTCCCTTCACAGCAATGGGAACCCTAACTAAGACAATGAGCTAGCAGGACAGAAAAAGGATAGAACTGTGTCTACATTTCTATTAGAAATTTCATATTTAATCTGAAGCAAAAAAGGAGACAACTATTATACCTATTTGACTTGATTCCTCAATCAAAATGGTTAGTTTTCCATTCAGGTACTTTATTCAAAATATATTACCCAAAAAGGAAAACTAAGTTTCAACATGAAAATGCTTCAATTTTTAAAAGTAGACCCAGCAGAATCACTGTTCCCTCATTTTTTTTTCTTTTTGCTGTACAATACAAATCAGGAGGTATCATTCAAAGTGATAGTCAAAGTGATGTAAATTGAATCCAATTGAATAGCAACAATACTAGCAAAAGCCTTTTATAGCTGCAGACCTTGGGTTTTTTCCCAAGGCATGTTTCTTATTTGTCCTAAGATTCTAAAAAGCCTTAGGAAGGTTTAGTAAAGAGATGGTTCTCATTAGGTTAAGCACAAGGTACTTTACTTTATAGGCTCTCACATCTGTGTAAAGCAGCATATTGTGCTTAAGAACTTATTCCCATAAACTTTTCTTAGTCTCAGGTAGGAACATAGGACTATTTTTATCATTCATAACATTTGACATCTACTTTTCCATTTTATAAGAAGCTGAAGCATTTAATTAACAAAAGGTATTCTTAATTGTAATCTTTACTATGATGTTGATTAAAACTTATCTTGATACAATTGAGCTTCAGAAAGAAAACTTATGAATTTCTCCTAGAAAACAAGACATAATAATTAAGTCTAAACACATTAACTCTTACATCACATAATTAAAACTGCATCTCTTTCAAAGTTTCAAACACTAGTCATAAGAATTTACTTTGTCAGAAAATTTTTAAAATTTAATTCCTTTATCTCTTTTTTTTCTGGATAATATTTCTTATAGCAATTTACACTGAAATATTTTAAATTATACTAACTGGAAGAACCTAATCAATTATAATCTAACATGATTTATACAATTATGGCATAGTATAAGAATGTTTTATGTTACTAGATTTAATGAGAATTTGGCTGAAAAAGAAATATTGCTAATCTTTAGCTCTGTTACAATCTGAAATACTGTATACAAGTCTAAAAAAAGGATTTCTTTTCTGTATAAAAATTACATTCTAAACTAGTAGGCAAGGTAAAATGGGAACATATACGATCTGTTTAATGTATTAAATAATAAGGCACTGTTTTAATAGTCCAACTAGATAAACTTATGGACAAAATAAAGTCAGAAAAGTCATAGATGCAACAAAACAGACAAATAGAATATTCTGGTGACTATATGACACACACACAGAGAGAGAACTCTGTAGTTAACACACAATGCATGCTCAACAAAACAGTGATTAAAAACAAAAATCATGAAGGACACAAATATCCCAAGCAAGGATTCATATGTCGAAAGTAAGTTTAAGTGCATGTTTGTGTGGGCAAGAAGTTGACTTCTACTATTTTATTCAATTGGGCATATACCCAGAAGATGCTCCAATATGTAATAAAGGCACATGTTCCACTATGTTCATAGCAGCCATATGAACATATGCCTACAGAAAATGTGGTACATTTACACAATGGAATACTATTCAGCTATTAAAAACAATGACTTCATGAAATTCTCGTATTTTAAAAATTGTCATTTTAGTAGTGTTTTTCCTAGAATAAATGTACTAAGCCCATTTAGGTCTTTATATCTAAAACTATAGCACTGAGATTCATGTATAAGGGAACATATGCAATGTTGCTCTTTCTTCACTTAAAAATGATTGTTTCTATCTCTATCAATTTACCTGAAAATTCTGTAATTGGCTTTTTTTATACTTTAGTTACGTTTCAAATATTTTCCCCTTTCCAGGTCTCCCCTTTGGAAGCCCCCTATTACTACCTCCCTCCCCCTGCCTCTATGAGGGTATTTCTCAACCCACCTACCCACTCCCACCTTCCCTCTGTGCCAGTCCTCTATACATGGAACAATCTCAGACCCAAGGGCCTCTCCTACCACTGATGGCCAACAAAGCCCTCCTCTGCCACATATGTGGCCAGCACGATGGGTCGCTCCACATGCATTCTTTGGTTGGTGGTCCTGTCTCTGGGAACACAGGGGAGCCTGATGAGTTGACACTGTTCCTCTCTCCCCATGAAGCTGTAAACACACTCAGCTACTTCAGTCCCTTCTCCAACTCCTCCATCTGGGACCTCACACTCAGTACAACAGTTGCTGTGAACTGAACCATGGGTGTTCTGAACTTTTGGGATAATATCCACTTATCAGTGAGTACATACCATGTTTTTTTCTTTTATGACTGAGTTACCACATTCAGGATGATATTTTCAAGTCCCATCCATTTGCCTAAGAATTTCATGAAGTCATTGTTTTTAATAGCTTAGTAATATTCCATTGTGTAAATGTACCACATTTTCTGTATCCATCCCTCTGTTGAAGGACATCTGGGTTGTTTCTAGCTTCTGGCTATTATAAATATGGCTGCTATGAACATAGTGGAACATGTGTCTTTATTACATGTTGGAACATCTTCTGGATATATGCCCAGGAGTGGAATAGCTGGGTCCTCAGGTAGTATTATGTTTATTTTTCTGAGGGTCCACCAAACTGATTTCCAGAGTGGTTGTACCAGCTTGCAATCCCACCAACAATGGAGGATTGTTCCTCTTTCTCCACATCCTCGCCAGCATATGCTGTCACCTGAGTTTTTGATCTTAGCCATTCTGACTGGTGTGAGCTGGAATCTCAAGGTTGTTTAATTTGCATTTCATTGATGACTAAGGATGTTAAATATTTCTTTAGGTGCTTCTCAGCACTTCGAGTTTCCTCAGTTGAGAATTCTCTCTTTGTTCTGTACCCCATTTTTTAATAGGGTTATTTGGTTCTCTGGAGTCTGACATTTTAAATTCTTTGTATATATTGGATATTAGCCCTCTATCAGATGAAAACTTGGTAAAGATCTTTTCCCAATCTGTTGGTTGCCTTTTTGTCCTATAGACAGTGTCCTTTGCCTTACAGAAGGTTTGCAAATTTGTGAGGTCCCTTTTGTCAATTCTTGATCTTAAAGCATAAGCCATTAGTGTTCTGTTCAAGAACTTTTCCCCTGTGCCCATTTGTTCAAGATTTTTCCCCACTTTCTCTTATATTAGATTCAGTATATCTAGTTTTATGTGGAGGTCCTTGATCCACGAGGACTTGAACGTTGTACAAGAAGATAGGAATGGATCAATTTGCATACTTCTACACGTTGACCGCCAGTTGAGCCAGCACAGTTTGTTGAAAATACTGTCTTTCTTTCCACTGGATGGTTTTAGCTCCTTTGTCAAAGATCAAGTGACCGTAGGTGTGTGGGTTCATTTCTGGATCTTCAATTCTATTTCATTGATGTACCTGCCTGTTACTATACCAATACCTGGTCTAGGGGATGCTGATTCCCCTAGACGTCCTTTTATTGTTGATCATATCATCTGCAAATAGTGATATTTTGATTTCTTCCTTTTCAGTTTGTATCCCTTTGACCTCCTTTTGTTGTCTTATTGCTCTAGTTAGAACTTCAAGTACTATATTGAATAGATAGACAGAGAGTAGACAGCCTTTTCTAGTCCCCAAATTTAGTGGGAATGCTTCAAGTTTCTCTTGATTTAGTTTGATGTTGGCTACTGGTTTGCGATATATTGCTTTTACTATGTTTAGGTATGGGCCCTAAATTCCTGATCTTTCCAAGACTTTTATCATGAATGTATTTTGAATTTTGTCAAATACTTTTTCAGCATCTAATGAAATGACAATGTGTTTTTTTTTCCTTTGAGTTTGTTTATGTTGGAATACATGGATGGATTTTGGGGTTTTGAACTATCCCTACATCCCTGAGATGAAGCCTGATTGATTGTGATGAATGATAATTTTGATGTGTTCTTGGATTTGGTTTGCAAGAATTTTATTCAGCATTTTTGCATCAATATTCATAAGGGAAATTGGTCTGAAGTTTTCTTTCTTTGTTGGGTCTTTGTGAGGTTTTGGTATTAGTGTAATTGTGGCCTAATAGAATGAATTGGGTATTGTTTCTTCTGTTTCTATTATGTGGAATAGTTTGAAGAGTATTAGTATTATGTCTTCTTTGAAGATTTGATAGAATTCTGCATTAAATGCATCAGGTCCTGGGCTATTTTGGTTGGGACAATTTTAATGGCTGCTTCTATTTCTGTAGGGGTTATAGGCCTGTTTAGATGGTTTATCTGATTTTGACTTAAGTTTGCTATTTGTTATCTGTCTAGAAAATTGTCCATTTCATCCAGATTTTCCTTTTTTTTTTTTCTGTATAGGCTTTGGTAATAGGATCTGATGATTTTCTTGAATTGCCTCAGAATCTGTTGTTATATCTCTCTTTTAATTTCTGATTTTGTTAATTTGGATACTGTCTCTGTGCCCTCTAGTTAGTCTGGCAAAGGGTTTATCTATCTTGTTGATTTTCTAAAGAACCAGCTCCTGGCTTTGTTGATTCTTTGTATAGTTCTTTTTGTTTCTACTTGGTTTATTTCAGCTCTGAGTTTGATTATTTCTTGCCTTCTACTCCTGTGGGTGTATTAGCTTCTTTTTGTTCTAGAGATTTCAGGTGTGCTGTTAAGTAGCTAGTGTATGTCCTCTCCCCAGTTTCTTTTTGGAGGCACTCAGAACTATGAGATTTCCTTTTAACATTGCTTTCATTGTGTTCCATAAGTTTGGGTATGTTGTACTTTCATTTTCATGAAATTCTAGGAAGTCTTTAATTTCTTTCTTTGTTTCTCCCTTGACCAAGTTATCATTGAGTAGAACTTTGGTCAACTTCCATGTATATATGGGCTTTTTGTTGTTGTTGTTGCCATTGAAGACAAGTCTTAATCTATAGTAATCTGATAGGAGGCAGGGGATTATTTCAATCTTCTTATATCAGTTGAGATTATTTTGTGACCTATTACATGGTCAATTTTGGAGAAAGTACCATGAGGTACCAAGAAGTAGGTATATTCTTTTGATTTAGGATGAAATGTTCTGATCTGTTAAATCCATTTGATCCATAACTTGGTAGATTTACTGTGTCTCTGTTTAGTTTGTGTTTCCATTATCTGTCCGTAGATGAGAGTGGGGTGTTGACATCTCCCACTATTATTCTTTGAGGTACAATGTGTGCTTCAAGCTTTAGTAAAGTTTCTTTTATGAATGTGGGTACCCTTGCATTTGGAGCATAGATGTTCAGAATTGAGAGTTATTCTTGGTAGATTTTTCTTTGATGAGGATGAATTGTCTTTTCTTACCTTTTTTGATGACTTTTGGCTGAAAGTCAATTTTATGTGACATTAGAATGACTACTCCTGCCTGTGTTTTGGGACCGTTTGCCTGGAAAATTGTTTTCCAGGTTTTTACTCTGAAGTAGTGTTTGTCTTTTCCACTGAGGTGTGTTTCCTTTATGCAGCAAAATGCTGAGTTCTCTTTATGAATCCAGTCTGTTAGCCTATGTCTTTTTATTGGGGAATTGAATCCATTGGTGTTAAGAGATATTAAGGAATAGTGATTGTTGCTTCTTGTTATTTTCAATGTTATTTTTATGTTTGTGTGGCTATCTTCTTTTCAGTTTGTTGAAAGATGACTTGTTTGCTTTTTCTAGGGTGTAGTTTCTTTCCTTGTGTTGGCGTTTTACATCCTTTGTTATGCTGGGTTTGTGAAAAAATATTGTGTAATTTTGGTTTTCATGGAATATCTTGGTTTTACCATCTATGGTAATTGAGAGTTTTGCTGGGTATAGTAACCTGGGCTGGCACTTGTGTTCTCTTAGGGTCTGTATGAGATCTGTTCAGGATCTTCTAGCTATCATAATCTCTGATGAGAAGTCTGGTGTAATTCTGATAGGTCTGCATTTATATGTTACTTGACCTATTTCCCTTACTGCTTTTAATATTCTTTCCTTGATTGTGCATTTGGAGTTTTGACTATTTTGTGACAGGAGGAATTTCTTATCTGGTCCAATCTATTTGGAGTTCTGTACACTTCTTGAATATTGATGTTCATCTCTTTCTTTAGGTTAGGAAAGTTTTCTTCTATCCTCCAGATAAGGATACTTTAACTTCTTCCATCCCTAACTGTAACTCATTCATCCCCTTTAGTTGTCTTATTGCTCTAGTTTAGACTTTAAGTATATATTAAATATGAATGGAGAGAGTGGACAACCTTGCCTTGTTCTGGACTTTAGTGTAGATTTGTTGAGTTTCTCATTATTAGTATAATGAGATATAAGCTTGCTCTTAACGGTCTTTATTATATTGCAGCCTGTTGGTTGCATCTTTAGTCTTTTAAGGATGTCTTCAGGGGTTTAGTCCATTATCGTCATGGTTGAAAGCAGGCAGTGTCCAGGCAAACATGCTTCTGGAGAAAGGTATCTGAGTTCTATATCTAGATATGCAAGCAGCAGGATACTGTGTCCTACACTGAGGATAACTTGAACATGTGCAAACTGAAAGCCCACCTCCACAGTGACAAGCTTCTTCCAACAAGACCACCCTTCTAATAGTGTCACACCTTATGGGCCAGGCATTCTAACACATCAGTCTATAGGGGCCATACCTATTTGAACCACAATAGTACAGATAATTCAACAGTGGCTGGCTGTGAACAAATAGATCCAGATTACAGAATTTTCTCAGTTGAAAATGCTGGATGTCTTAGCTGGTCTTCAGTAAATACTGGAATCATAAAGAAGAAAGCTATAATTTCGGTTAAGGAATGGGCTTTCTAGCAAGCTGAAAGCAAGCAGGAAAAGTGTAAAGGGGTTCTTACTTCGTCCCTATATTGACTTCAAGCAGAAGGTGTTGCCTATATTAATGTCTTCCAGGCATTAGATCTGTCTACTAATCATAGTCCTCATGAGTAGCTATGCTTCCAATTCCAATATATTGTCTACCAAATCCACATTTCCTTGCAATTGAATTTACCTCTTATGATACAGTGAAAAGGTAGATGTCTCGTATTGTCAAGAGATATTCTTGAGTTCACTCTCTATATACCCCTCACCCTGTAACAGTCAGATATCTTGTAAATAGTGGCAATCCCAAGTCAATTTTAGGAGCAGTTACTTAACAGTTATAGACAAAGCCAATAAAACCCAAAATAATATCCCATTCAAGTGTCTGATTTAATCAGGTTAGTTGATTCCAACTAAACACCTTCACCTAGAACCAAGCACTATTCCAATAATATATCAAGACCTCTCTGTCCACTTCCAATACAGGAATGATAACAGTATGAAGTTATATATACACTTAAAAGAAGTAACTTTTTCATGTGCAAATACTATTACAAGAACCTCCCCCAAAAAAACAAAAGAGACAAACAAAACTAACAAAAAAAAAAGAATAGTATAATGACCCCCAAAACATGAAAATTTACAAAATTTTGAGAATGATCTCAAATTTGAAAGTCAAGGTAAAACAGACACAACATATAATAAAATCAGAATGAAATATTTTATACTACAAGTTCAATAAAATGAAATATTAAAAGAAGAATAGAAGAAAAATCTTGTACACAAAAATATCAAATTAACAAATGAAGAAGGAACATGCTATAAAACAGATATAAGGGATGCTTCATTTTCTAATATTAATAAAATGCATGATAAATGTCTTTGATAGCAATAAAAAAGTGTAGAAATCAACAAAAATGGTACTTTGGAACTGAACACTTGCACTTTAATAAATGGACTTTTGACCAATGTGAGATTGAAGGGAGTATAAAATGTTTTGGAGATATGAAAACTTGAAACCAAAAATATCAAAATTGATGGGGAATATCTTGAGTTTTATTGAAAAGAAAATATATATCAAAAAGTAACAACATAAAAAGAATACAAATATTTCAAAACAGTATAGAAAGAAAACCTGTACTAATACATGCAATGAAGCACAAAGCAAGCACAAATTTTAAATTTGCAGAAGAAAATCAGTACTAAAGAAAAGAGATGTATTAGAATTTAAGGACAAACATTTCAAAATGTAAGAAATTGTTGAGAACTATACATCAACAAGTTTGAAAATTTGCGATACATTGATAATTTTTGACACATTTTATTATTCAAATATGAATCTTAAAAATATTTAAGTATTTGAACTAATGTGAAATTACTATGAAAATAGAATTTCTAAAACAAAGTGAACTAACAATCAAAATTCCTAAACAATGGTTTTCACTGGTGAACTTTGTAGGGTATTTAGTAAATTAACAAATAATTACTTTCAAATCATTCAGAAGGACCTTATTATCAAACTAGGTGAGTAGAAGTAGATAAAAAATAGAATGCTATTTCTTCACTCATATTGAATCTAATGCTGAAAATAATTGACTAGCTACAGATAAAGATGATAAAATAAAGAAAATTTAAATAGGAAAAACAAAATAAACTTTGGTCTTCTCAACGTTGCTTGATGTTACAGTATTCAAAACTCTGCTTTAGAACCATAAAGATTGAAAACGAAATTCAACAAAATTTACAATAACATATTAGCTTAGAAATGTCATTATCATATCTAAAGATCTACACTATATAATTTGGGAACAATTAATTGAATCAACTTCTAATAATGCCTATAAAATATATACCAATATGTTTTACCCAGAAAATTACCTAAACTTAAAACTACAGGGTATAAATAAATAAGTGGGAATATACCCATATTAACAATTAGATTGATTCATAAACAATTCATACTATTTCCAGATATATACAGATTCAGTATACATCCTACTTAAATATCAATATTTTTCAGAAATATAAAAATAACACTTAAATAAGTATAGAATAATTTAATGAAGGAAATTTCAAGGTAAATGAGGAGAAAAGGCCTAAAAACCAAAGCATTCTATAACAATCTCTCAACTCTAAATTGTTATTGATGAAAAAGAATTGGAAGCAATACAATAGACTCATATACATAGACAAATTAAGCTGAAAAGCAAGAAGTCAGTCTCTGCATCTTTGTCAATTGACCTTAAACAAAGATGCTATGAAAATACACTGGGATCAAAAATGTGACACGGCAAATTTATTGTACAGTTCCCCAACAACGAAGCTGAGCCTCTATCTTTCAATATATTTTCAAATTCAAAATTCATCAAGAGTTTAATTGATGTTGAAATTGACACAAAGAAGGACAAAAAAGTATTCTCCCTGACATTTTACATCTTTTTCAAGTCTTTATTTTATCATCCTTCAGTGAAAAAAAACCACAATTCTTTAAATGAGTTTCATTGATTAGTTTGAGAAAAAATTAGTTTTCTGGTTGTAGGGCAAAGCAGAAGACTCATTTGTTAAATGAGGCATTTGCCTAATGGTTACAGGAGGATCAGCAAGATTAAGATCATGGATCTTTTCTTGTTGTCAGATAATGTGTTAAATAAAATCAAAGGGATGATAAACAAGGGTAATTGCAGAGAAAAACATTCCCTTGGGGGGCAATTTAGACATCTTCTAATTTGTAAATTTTCAGAGTGGACAATTAAAATCTTCTTTAAAAGTAGATATAAAGAAAAGAATCAATTTCACTACTTATAAGACAGGGTTCAAAATAATTTATGAAAAAAAATACCTATGGATACATTTAGACATATCTTTTGAAGTTATTTGTGCTCATAGAAAATGACTTTCATAGATGCAGAACCCCAGTCCTATCAGGATATAGCAAATAGTTGTATTAGAAAGCAGACACTAAGAACTCCAAGTCTAACAACTTAATACAATTAGAAAGATATCAGAGTAAGGTGCCACACTTATCGAACTTAAGCAATACATGTAGTGTGGAAGAGGATTCCAGAGGTGTTTGTAGTTTCATACATTTTTAAAGTAATAAAGTGGTAACAAAAGAAAGCAGACTCATCAGGAGCTCTGTTGCCATCAGCCACAGGAACTTGAAAAAGCTACAAAATTATTTGTTCTATAATAAGAATTCTGAAACTAAACTTGATTTTTATATTTTATTCATGCATGTGTTTTTCTTGGAACTAGGTTTCATGTTTCCCAGTATAGACCTGAACTGGCTATGAACTCAAGGCTAGCTTTGAATTATTTATCTTTTGCCCCTACTCTCCAAGTGATTAGATTTCAGACATTCTCTTCCATTCCCAATTATAACACTTCCCTACAAAGCTGAGGTGTTTCAATCAGCATTTAGATGCAAGGAAAGCCTACTTTCAAATGAAGGTTGTTATTATACACACTAGTTACTTTTCTGTTGTATAGTAATATGCCACAATGGAAATCAACTTATAGCACATTGTGTTTGTTTTGACTGAGGGTTCCATAAAAGAGCCAAGAAGAGCTACAAAGTCAATACAACAGATGGCTACAGAAAGATACTATGTGATCACGTTCTTACTGCAAACCTGAATTTGAAACGGAACAAGGGTATGAACTGGGAATAAACACAACCCCAAGGGGCCAGGGGGAACAGTGATATACTTCTAGCAAGGTTCTATCAGCTTAAAGTTCCACAATTTCCAAACAAAACACTACAAACTTGAAAGGACCAAATATTAGGTGGCCTCTTTAGGTTCCATATCCTCAGTGTAGTGAATCACAGTTAAGGTCACCTACATTGATTCTTGGTTGCCTCCTTTATTCCAAGTCTGTACCACATCCTGGAGTCCTCCTACCTCCTCACCCCAGTCAGTTGTAGATTTCCATTCATTTTCTCAGCCATCTCGCCATCTTCCCTGTCATTTTTATTAACAATTTTCTGCCAGTTGAGAAGGCCAGAAAGCGTGGCTGAAAGATCTCATTTCTCTGTTATCAAGTCTAAGTCAGTCTCCCAAGAACTCAGGGCAGTGGTATAAAATCTTCATGGCGAGGCAGCTGAGCTTGAAAACAATCAACAAGCGTCTGGGGACTCATTTTGAGTATGTGGAACGCTTACCAACTATACGGTAATGATTGATACAAACAGAATCAACTCAGCCGCTATGAGTTTGTCACATAGGCCACTGTGGAGGAAATTGATGCAGCTGTGAATGCAATACCACAGAGGTGGATGGAAGAGTTCTGAAAGCAAAAAGCTGTGTCAAAAGAAGTTTCTCAGACACCAGGTCCCCACTTAACTGTGGGAAAACAAAAACAAAAACAAAAACAAAAAAAAACCAAAAAACAAAAAACAGTGTTGCTGGTGGTAACAGATAACACTGAAGAACATCATCTGCAAATTTATTTTGAAAGTATAGAAAAAATATTATTGAGATCATGACTGACATAAACAATGGAAAGGTGGTTTTTGCTTTGTCACCTTTGATGACCATAACTCCATGGATAAGACTGTTATACTGTACTATGATGGCCACAACTGTGAAAGAGGAAAATCCCCCATCCAAGCAAGTGTGTGTGGGTGCTTCCTCCATCCAAAGTGCTTCAAGTAGTTCCCGAAACTTGGGTGGTAGTTTTGTTGACAATAACAATTTTGATTGAGAAGGAAATATCAGTGACTGTGGTAGCTTTGGTTGCAGTCACAAATGTGGAGGGTATGGTAGCAGAGGGAAAGCATTTAATGAATCTGTTAGTAACAGAAGCAGTTTTGGAGGCAACAATGATTTTGCCAATGACAACAATCAGTCTTCCAGTTTGGACCAATAAAGGAAGCATAGTTTGATGATAGAAGCTCTATCCCTTATGATGATAAAGACCAGTACTTTGCTAAACATTTTTCAAGTGTAACTTTGTTAATTTAGATCTTCTCTTTCTGATTTTCAGTTAACTTGATTAAAGGTTTGTCCATCTTAATGATTTTCTCAAAGTACCACCTCTTTGTTTCACTGATTAATAAGTGGTTATTAGCCCAAAAGTTCAAAATACCCAAGAGTCACTCCGCAGCAACAGTAGGGCTGAGTGTGAGGTCCCAGATGGAGGAGTTGGAGAAGGGACTGAAGGAGCTGAGGGAGTTTGCATCCCCAGAAATGCAGCAACAGTGGCAACTGGCCTGACTCCTGGATACTCCTGGAGATTGATCCACCAACCAAAGAATACACATGGATGGACCCATGGTGCTGGCCACATATTCAGCAAAGGAGGGTCTTGTTAGCCATCAGGGGGAGGAGAGTGTTAGATCCCCCAGTACAGGACAATGCCAAGGAGGGAAGTGGAGAGTGCATGGGTGGGAGGGTGGGAGAATACCCCCATAGTGGCAGGGGAAGGGGGGAGGAAATGGGGAGGTTCCAAAGGGGAGATCTGGAAAAGGGAAACATTTGAAATATAAATAAAGTAGGAAAAATTTAAAAAAAAAAAAAAGAAAAAATAAACAGTGAATATCAGTCACATACTATGTAACCGAGTATCATGTTACCAAGTTAAATTTTGATGAAATATTGATTTAAAAATTCCAAGAGAGGATACTACAAAAGAATCACTCCCAAAAGCAGGACTAAAAAATGTTTTAGCATGCAGTAAACCATAGAATAGTTTTAAACTTTGTATGTTTATTATTACTTAAATATCATATGCAGATAAGGAAGGGGACATAAGGTACTATCAAAGTTGAAAAGCAATTCATAATTGATAGCTCGAAGGAAGGGGAGATTACTTTGTTTCAATGGAGTGACTCTGGAAAGATCAACAATAATCTAGGTCAACTCCCATACTCAGGATCAGTTGACTAATACTAACCTGAATTTGAGTATGTAGGTGAAAGTGAATATGTAATGAATTTAAATAACAAAAATGAATTGTTTGAAATTATCAAAGAATACACTATAATTTTAAAGACAATAGAAAAATGATCTTTGAAAACTGAGAAAATTTAAAGTTATTTCCAAATGCATTATTTATTTTTGTACACATATATATATATATATATTAATTAGAGAGTGTGATCAATTGAAACATGTTATTTCTACAATTTACTACCATTGAATTCATACTAGTTACTAAGAAAAACATTGAGCATATCACCTGAGTTTTCATAATTAAGCAAAAATATAATCAAGTTAAATATTAGTTTATTATACAGAAGAGATCAAGCTGCAATTTTGTAATGAATGCTGTGCCCTAAAACAATGTCGTCACCTCATTTATCTTAGTTTAATGAAATTTCCCGTTTATTATATGTGAAGTTTGAAATATGAATGAGAACTACTTGTGTTTTAGTGCCAAATAAACTATGGTTATAGGAGGCAGAAAAAAAATAAAGGATATTTTATTTGAACATTTATGTTGACATAAAAAGATTGTTTTATTCTTGTCCTTCATTGAGATGATATTAATAAAACTTACCCATTTAAAACACACTTACTCAAGAAAATACATAATTACCATATGATGAAAATATTTTATGATGTACTTCAGCAATAAAACATTCTTTTCCTAGAAAACAGAAACCAATTAAGTGAAATGTACTTGAAATGTGTGAAATGAATATTTTAATTTTTGATTTTCTTAAAAATAAGGGGAATTGTGATTTTAAAAGAGACAGAGAAACTGACTTGAACATATAATTGAAGAGCATGGTTTTCTCCAGTTGAGCATCAGTAAATTCTAGGTAACTCTGTAACAGGACCATGTGTGTTTGCTTGAGAATTACTCTCTGATCAACTTGGTATTTTTTGATGCTAATTGGATTGCTCCAACATTTACCCTATCTTGCCCTAAACAAAACAGAAGGCTCTTGAGAATGAAGCCCAAATTTTGCAAATGTTAATGGAATAAAGCATCTGTGAGATATTTTACATAACCATCTAGAACATATCCCTGGAGGCATGCTTGTAAACCACAGAAAGGTTTGTTATTCACTTCCACCTGAATAACACAGAGTTCATTAGGGAAAGCCAAGCATCCTACATTGTTGTCTTCTTGTATGCCCTAGATTCTTATTTAAAATGAACTACAGTTTTCATAGGTCAACTGCTTTCTTACACCTTTATATGATGTTTCTCCTTATAACACAATACATTTACTTCCCAGTTCAAGGAGGTTAATTATCCTATGAATGTTTTTAATGGATCCTTTTCAATATGGCATGTTATGTCACAAACACCAAAGTAAATTCTGTTTTATTAAATTATACTTTCTTCTTTGTAAATAAATGTTCTTGCATGTAGTTTCTGGATAGATAATATTTTCTTGAGACTACTGTGAGTTATTCCAACTTGTTAACTGCATTACCAGATCTTTACAAAGAAAATATTTCTGGACATTATCAATGATGCTTCAATGTCTATCCCTATAATGATAAAAACACACAAATAACTAATCTTTTTTTATTCAGAGGTTGCATTTTGTTTTCTTCAAGTGTATATTAATATAACACACTTTTACATATTCTCTGCTGGCGTATAGCCACAGCATCACAGGGGCTCCTGAGGAACACAGCAAAAGGGTATGTAGTCAGTGACTGGGACCTTTGTTGACTAATCTTCCACGACTCGTCTGTCTATAAATCTTTGCTATTCTAAGGACAAAAGCCTATGGTTTGTCATAATTAGCTCCTCTTGTTAGCTGCAGGGAATTAAGACTCAATTTCTTTGTTTCTTTTCTGTTTGACTCAGGCCTCTCACTGGCCAGGCACTAGGCTTGAGGTTCCTTAAGTTTTCCTGAGGCCTAGAGATAAGAAAAGGAAAGGAAAGAAGAGGAGAGAGGAGGGGAGAGGTGGCAAGGAGAGATGGGACAGAAAGGGAAAGAGACAAATATACTGGATGAAGCTGAAGAAAACTGCACCCTCATTTTACTGTTGTTCTTAGTTCCTATAATCTTTCAGGATAACTGTTCACATGGTTTTCCAAGCATCTTTAAATTCTATAATTTCATAGCAAGTTTAAGGCAACAGTTCATGTCGTAAAATGATAGTTATAGCAGAATTGTTTACATGTCTTTCTGTTAAGAATAGTACCTGACTAAATAACCATTTTCTTTTAAACCCATAAGTTCATTATATGTTTAAAGCAATAATTTTTATGTCACAATTCAGCAAGGTTTTGACAATAGACAAATTATCTGCCTAATGTCTTATTGTTGTGAAGTTTTATATAGATAAATGCATTAATATTTTGATTTTTGCTCTTGTACCTACAGTAAATTGTCCATTACCAGTTTATGGCCTATACTTACTAGATAATGTTCTCACAGCTAATGTAGAAAAAAAATGTTTTTTCTGATTGTAAATTTGTTCCAAGCCTTCTTTCCTACCCTAGTGCAATTACCCCTGGACACAGAAGGTTTACAGAACTCTAATTGTAACATTTGGGTCAAAGTTACTTGAAAATTTATGAATTTTTACAAAATCATTAACAGGAATTATGAAATCATCAATTTCTCTACCTATCATTACTACCTCAGAATACATCTTCATGTTAATCTGCAAAAAATATGTTCAATAGGGAGGGCTGATGCCAAGGAACCATTAGGCTATCTAATATTGACAGGGAAAGGCATATCAACAGCAAGTAGCAATCCTGTGATGATATATCTTGGGAACTTGCTTCAGAACAAACTCACCACAGGGTATGCAAAACATTGGGTCATCTACAGAAAGTTGTTTGCTAGCCTTTAGCCTTTCCTGGATGGCTTCTGATAACTCTTATGAGATTTTAAATTTTATATAAAATGAATCAGGAAAGTGTGAGGAATGGTTTCTTTGAAGATTCAATGTGATTCTTTATATATTTCTTATGTTCTTTTGACAAAATCAGATTACTTAGCTTCTTTATTGTTTACAACAACAAAAATCCTTATCTTTCCACTGCATGGACCTTTCCCCTACATTTAACCACTTATTATTATCATGTCACTTTGTGTATATGCTTCTGCCTATTAGTGCACATATGCGTTCTCATTATTATTACCTCAGTTTACATTATCTATGATAATTACAAGTGCTGTAATGAAGACAGGACTTTTGTACATTTTGTATCACCAAATCTTCCTTGTTGTTACCAAAATGATTCCAATTATTACTTGTTAGAATGTGGAAATATCAAAGATGTATGTATAATAGCTTAATGGTAGTGATATCAAAAATGAAAGAGAAAGAAGGGACTGAAGGAGCTGAGGGAGTTTGCAGCTTCATGGAGGGAGCAACAGTGTGAACTGGCCTAACCCCTCCATGCTACCGGAGACTGGATCACCAACCAAAGAATACACATGGAGGGACCCATGGTGCTGGCCACATATGTGGCAGAGGAGGATCTTGTTAGCCATCAGGGGAATGAGAGGCCCTTGGGCCTGAGGGTGTTAGATGCCCCAGTATAGGAGAATGCCAAGGAGGGAAGCCAAGAGTGGGTGGGTGGGTGAGGGAATACCCCCATAGTGGCAAGGGGAAGGGAGGGGAATAGGGATGTTCCAAAGGGAAGATCTGGAAAGGGGTAAACATTTGAAATGTAAATAAAGTATCAAAAAATACAGCTTAGCAACTATAAAAAAAGAAAAGAAAAGAAAAAGAATTAAAGTCTATCCATTCAAAAATATAAAATAAAAATAAAATAGCAACTGTCTTATTAAAAAAAAATGAAAATTATTGAGATTCATTTCCTGGCTTCTATTTTTAAATATATCAATTGCAGTCAAAATAATTAAAGATAGTGCTGTCTGGATACATGAAATAATTTTTTTTTGTTTTGATTGGCATATTAGGTACAATGACAATATACCCAAGATAACCTAAATCCCAAACCAAGTTTTTCTTAATACATTTTCTTATTTTAAAGAAGAGATAGCACCTAAAGAAATGTTTAACATCCTTAGTAATCAGGGAAATGCAAATCAAAACAACCCTGAAATTTCACCTCACACCAGTCAAAATGTCTAAGATCAAAACCTCATTTGACAGCAGAAGCTGGTGAGGATGTGGAAAAAGGTGCATTACTGGTGGAATTGCAAGCTGGTACAATGATTCTGGAAATCTGTCTGGAGGTTCCTCAGAAAACTGGACATAGAACTATCTGAGGAAGCAGTTATACAATTCCTGGGCATATATACAGAAGGTGCTCCAACATGTAACAAGGACACATGCTCCACTATGTTCATAGCAGCTATATTTATAATAGCCAGAAGCTGGAAACAACCCAGATGTCCCTCAACTGAGGAACGGATACAGAAAATGTCGTATATTTACACAATGGAGTACTACTCAGCTATTCAAAACCATGACTTCATGAAATTCTCAGGCAAACCAATAGAACTTGAAAATATCATCTTGAGTGAGGTAACTCAGACACAAAATAATACATATGGTATGTACACACTGATAAGTGGATATTAGCCCAAAAGTTCAGAATACCCAAGATTCAATTCATAGACCATATCTTTAGTATCAATACAATGGATTTGGGGAGTGAGTCGCAGTGAAGAATGCACAAATGGATCACAAGATGAAGTTATCAAACTCTAGCCTTGCTTGTTCTTTTTTTAAATATCTGTAATGGTACTGACTTTGCTTGCTTTGGAGTAGCTTTTATTTTTTGCAGTAACTGTTAGTTTTTAAGTCTCATAGTGTTATGTTCTAGTGAACCTGCTACAGCAATTTCTGATCTCTAAGAACTGAATAATGATGTAGAATACTAATTCATAATCACATTAATTGTAATATGGAGATGGGTAACATTGTATAGCCTTTTGAATAAATAGGCAGAAATGAAAAAAAAAGAAGATATTTTTTATAATGGGAAAAAACAAAATGGGAAAAGCAGTATAATTTGACATCTTTAAAAAGTTAAATAATCAGGAAACCTGAAATGAATTGCTAAATATAGAAACAAGAACCATGTAAGTAGATGTCAGAAAAGAGGTCACTTCTCATTTTATTTCAGGTGTTTAGTTCTGCTTTTTAAAGTAGACCATAGAGACTCAGATGCTATAGGCTATATAGTATGTGTTTTGTGTGTGTGTGTGTGTGTGTGTGTGTGTGTGTGTGTGTATGTGTGTGCCTGTGTGTGCGTGTATGTCTGTGTGTTACCATACATGTGTTTCATGCTGCTCTAAGTTAAATTGTACCTGCTATTATTTTTAAGATGTTTGTCTTCTAATAAAATTAAGATTGGCAAAAACAAACAAACAAAAACAAACAAACAAAAAAACAAAACAAAACAAACCCATAAAGATATAGGACCCTAGCTTGCTGGGTAGGGCCAGGATAAAACCAGTGACTGCTCTCTCCTGGTCCTTGCCAGTGCTGGCAAGGCATGAAGAGAGTAAGTAGGTGGTGGAGTGATGGGAGAGAATGAATAAAGTAAGTTGGTAGTAGAGAAATGGAAGATGAAGAGAAGTGGAGTAGTTTGTGTGCCATAAGGTGACACACTGGAGATACCAAGGTGTTTGTTGTTCTTGCTCCTATGGAAATGGTGTATTACATTGTCCATCAATAGAGTCAGTAATAAATGCAAGTGCTTGTGGGCCTATGCCTTCTTCCTTGAAGAAAATTATCCACTGTGTGATTCACTGTGACTCCTACAGCTGTGCCCTAGTACAGGAGAAAGAGCAGAACCCGCAGAGTGGATATCCACAGCTGACTCAAGATATCCTGTTGTGTTTACTTCTCATCATTGGCCTATCTGCTAATCTCACTAGTTGTGGTGGAAGTTCAATCATGAGAATAGACAATTCCATGTTGAATT
Organism: Rhynchomys soricoides; assembly: GCA_019843965.1. Lineage (NCBI taxonomy): Eukaryota > Metazoa > Chordata > Mammalia > Rodentia > Muridae > Rhynchomys > Rhynchomys soricoides. Next base: position 2,387,613 of record JADRCH010007930.1, read on the forward strand.
ATAGTTTTTCTATGCTGCGTTTAACTTTGTCCAGGGATTTTTCCTTTGACTATTTGGGTTGGACAAACATTTAAAGGTCTCCAGAGACCTATCAGGCACATGGCACACCCACCAAAGAAGCCATTATGATGTGCATTTATGGAGTGGAGAGATGAGAGAGAAGAGAAGCCGACCCATTGGACCACTATGAAGAGAGTTAGAACTGGAGAAATGAGGGTGGTAAGAAATAATTTGATGTGAGCAGCTTCTGATGTCACCTGAAGCTATGGTGAAGTCCTGGCCAGTGCTGCCACTGAAGGCCATGCCTGTATCAGTAGCCATGCAGCTGTAGAGGTTTGTGTCAATAATTATAACCCATATTACCACCAAAACCATGTGGACATCACTGGTTTGAGCTGCTGCCTGGGAATATTTTAATATACAAGGGTTATAGAGCTTATGTCACACCTCACTGTAGCAATCAGGGAACCATGACTGGGGAAACACAGTATAGCTGGCATTGGTGGTAGGGACTCCAACAAGCTGGCCTTCAAGGCTTGACCATGAGAGGGCTGGCTCCATCCTTGTCTGTTGGGCAGTAATATTGGCAAGGGAGATATGACATCCCATTCCCTTGCCTCTTGCTTCCTTAGGCAGGAAAGGGTTATAGCCTTCATATAATGAACATGGAAGAACTAGGCCCATCCTATACTGGCTGCAGCATTCAGAAGAGCTGCCCCTGCAACTTGCCTGGGCAGCACAGCAGATCTGGCCTTAATGGCAAAGGCACAGATGAGTAAGCCGAAAGGGCATTCGAAAGTGAGAGTTAGTATTTCCCCTTCCTGGAGGCAGCATTGGGTGAACTAGCTGGGGTAGTACTGGAGAGCTGATCCTTATTGTGTAAGTATGGAATATTTGGTGGAATGACCAACTCAGATATCACCTAAGCCCAGATCAAAAGCTTTGAATTGGCCAACTCCAACATCTACCCCATCTATGAACTGCTGGGGTATGAGGAGGGGCAGGTCATGCAGATCCAAAGATGAGGGTCTCCATGACACCATACAACAACAAAATATCTGAGATCCCCATGTGGATCCAGTATTGATAGTGTAGCAGAAGCCAGAAACCTCAAATTAGCAATTAACTCTGTGTAATAAACAACTGAAAATAAAAATGTGTAGACAAATGGTACACTGTGTGACACACAGTGACAACCTACAGATTCCACAACAAGATTTGTTTCTTTCATCTTGTTTTGTTTTCTTTGTTTCTATTATTTTCATTTTGAGAGACGTTTGCAAGAACAGATGGCAGATATAAAGGGACAGGTAATGAATGAATTGGGGGGCATGATGTGAAATTAATTTAAAAACATCAATAAAAGCTTAAAATAAATAATAATAGTAATAATAATGGATCAGAAGTTTCAGATGGAATTTTAGAAATCTAATGACTTTTAGTCTCATAGGTCCAAGAGTCTTTTAGCAATGGTACATTCTTAACGAAGAGTAAGTGATTGAGTCTAAATGTGGACCATGAGTAGCAACAAAACAAATGACAACCAAACAAGTAAGTGGAAAAGGGAAATACTTCACTCATGCTATGAAATTTTGACTTTCTTCATATGTTGCTGTTGTTCATTTGAAACAGGGTCTTACAAAGCCCAAACTGTACCTGAATTTCCTATATAACTAAAGATTACTCTGGATTCCTGATCCTTCTCTGTCTACTTCCAAGTTCTGTGATTCTAAGTCTGTGTCACATGACTGATTTTGTTTTCTCTTAATGAAAAGTTACATTATATACTGTTAATATGATAGCCAGAAAGTCATTTAAATTCATATAATCATCTATATAAACTTTATATATATTATCACCTCAATTTATCATTCATCTTTTATAAAGTAATTCCCATTGGTCAAAAGGCATCTTGGGAAAAGCATCACACACACTGCTTCTACAGGGAGTCCAGACAATGTTTCTTAAAGTGCAGGTCAGTTCATGGATTAGAAAGACCATAATCCTGATTTTATACATATTTTCAGGAGGAGGAAACATGGTCTTTGTTAAGTATTAAGGTAATCACCTTCATTCTCCTAAAATCAATGGCATTATTTGCAACAACCTCTGTGTTTGCTCCTGATTGTAGCCATTTTCCTGTTCTACAGAAAGCCAAGCACTGAAGAAAGCAATGAAGGACTAGAACGGTGTGTCCACACGAGGCACAGACACTGCTTTGCTTTCTGGGAAATTGCCTTGTAATTCTGGTAGTTGTGACAGTCTTTTTGTGAAGAAGCCATCCTTCATTTAAGCCTGGTATAAGAAAATGTGTAAAGAAAGTATATGTATGATATACTCTAATGCTGCAAAATTAAATTTGCATTCTAAACTGTAGTATATGCTGAGAATGCTTAAGAGGTTACCAAAGTGTACTTCCAGTGAGGGGGGTGAGTGAGGTTGGTGTTGGTCATGTGTGTATACACATTTATTACAGATTATTATTTCAAATTAGATTGCCTCTTAGGAGAAAGCAATATGACTACTGCTTTTGTTCTTTGTGAGGAAGAAAAATCTGTGCTGAATATTATTCTCATTAATACAATGACAATCACAAAGGAAGAGAAAATGTAAGGTGAAATTCAGTGTTACAGATTATAAAATATGAATTTAAAATCTTTGTTTTTATCATTATTCTTTCTCCAGCACAAACTCACCAGCACTAACTCAGGTGACAGCACAATTACTCCTTTTTAAGGAATTCCTTCTTAAGTTAAATTATCAATTTCAAAATTGATTTTCAAGAAAAATTTTCAAATAATCAATTTGAATATCTTTACTCTGCACCTAATTATGCCCTTTAAAAATCTTCATTTGTGGGTTTCCATCTGCACCCTGGAGCTAACTGTGTGCCACATCTCTCCTTACTCAAATCCTGCCCAGAGAGAGCTAGTCTCACAGGAGTGCCAACACACCTAAGATCACAGCTCTCCACATTCCATTACCACCTGGAGAGAGCTGGTCTCCCAGAAGTTCTGACTCAAAATTACAAGTTCACAGACTCACAGGCTCACAGGAAAGACAAGCTCGAGTCAGATACAGCACGACCAGCTAAAACCAGAGATAACCAGATATCAAGAGTCAAGCACAAGAACCTAAGCAACAGAAACCAAGGCTTTTTAGCATCATTAGAATCCAGTTTTCCCAACACAGCAAGCCCTGGATATTCCAACAAAGCAGAAAAAGAAGATTCTAATTATAATCACATCTCATGATGGTGATAGAAACTTTAGGAAGGACATAAATATCTCCCTTAAAGAAATACAGGAAAACACAGGTAAACAAGTAGAAGCCCTTAAAGAGGAAACACAAAAGTGCCATAAAGAAATACGGAAAAACACAACCAAATAGGTGAAGGATTTGCACAAAACCATCCATGATCTAAAAATGGAATTAGAAGCAATAAAGAAATACAAAGGGAGGCAATCCTGGAAATACAAAACCTAGAAAAGAGATCAGGAGTCGTAGATGCAAGCCTCACCAACAGAAAACAAGAGATAGAAGAGAAAATTTCAGGAGCAGAAGATACCATAGAAAACATTGACACACCAGTCAAAGAAAATGCAAAATGCAAAAAGCTCCTAACACAAAACATCCAGGAAATCAAGGATACAATGAAAAGACCAAACATAAGGATAATAGGTATAGAAGAGAGCAAAGGTAGCCCAACTCAAAGAGACAGTAAATATCTTCAACAAAATTATAGAAGAAAACTTCCCTATCCTAAAGAAAAAGATACCCATAAACATATAAGAAGTGCACAGAACCCCAAATAGATTGGATCAGAAAAGAAATTCCTCCCATCACATAATAATCAAAACACCAAATGTAAAAAACAAAGAGAGAATATTAAAAGCAATATGGAAAAAGGTCAAGTAACATATAAAGGCAGACCTATAATAATTACACCAGACTTCTCAACAGAGACTCTAAAAGCCAGAAGATCTTGGAAAGATGTCATACAGACCCTAAGAGAACAAAAATGCCAGCCCAGGCTACTATACCCAGCAAAACTCTCAATTACCATAGATGGAGAAATCAAGTTATTCCATGACAAAACCAAATTTACACAATATCTTTTCACAAATCTAGCCCTACAAAGGATAATAGATGGAAAATTCCAACACAAGGAGGGAAACTCCACCCTAGAAAAAGCAAGAAAGTAATCTTATTTCAACAAGCCCAAAAGAAGATAGCCACAAAAACATAATTCCACCTTTTACAACAAAAATAACAGGAAGCAACAATCGCTGGTCTTTAATATCTCTTTTTTTTTCATTTTTTATTTATTTATTTACATTTCAAATGTGATCCCCCTTCCCAATTTCCCCTCCACAAACCCCCTATCTCCTCTTCCCTAGCCCCTGCCCCTATGAGGGTACTCTCCCATCTGCCCAGCCACTCCTGCCTCCGTGGTCTAGTGTTCCTTTGTCCTAGGTCATCAGGCCTTCACTGGAACCGAGGGGCTCCCCTCCCAATGATGCCAGATAAGGAAATCCTCTACTACATATCCAGATGGAGCCATGGGTAACCTCTCTGTATTCTTTGGTTGGTGATTAAGTCCCTGGGAAATTTGGGGTGGGGGTGTGGCTGGTTGATATTATTGTTCTTATGAAGTTGCAAACCCCTTCAGCTCCTACACTCCTTGCCCTAACTTCCCCATTGGGGTCTCTGTCTTCAGCCCAGTGTTTGGCTGTGTACATCTGCATCTGTATTGGTCAGGAACTGGCAGAACCTTTCAGGAGACAGCTGTATCAGGCTCCTGTCAGCAAGCACTTCTTGGTATCTGCAATAGTGTCTGGCTTTGGTATGTACATATGGGATGGTTCCCCAGGTTGGGAAGTATCTGGATGGCCTTTCCTTCAATTTCAGTGCCACTATTTGTCCTGTATTTCCTTTAGACAGGAGAAATTCTGAGATAAAATTTTGGAGATGGGTGGGTGGACCCATCTGTCATCTGGGGTTTGGGGGCAATGTTTAACCTCTGGGTATGGCCTTGACAGGTTCTCCCTCCCCTTTCTGGGGTATTTAAGCTAATATCATCCCCATGGGGTCCTGGGAGGCTCTTGCTTTTCTGGTGTCTGGGACTCTCTAGTTGCTACCTGTCTTAGTCAGGATTTCTATTCCTATACAAAAATCATGACCAAGAAGCAAGTTGGGGAGGAAAGGGTTTATTCAGCTTACACTTCCAATTGCTGTTCTTAACCAAAATAAGTCAGGATTGGAACTCAAGCAGGTCAAGAATCAGGAGCTGATGCAGAAGTCATGGAGGGATGTTCCTTACTGGCTTGCTTCTCCTGTCTTGCTCAGCTGGCTTTCTTATAAAACTCAAGACTACCAACCAAGGAATGGCATCACCCACAAGGGGCCCTCCCCCCTTGATCACTAATTGAGAAAATGCCTTACAGCTGGATCTCACAGAGGCATTTTCTCAACTGAAACTCCTTTCTCTGTGATAACTCCAGCTTGTATCAAGTTGACACAAAAACAGCCAGTACACTAACCCCATTTCCCCATCCCCCATTGATACAAGCCTCTGTTCAATTTCCTGACCCTCTGTACATCTCCTCCATTTCCTCCCATTCTTGATTCTTCTCCCTTTCCCCCTTCCTCTCTTCTCTTCCTCCCAAGTCCCTCCCACCCTCTACTTCCCTTGATTATTTTGTCCCCCCTTCTAAGTAGGACTGAAGCATAAACTTTGGTCTCAAGGATGACATGCAAATTTCTGAAGCACTCCTTAATATCTCTTAACATCAATGGACTCAGTTCCCCAATAAAAAGACATATACTGAATCCATAAACAGAATTTTGCTGCCCATAGGAAATGCACCTCAGTGACAAAGACAGACACTACCTCAGAGTAAAAGGCTGTAAAAATTTTTCCAAGAAAAGAGCTGGAGTAGCCATTCTACTATCAAGTAAAATCACTTTTTAACGAAAAGTTATCAAAAAGGGTAAGGAAGGCCACTTCATACTCATGAAAGAAAAAAATCTACTAAGATAAACTCTCAACTCTGAACATCTATGATCCAAATACAAGGATGCCCACATTCATAAAAGAATGAATGAAACACTAAAGCTTGAAACACACATTGTACCTCACAGAATAATAGTGGGAGATATCAACACCCCACTCTTATCAATGGACAGATAATGGAAACAGAAACTAACAGACAGTGCAACTAACAGAAGTTATGAATCAAATTAATTTAACAGATATTTACAGAATATTTCATCCTAAAACAAAAGAAAATATCTTCTTCTCAGCATCTCATGGTACCTTCTCCAAAACTGAACCAAAATCCATCACAAAGTAAGTCTCAAGAGATACAATATATTGAAATAATCCCATGCATCCTATCAGTTCACCACAGATTGAGGCTGGTCTTCAATAACAACAAAAACACCAGAAAGCCCATATACACCTGGAAGCTGAACAACTCTCTACTCAATGAAAACTTGGTCAGGCAAGAAATAAAGAAATTAAAGACTTTTTAGAATTTAATGAAAATGAAGGCACAATATACCTAAACTTATGGGATATGATAGCAGTGCTAAGAGGAAAACTCATAGCTCTGAGTGCCTCCAAAAGGAAACTGGAGAGAGCATACTCTCTAAAGGAGGACAGACGGAGCTGAAGAGGTTTGCAGCTCCTTAAGAAGAACAACAACATCAACCAACTAGAACCCCCAGAGCTCACAGTGACTAACGCAACAACCAAAGAGTACACATGGATTGACCCATGGCTCCAGAAGCATATGTAGCAGAGGATTGCCACATCAATAATAGGAGAAACCCTGCTCTTGTGAAGGCCCATTTCCCCAGTGTAAGGAAATGCCAGGGCTGAGAGATGGGTGTTAGTAGGTTGAAGGGGGAGCACCCTCATAGAAGCAGAAGGAGGGGGAATGAGAGAGGATGGTTTCAGCAGGGAAACCAGGAAAGGGGATAACATTTGAAATGTAAATACATAAAATATCCAATTTTTTTTTAACGTATAAAAAAAGAAAAAGAAAAGGACGGGGGCACACAATCCAATCAGTCTTATTGCCAGCCACTGCGAACTTGATGACAAGGTTGTTGAATCACTCCCTGGAGCCACCAAGAGAGTAAAGGGGCTAATGGCTGGTGCAGCAAAGTGTAGGCAGCAAGCAAGCAAGATGAGAAAAAAAGAAAAAAAGAAAAATCTTTTTTCAGTAAAAAATTTCTTTATATGCTATATTTACTAAAATATTTTATACAAAAATATAATCCCAGAACTTTTATAAGGTAGTTCTCATAAATTATTTCATGAATAACAAATTAATACATTCTTCATTTAGTGGCTTTATCACAAGTAGAATATAACTTTTCAACCTCTTAAAAATCGTTACTCATACGTGACTGTCAATTTAAAAACTGTGTGTACATTGTAAAATTCATCTATCACATTTATGATAGATTTGATTATTATTTACGGTTAATTTTAAAAGAGAACAGTATGTTTTGTAATATTTTATATTTTAGTAAAACAATGATTTTAATAGAACTATTATACTGATATACTAAAATTATATCTGCTAAACTGTAGTAAGGTAGAATGAGACTTGAGAATGTACTTTTACTCAGTGTATACTCCAAGTATGGGCAACCATTGCAAATACATATAAAATTTGACTAGATTCTATATATTTACATTCAAAATTAGTTGCCTATATAAACTTAAAGTATAAAATTAAAGTCAATATAAAATTACCTGAATAATGATTTCCTTTGCATGTATGTTTGTTGCGAAGAACTTCTTTGAGTTTTCTATTAGTGTAAAATTTTATAAAAGATAAAGTTATTTCACAGTATAATACAATATTTTATAAATAGGCCATTTATCAGGAAGGAGAAAGAAAGTGAAAAGAAAGAAAGGGAGGGAGAGAGAGACAGAGAGACAGAGAGAGAGAGACAGAGAGACAGAGACAGAGAGAGAGAGACAGAGACAGAGAGACAGAGACAGAGAGAGAGAGACAGAGACAGAGAGAGAGACAGAGAGCAATGAACCAACCCCCATACTTTCCTTTTAGGAAGTGATGTTCACCCTAATTTGCATAAGTATTCTACTTCAGTAGGTGTTCGAACATTAGAAATGATGGTTTGTGTTTAAGACAAGGAACTTAATCTCCAAGTATTTAAAGTTTGAGGTTTTCTTTTAAGCTGAGTGGGTTTTAGCACCTTAAAGGAATTAAGTGGCTTTTGAGAATGATTTTTATATCAACATGCTCCACAGCTTTCGTAGGTTTCAGGGAACCATTTTAAAGATATTTTGTTCAAATAATGGATTTGTTTTATTCTCTGATAAGTCATTCAGTAATCCCTTGCATTGCAGCTTATTGCTGCTGTAGCCAAAGTTAATTAATTAGAAATATTAAAGCATGGATTAACACTTGGACCTGATTCACAAGTCATTTACTTGAAAGTATCTAAGTTGCTCAATAAATTTACTTTTAAATGTAAAGATATGCTGGAGAAACATAGGTTTAAAAAGAAACTTTTAAAGACAGGGTAGTCCATACAAACTAAGGCTTCTATGTTTCATTCTAGGCAAATTGACTCAAGCTATGAGTACTTGCATTTTTTCTGGAAATTGTTATATTTTTTTTCCTCTGATATAAACCTTACTTTCAGAAATAAAATAATATCTGAATGGCAAAGGTTTTCATTCAGTACTGTGACATGTTATATTTATAACCTGCCCATATGAACTCCTCAGTGTTTACAAACGTTTAGAATCTAAGACAAATGGTGGAGATACACTGACAAAATATATCAGAAGCCCTTTTTTTTCTTCCAGTAAACGAACATCTAGATATTGTTTGAGAAAACAGGGACAGGTAGGGGTGCATTGTCAATACATAATCAAAGGAAATCTAAGGGCTATGATATTCTGCTTTTCCAGCAAGAAAAAGTCTAAACATAAATTGCTACCACAGGAAGGTTTGCATATCAACTTCTCTGGTTTCTTGCTAAACAAATTTAATAAAGTGCAAACAGTAAATGACAATAATTTGCAACAATTTGGAACGAAATATCCAAAATCAATGGTCAAAACAGGTCCTGCAGCTTTCGGTAAGGAACAATAAAGCAACTACTTTAGAAATTCAGAGTCAACTGTTTCTGTAAATTTATTTGTGCTACCAATATTTTTTTAAAAATGGGGCATGGGGTGAAAAGAAAGTAATACTAGCATGTTTTAGTAAAGTTTTATTTATGGGTATTGCTATTTGAATCACGGTTAATTTTCAGATGTTGAGATGAAATCATGGGCCTGATAAGATAGTCCTGAGTTTTCAGAAGTTTGATTACTAGCATCCCTATTTGGAAGGCCCAAAACTTTCTTATAACTTCAGCACCATCTTCTGGCCACCAACTGTCCCTCTATTCAGATACACATATTACAATACACACACACACACACACACACACACACACACACACACAAACATAAACACTCAATCTTGTTTAAAGATGATCCTTCCTTCTCACTTGTTTTCAAATATTTAAACATATTAAAACAACTCTTTGCTCACATACTATAGAAAAGCATCTTGCAAACTTAATGTCCCACTTGCCATATCCTTTGCTACAGATTGCAGTACAGATGGCTTAGAGAGACAAGCTTGCCCAAAATCACAAGTGTTATCTCCGCCTGGAACATCCTGTCTGGCAGGTCAGTTCAGTTGTATGTCAGACTATTGATGTCTTATCTGCAACAATGGCCTTAAGATTTTATTTCCAGGTCTTTAGTGTGGTGTCTTCATGAGCAGGGCATTACATCGTATTTATAATTTTATTTTCTGGAGCAACATTGTCCATCTATTCAAAGTAATTCTGTTACAACTATTTTCTCTTTTAATCTGTAATGTAAAGTTAGGTTACTAACTAGTAGACTACCTCATAATTATCTTATAAACTCCAAGTTTCAACTACTATATGCACTAGGTTCTCTTCTTTCCCATTTCCTTACTCTACCTCTGATTGATACTTATATGCTCAGTAGTATCTCCCTCTCTCATGTAATATGTATTCCTTCATCATTCCACTTACCTGCTTTAAGTTGAATTATGCAGCAGTAGCCTCCAATATTACATTTTATTGGATATTTTATTTATTTACATTTCAAATATTTTTATTTGATATTTTCTATATTTACATTTTTAATGTTATCCCCTTTCCTGATATACCCTCTGCAAACTCCCTATCCTATCCTTCCTCCCCCTCCTTCTATGAGGGTGCTACCTATCCACCCACCCATTCCCTTCTCACCACCCTGGCATTCCCCTGCACTAGGGCTTTGAGCCTTCACAGGACCAAGGGCCTCTCCTCCCATTGATGCCAGATAAAGCCATCCTCTGCTACATATGCAGCTGTAGCCATGAGTCCCTCCATGTGTACTCTTTGGTTGGTGGCTTAGTGCCTGGGAGCTCTGGGGGGTCTGGTTGGTTGATGTTGTTCTTCCTATGGGGTTGCAACCCAGTTTAGCTCCTTCAGTCCTTTCCCTAACTCCTTCACTGGGTTCCCCATGCTCAGTCCAATGTTTGGCTACGAGCATCTGTATCTATATTTCTCAGGCTCTGTCAGTTCCTCTCAGAAGACAGCTATATCAGGCTCGTGTCAGCAAGCACTTCTTGGGAATAACTTTCCCATTCCTCTTCTTCCTGCTTAAGTTATGCCACCCTCAGTCTCTACCTCACTCTTTTCTCTTATCTTGTAAACTTCTCTGCTCTCTTAACTAACATGCTTCATAATGGGACTTTTATTTTTCTAGCTTCTTGTATTCTATTTGTCTCCAAATTAAGCACACAAAACAAAAGACTTGAAGCTATTATCTGCATAGGTGACTGAGCATTTAGTGTTTATCTTTATTTACCTCAGAGCTAAGTACTCCAAGTACATCAAGAATAGTGGCTCACTCATATTGGTGAAGTAATATGTGCCAGAAGTAAAATCCAGGTTTGTTCCTGTATCAGTTAAGTTGTCTACCACTGATCTACCTACTCAGATTATAGAATCTTCTCTTAATATCTGTTAAAGTTCCAGGAAAATAATGCAAACATTCAGACAGTGCCTCCATTACATATTTGGCTATCAACTTCAATAGTTCTTCTGTCAGTATGAATGTACAATGCAATATACTTAAACACTACACTTTAGGCAAGGTTCTATACTTTCTTTCACATCTGGGGGCCACACAGAGGTTTGCTTTGTTTTGTTCTGTTTGTTCCGCATCTGCAAAGTAACTATTATAAAGTATGGGTACATATGGGATGATAGAAGGTTGCTCAAAATATTCACATGTTTAAAATTGCATCCTGCAGGATACAGATTTCATTACCAAAATTTTTATAATAATTCCTTGAAACACCATGAGTAAAATACAGAAAAATGCAGAGATATTTTAGAAATCAAAGTTCCAGTTATGATAGATGATTCAAATGAATATATAAATCTTAATAACATTAATGTATTATCTAACAGAAAAAGACCATTATCTTGTTTTTATGGCAGCAGGTCACAAAAATAAAATTCTCTCAGGTAACCAATATTTTACACTAGTTTCTTTAAAAAAAAAAAATAAAGGCATGATAAGAAGAAAACAAAACAAAAACAAATCTCTCTCTTCTGCCTGTTATTCTCCCCGCATGAGACTGTTGATAGAAGGCACTGCTAATTCCAGATTGCCTCTTTCAATTTCTGTTTTCATCAGAAGGACACAAGGTTATATTCTCTCATAAAGTAATTTACATAATGATTCAAATGAACATTTCCAGGCTAAGTTTTTGGTCACCAAGATAATCAGAAAAATGTTCTAAAGGGATTAAGTAGGTGCTTGAATAGCTATTTGCTGATGACATCAGGAAATTAAAAGTTATAATAAGGAAAGCAACTTTTTACCCTGCTGAAGCTTTCACTTCTGTTCAAGTTTTAGAATCCATACTTAACTATAGGAGAGAAATTGGCTCTTTAAAGCTGCATGATTTTAAAGAGATTTAAAGTTTTAAAAGTCATTTATTTTCTAAATTAGTAAGTATAAAAATAAATATTTCTTTGGAAACATAGATCTTAATCTCTTGTCAAAAATTTCAGAATCTTTATTTCAACAGTTTATTTTGCACCCCTCAACGAACTCAGATTTTTGGGAATGAATAAATGTCCTTTTCTTTACTGTAAATTTTTCATTAATATATAATGATAAATCATAATATATGCAAAAGCACCTAGAAATATAAACTATTGACATTTGTTTTAGTGATTAATTTAGCTGCACCACTTTGACCCCATGGGTTGCACCCACAAATTTGCCTAGGAGATATCTGGATTCGCCAATGGAAAAACACACACACACACACACACACACACACACACACACACACACAGGGGAACCAGATAATTTTAAAATGCCATGGCAAGCTCAAAGGCTGAGCACTACTAAACCCTCCCCTGTTATTCCAGGCCCAGTCGGGTAAGTGGCCAGTGGCCACACACCAGAATTCTCACGTGGCTGGACAGCTTTCTCTCCTGCAGCTCCTACATCCCATCCTTCTCTCCTGAGTCATGGTAATTCTATCTTCTTTTTCTCAGTTCCTAGCCAACACTAATCTAAAGGTTCCATCTCATCTCCCTTTGCTCATCCAACAGTCAGTGGCATCATTATTGACTGATCAAAAACCAATTGCGGACAAGGGCCTTCAGTGTTTAGACAGGAAGATTCCTGATTAAATCAAAGATTTAGAACCAATCCCAACAATTTCCCAAACAGAAATGCATTTTTACGTATAATAGACTATACACAGAGACATATGGGTAGACAGCTAAATTAATTGATCAGGGAGATAGGTGAGTACATGAATAAATAACCAGATTCAATTATTAATTACCATCTATTGCTATTGGATATCAGTGTAAAACAGGCTCTGTTTCGATTTTAGAAATACTACATTAATTTTTTTTTAGCTTAACCAGTAAAACTTTAAATGTATTAGTGATTTTTGAGACAAAGCCTCATTATGGAGACTTGCTGATCTATAAATCACTTTTTTAACTTTGCTGCCTTTAACCCAAAGCTATTCAGCTCCTTCTATCTCCCAATTATTCATATTTTTAAAAACAGCATATTTGCTTGGTTGTTATTGTTTTGGCTTTAATGCATAAAATTTGTACTATTCAAAATTTAAATGTACTATGGTTTTTATCTTGGAACTATATTTAAGGATGTTATACTGAAGTACATGTCTCATAGAATGGTTGAGTGAGTTACTGATAGTTTTTTCTATAATCTATTATTTCCTTTTTGTTTCTGCATTTTGTATTTGTTATTTTGATATTGATTGTTGTTAGTAGATTTTTTGCTATTTACATTACCATACATATAGTCTTCATTATTTTGTAAAGAATAATCTAGACATAGTGTGGGAAAAATTTAGTAGAATTTGAGGAATATAGACTTTTTTTACCTTTAGTTTAGTGGTTTCATATTGACTTCAACAAGTGCCCATGGAACAAAAGTACCATATAGTTATAATATATTTCTCTGATTCTGAGATAATTTGATCTGGGCTCTCTTCCATGATGAAATTAGACAATTTTCTCTTAAACCATGGTCCTGAATGGCTAACTCAAAATTGTGTAATTTATTTCTGACAAAAATTTTCTTAAATGTTTGTCTTACCATCAAATACTTTCTGTGTATATTAAAGACTATAGGTCTTTCTTACTTCTCTGAGATTTGTCTACTTTGTCTTTCTAAGCCATGAATATATGTGATGTTTATCTCTTCGGTTTTTATGAGAGTTTAAGTGAACACTTTGCCTGAGAGCTATACCATGAATATAACTCAGGAGAGAGGAAACAAAACACAGTAGAAACCTCTCTCTCTCTCTCTCTCTCTCTCTCTCTCTCTCTCTTTCTCACACACACACACACACACACACACACACACACACACACACAAACCAATAAAAGAATCTACTAAATCACATATTGGAGCCAGCCAGTGGTAGCACACGCTTTTAATCTCAGTACTCGGGTGGCAGAGGCAGGTGGATTTCTGAGTTCCAGGACAGCCTGGTCTACAGAGTGAGTTTCAGGACAGCAAGGGCTACACAGAGAAACCCTGTCTTGAAAAAACAAAACAAAAACAAACAAACAAAATAATTGGAGCAAAAAATAAAAGTAACAAAGGTAAAAATGATAAAATATATCTACAAAGTTTTATATATATATATAAAAGTTTTATATATATATAAAAGAAATATACAAAATGGAGTGAAACAGTAACAGAAAAGAGGAAAGAATAGTCTGAAATATTTATATAAGGAAAATACATAAATACAAAGAAAACAAAATAACCAATGAAATAAAGAAAAATTAAAAAAAAAAAAGAAACAAAATGGCAACTTTGTTAAGGATATAAAGACTCCTCAGAGGCATGAAAATCCCCTTGCAAATCGGGTTGTTTGTTAGTGACATTGAAAAGACTCATAAAATAATATAAGATATTGAAATGCTTATGAATGCTGTGTAAAGTTTGAAGGTTAGATCCAGTTTCTGAAGATACCTCAGAGTTCGGACATAGGATTTGGAAGATTTGACCTGGAATTGTCATAGAAACCTTCTCCCTGAAGATTACCACCCTTTATCTGAAGGTGTTATGCAGACTATTAAAAAACAAACCATAGTGTTGTCTATATGGATATGTGAACCACAAATGATAAATATGCCAAAAACACCCTAAGAGAGGCAACAGGGCACTTATATTGTGGACGTAACCAACAACCATCTAATTGGACTTAGGACCAGCTCACTAGAAAGAAATTCATGCCTGATTCTCTAAACACAACGTATTGCCTGCAATACGTAGTCATGAATCCTAGAGGAGAACTTACCATTGCAACTCATTGTATTTGTAATTTCTAGCAGCATTCTACATACTTATCTTGCTATCCAAAGATAAGTATCTTTCACCACATTTCAAAGAAGCTTCTTTTTAGAGAAGATTGAGAATATTATAATAATCCACACCCAAACAAAATGTAAGGATCAAAGGAATGTGCAACACCAGTTAATATATCTAAAACAAACCCTTACCCAAGGCTAGGAAACAAAAGAGGCAGTTGAAATAAGAGATGAGGACCAGGATGACTTCTATGAGATACAATTTTCTATATATAAGAGAAAAGCTGCATACATGCAATCATATCAACATTGTCACCTAAATAGTAGAATCACAATGACAATTCCAGTTGACTTGCCAATGTGGATGGAAAAAAATTCACAGAGTTCAACCCTGAGATGAAAAACTATGGCAATTTATGGCAGTTAATAAAGTGGAAATCACCATACTCAGCCTGGGGCAGAGCAGGCACTCCAGACACCCTCTCACACCCAGAGATAGCTTGACTTCCAGGAGGTCTGTCACAAACAGGCTCACAGACTCAGAGGAGGGACAGGATCCAAGCAGAGTCAGCAAGGCCAGTTAATACCTGAGGATAACCAGATGGCAAGAGGTAAACACAAGAACCTGTGCAACAGAAACCAGTGCCACATGGCACCATCAGAACCCAATCCTCCCACCTCAAAAAGTCCTGGATACCCTAACACACCTGATAAGCAAGAATCCCACACAAATTCCCATCTCATGAAGATGGTAGAGGACCTTAAGGAGGGCATAAATAACTCATTTAAGAACTGCAGCAGAACAGATGTAAGCAGGTAGAAATCTTTAAAGAGCAAACACATAAATCCTTTAATGAAATACAGGAAAACACAATCAAACTAGTGAAGGAATTGAACAAAATTATCCCGTATACAAAAAAAAAAAGAGAAAAAATGAAAATAGAAATAATAAAAAAATCACAAATGGAGCCAATCCTGGAGATACAAAACCTAGGAAAAAGATCAGAATTTACAGATACAAGCATCACCAACAGAATACAAGAGATAGGAGAGAGAAGACAAACAGTCAAGAGAAAATATAAAGTGCAAAAAGCTCTTAACCCAAAACATCCAGGAAATAAGGGACACAATGAAAAGACCAAATCTAAGACTAATAGGAATAGAAAATAGAGATTCCCGACAGCAATATGCTAGGAAACATATTCAACAAAAACATAGAAGAAAACTTTTCCTTACCTAGAGAAAGAGATGGTCATAAATGTATGAAAAGCCTACAGAATACCAAATACATTTGACCAGAAAATAGATTCCTCCAGTCACATAATAATCAAAACACCAAGTGCATAGAATGAAGAAAGAATATTAAAAGTTGTAAGGGGAAAAGGCCAAGTAACATATAAAATTGGACCTATTGGAATTATAACAGATTCTCAACAGAGACTCTAAAAGCAAGAAGATCTTGGACAAATGTCTTACAGATCTTAAGAGAATACAAATACCAGTCCAGGCTACTATACCCTGCAAAACTCTCAATGACCATAAATCAAAATATCCCATGATCAAACCAAATATTACCAATATCTTTCCACTATTCTAGCCCTGCAGATGATAATAGAAAGAAAACTCCAACAAAAGAGGGAAACTATATCCATGAAAAATAAAGAAATTAATCATCCCACAACAAACCCAAAAGAGAACCACACAAATATAATACCACTACTAAAACCAGAAATAACAGGAAGTAACACTCATTAATCTTTAATATCTATCAACATCAATGAACTCAATTTCTCAATAAAAGGACATAGGCTAACAGACAGGATACTTAGACAGGTCCAAGCATTTTGTTGTCAAATGGCAACCTACAGATTGGGAAAAGGTCTTTATCAACCCTGTATCCTATAGAGGACTGATATTCAAAATATACAAATAAGACAAAAAGTTAGACTCCAAAAAAACAAATAATCCAATTAAAACTGGGATACAGAGCTAAACAAATAATTCTCAACTGACAAACCTCAAATAGCTGAGAAGCACCTAAAGAAATGCTCAACTTCCTTAGTCATCAGGGAAATGCAAATCAAAATAACCCTTAGATTCTAACTCACACCAGTCAGAATGGCTAAGAACAAAAATGCAGGTGACAGCAGATGCTGGCAAGGATGTGGAGAAAAAGGAACACTCCTCCATTGCTGGTGGGATTGCATGCTATTCTTACACTTATGGACTGTGATTGGACATTGGGATATTGACATAGTGATATCCATTCAAAAGCCTCTCATGACTGCCAACAACCATTGAAACTAAGCCTCTCTGTGAATGTGCCTTTGGGTCTGGGAAATATTTATGCAATGACAACTATCATTTAAATAGGTTTGAGTATCTGTTTAGAGAAAGTAGAAACCAATATAGCAACTAGGAACAATGTAAAGATTCACACAAATCCAGTCTTCCTCTCGTTCACCTTAAAAATTCCTTTACAACTGTTCCCACTTGTGTTTAAGTAGAAACACCCTCTACATTTATCTTTAATATCACCTTGTATCCCATCACACAAGTAGATACACCACACAATCCTATGAATATGTGCCAAAGCCTATGTCAGTTTTCACATTCATACTCACCTTAATGATGTGGCCTATTGACCCTGTGAAGAACACAATCCATTGAGACTTTAGATGTAATAGTTTACAGCCTCTGCCCTTTGTGAAAGTGAGATCTGATAGTACTGTCATTTTTAAGTAGATACCTTATTACAAAACCTATGAATAAGCTAGACACTAAAGGATACTTTTTACCAGTGCAAGCAAGCTAGACAAATTACAAACATCATACTTCATCCACCTTATATTTTACGATTTTAAGATCTGTATATGTATTGATAGGCCGATGCATAAATATGGGTGTGTGTATATGAATGAATGATTGCATGCATGTGTGCATGCTGTGTGTTAGTGTGATGTGTGTGTGTGTGTGTGTGTGTGTGTGTGTGCGTGTGTCCTATGAATAGTAGTGTTCACATATCCCTTAAAACTGGACTAGTGTTTGGTAATCAAACTCGCGTACGCTGCAAGAGTATCAAGTAGTCTTGATCACTCCTTCATAGTCTCTTTTTGCTTTTTGGTTTTTGTTGTTGTTGTTGTTTTGTTTTTTTTTGTTGTTGTTTGCTTGCTTTTGATATTTACATTATTTATATTTCAAATGTTTTCCCCTTTCCAGGTCTTCCTTTCAGAAATCCCCTATCCCATTTCCCCTCCCTCTGCCTCTATGAGGATTCTCCCCCACCCACCTACCCACTCCTGTCTTCCCTCCTTAGCATTCCCCTTCATTGGGTCATCTAAGACCCTCAGGCCCAAGGGCCTCTCCTCCCACTAATGTCCAACAAGGCCCTCCTCTGTGACATATGTGGCCAGCACCATGGGTCCCTCCTTGTGTATTGTTTGGTTGATGGTCCAGTCTGGAGCTCTGGGGCATCTGGCCTGTTGATACTGTTGCTCCTTCCTTGGAGCTGCAAACCCTCTCAGCTCCTTTAGTCCCTTCTCCAACTCCTCCTTCTGGGACCCCATGCTCTGTCCAACTGTTGGCTGCAAACATCTGCCTCTGTATTTGTCAGGCTGTGCCTGAGCCTCTCTGGAGACAGCTTATCATGCTTCCATCAGCAAACACTTCCCAGCACCCACAAGAATATCAAGGTTTGGTGGCTATATATGGGATGTATCCCCAGGTGGGGCAGTCTCTGGATGGCCTTTCCTTCAGTCTCCACTCCACATTTTGTGTCCATATTTCCTCTTGTGAGTGTTTTGTTCATCCTTCTAAGAAACACTAAAGCATCAACATTTCGGTCTTCCTTCTTAGACTTCATACTGTCTTTTCACAAAGTATAAAATTCTGCTTTGTTTTTGTTTTGGTTTATTTGTTTTGTGTTTTTGGTTTGTTTGGTTTTTGTTTTTGTTCATTGTATGATTTTTTTCTTATCTTTCTTTCTTTATTTGTGAGACATCTAGGGGATGTTACTTATTTCCTTTTTCTAAAGATCTTATAATTTTTTTCACTGTTTCTTTTATCAACTTGCATTCTTGGTTAGAACTCTTTTTCTCATACAGTATCAGACTCTAATTTTTTTTGTTCCCCTCCATTCACAGAATATTATTTCATTTGTGTTTCTTTCTACAATTTTTTGCCTGTGTCTGAGGCCATGTACCCAATATTTTGCTTCAGTGTCTTAGAGACATAAATCTGGTTAGTGTTTCTAAATTAACAGTTTCATTTTTTCAAGAGTAACTTTTAGTTTTGCAAAGTAGAAAAATATGGGCTTTTGCAGAAATGGGTATTTCTACAGTACAAATAAAAATTTTACAAGAATAACCAACTGTAATTTAAAATAACAAACAAGAAATAAACATAAAATCATTAAAAATGAAAACAATCTAGGAATAGAGAAAGCAGAAATACAACCGACGTAAAGAACCTCCATTAACTAAAATTGGTATAACTTCCAAAAAAAAAAAGTTAATATTTGTACTCCCAAGTGCAATATAAGTATCCTTTAATGCATAGTTAAATAAACTAATTGTTGAAAAACAAAGTAAAATCTAAATGGCCCACTTCCTATAAGAAATTTGAAATGAATTATGTAGATATTCACCTGAAATTAGTAGAAGCATGATGTTCCCTTATTTTAATGACAAATGATAATAATAAGTGCTTTTCAAAGACTATGACATATTAATAGGAAAAATAACCTCTACTTGGCAAAAAAATATATAGTTGCATCATTTATTTATAGTTTTAATTGGGTGTATATAGCAAGACTGAAATTTTGAATTGGAACTATAGGCAGTTCATCAGTAGCTGGACAGCATGGTATTCCTGTGGTATATGTCTTATTGATAGCACCAAAATTCATTCTGTAGTGCTAAGACAGAGTATCTGAGATAGAGTAATTTACAAAGAATCAGAACAATAACTAACTTAGAATTACAAACCTAGAGTCTTGAGTAACTATGTATATATCTGAATGGCTATGCTGTTATGAAAATGGTACCCTTTAGAGAAGAAAAGTTATGATACCTGTTGCTAATTAAGGAGGAATAAAGAAACCGAATGAATCTCTCCACTTGTAATGCCATTAACACTAGGAGCCCTTCAAGATTAATTACTCCTCATAGGGGTCATGTTTTAATATTTCTGTATTGGCAAATAACTTTAAATACTCATTTTAGCAAGAGAAGGCATTTAAGCAATAATATAACATAAATAACACATTATTTGCTTAATTACCTTAAACTGCTTTGATTAATCAAATAGTATTGTCATTAATCATAAAAAAATCACTTGTTTCCACAATCTATATACAAACAAAAAAGTAAGAAATTCATAAAATAATTGTGAACATCATAATAAACATGATTTGAATTGATATTTAAAATATTAACTATATTTTTAATCAACTGCAATATTTATTTTGTAAATAAATGAAGGAGATTTCAAAATAAGGATGACTAGTGGCACGGACATTATATGCTCAGATAAAGAAATTGTAAAAGGTTTAAAGACAACTGGCATAAATACATATCCCAAAGTTATGGAAAACAATAAACAAAATATAGTTTGTCTCTTATTGTTGCTATTGCACATATGCAGGTACAACAAAACTTATATAAAACATAACACAGATTAAGGAATTAGTTCAATGGACCAAAACATGGTTTCATTTAGAATCATAGTACCAGAAGAAAAAGCAAATTTACATAAAATGAAATAATTCATCCTGAAAAAATATTGAATCTACATTAATACTTTGAGTGAGTAGATAAAAAAATGTAGTAATTCTTTTAGAACACCACTTTAAATAAATAGAGACAGACATATAAACTAAAATCACCAAGATAAAACAGCTCAGTGTCAAAGCTTGGTTATCACTTTTGGAATTGTATGCCAATTAAGATTTCACAGAGCCCTAATCATTACAGGTTATCACCAGTGCAAAGACCATAAGATCCTATTACTGAAGATATCATACACTTGTCTTATATGACACAACCATATCAAATTGATAATGATATGGAAGCTTCATTTTTACTTGTTATCTTCTGTGATAATAGAAAGGGCAACCAGAGAAGAAACACAAACACCTATGTAATCCAACTGTGAACTTTGAGAGAAACACTAATGACTTATCTGTCAAAACTGCTCACGGATGATGAATAGTGGTATGAACATCACAGGAACAAACAAACACTTCCAAATTATATTTAAGACCCATTCAGTAAGATAAAATGCATGCTTGCAACCATATTCAAGCAATTACCTTAGCTAAACTGGTCATAGTCTCTGCAATAGAAATTAGCACTATTATTCTGCTTAATGAACATAGTATTATACTAAATCTAACAACTTATCAATATACCCCAGTATTAAGGTATTCCTCAATGCTCAACTAATATGCTTCTAATTTTAGTAGATATTGATTAAAACAGTCCCCAAACTGCCTATGGTGCAGAAAACAGTAGACTATAGAATGTTTGATTCTAAAGGGAATGTACATGCTGCATAGAGACTTACAATTAAGTTCTGGAGGATAATCAAGAACAAGGACAGTAGCCTGTAATGTTTGGTAGTCAATGAAGGACACTACCGAACAATTCCAATAGAGTTATCACATTCGTAGCACTCTTTTAATTCTTATTAGTACAGCAAACTATTGAAATAACATATGATCTTAAATTTGCAAATGTTTTTAATAATAATAAGTAACAAGATAAATATGGAGTAACATTGTTGGAAACTTTTGCTCTAGCTGTGGTAACATTAGAGGGAAAGTATACTATTAATTAACAAAAAACTATATTTCTTTATAAAATCTTCCTTTAAGAATGAAATGTTTGTAGCTGTCAGTAATCCTATGTTTCCTATAACCAATGTTCTATTTACTTCCATTTATTTTAGTTTAGAATAACAGAAGTTTTAGGAACAAGTAGTACCTTGGTAAGTTTAAAGTTAAATACATTTATCAAGCACTGAACATATTAAAAATGAAGTAAATAACATTATACAGACTCAACAGTTTATATTTATGACTATACATGTATATACATATATGAATGCAACAATACTTAATGAATAAAGAAGTCATGAATTTTAAAGTGAGGCTGTATTTGTTACTTCGGAGGAAGTAAGGGGAAGGAAGAATTGATGTAATGATATAATCTCAAAAAAAATGAAAGAAGTAATAAAATACTCACTTCCATTTCACATTTAAAAATTCACTACTAATTTATACATTATAAATTTATCAATGAAAAATATAAGAAAATCCATATGGGGCTTCTCAAACTAATTTGCAGTTTGTGAAATTGCTTTAGAAAATGTTTGAGGGAAATTTTTTGAGTGACAAGGTAACTGAGTAACTCACCTCACAGTTAAAGTAATAAATGTAATTTGGTGAGAGGATGATAGATAGACAGAGATAATTTCACTATCCCAGGAGAGGTCCAAATGGCAAGCAAATGACTTAATAAGTGAGATTGAGATCTCACCTTTTTATAAGTAAAAGTTAAGACCGCATAAATTTAACTTCAAATCAAGGCTATGCTAGATTTTCTAAGCAGTAGGAATTTATTTATTTTTAACAATTCCTTGAAAAGAAGAAGCTGATAAAACCTTGTTTCCATTTGAAATTCCTCAATAAAATCCCCATGGTCAAAGGACTTAGAGTAATAGTTACAGTCACACTGAGAGCTACATTGGTTTTCTTAGAAGAGGCCTCTTTCTCTGTTGGCAATTGTCTCTTGAAACAATGAAAGCATTTTTGAATATGAATGTATGTGTGCATGTGTGTGTGTGTGTGTGTGTGTGTGTGTGTGTGTGTTCATTACTTTACATGGAAAAAGTGGTACAATATTAATTATAGACATGATACAGAGTATAGATTTCTAGTTTTAACATAGCTGTTAAATAAATGTGCAACACACTTTTAAAGTCCTAAGTGACAAAACTCATCAGTAAGAAGCAATTGCACAAAATGGGGGAATACTATTAGATCATTTCACTTTATTTAAAATATCCACTATAAAATGCTGACATAAAAAAAGGGTAGATTTCTAATTTCATTATATTTAACATGATAAAAGACTTTGACCAGAAGCATTATGGTGAAGGGTATTTCTTTGCCCTTACCTTCCAGGTTACAAAACATAGCAAAAGTGAAATCTTGGCAGGAACTGAAACAGTTAGTGCTATAGCATCCACAGAAAGATTAAGAAGGAAGGAGTAGATATTGGCCCATTTGTTGTATCCTAGTTACCATTAATACTCATATTAGTTCAGGCTGCATGTCTAGGAAATGGTGCCACCCAGAGTGGGACGGACCCTCCTACATCAATTATGTCACATCAACAATGCCCACAGCAGTAGCTGTATGTCCACCCAATTCAGGCAATTCCATACTGAACTTACCCCTTTTATATACCAAGTCAAAGCCATGTCAAGTTGATAATGTAAACTAAATATATTCAAATGGATATATTTGTTAAGAAATTTAAATGATATCAAAGCAATTGAAACAATTCCTGAAAAAATATCAGTGCCTCTGAATCGCTGGTTGACAAGACCCTTCAATTTTTATACATCTCTGTGATTGTTTCAGCAGCTTAAGTATGCAAGAGAAAAATAGTCATATCTTAAGATATATCTGAAATAATAAGCATTTTGTGATCATGAGTTGCATAGTATGAACCTGTATATTATTCCATCACTTCCTTTTACTACAGTTGGCACCATTCAAATTTAAATTTAGCTAACATCATAATATGTTTAAATATAAAACTCAGTAAAGCTTAGAGAAATATGTCAGGCTCCTATTCATATTTATAAAACAAGATTCAAGCTCAAGGTTTAGATGGACTATAATATAATTTCCATTCCATTGTCATCATTCAACTTAAGAAATTACCAATAACTTTCTTCTTATTTTAAAAACTACTACCAAATATTGAGTGGTATTATGTGCCAAATAGACTTTTAAGTGTTTTCCATGTACTATATATGGTTGTAAGAGCAAATAAAAGAACAGATTCTAAATTTTACTTAGTTTTTCTCAATTTATACTGTTAGTAGCAGAGTGGTGAAATCTGTAGTGAGTAAAGCTGTAAAGCACTTTTGTAGGAAATAAGCTAAACTTCTCAGCAAATTAGGTGATAATTGATTCATTTGAGAGAAGACTTTTATAAGTAAACCTGCCAATCTATGTACTTTATGATTCATTCTGAAAATAAGAGAAACCAGTTACAATAATTAAATTATGTTGTAATTTTGAAAATACTTGTTTCATCTCAACATTCAGATTTATTTATTATATTTTTCTTTGCATTACTATTTTTTGGAACGAATTTGTTCATTCCAAAACTCAAGAAGTTTTAAGAGGGTATCATATCTCCTGGAACTGGAGACCTGAATAGTTGTAAACCACAATGTAGGTGCAGGGTGCACTAACATACAACCCCAGATCCTCTATGTGACCTATGTTTTCTTTGAGCCATCTCTGTAAACCTGTGTCTTTGCAATTTTAAAACATAGATTTTCAAGTGTGAAATTTTCTATTGTCTTCTGAAATAGTATGAAGAAATTAGCTGTAAAAACAATATTTTGGGGTAAAATTTTAAAGGGAAGCTGGAAACAACAGTGTATACATTTAGTAACATATCACCTAGACTGTCTAAAACATAACTGATGAGGCTCTGAAATTTCAGAAAAAACTATGAAAATTTATACCTATGAGACTCTAATAAAAGAGAACATGCAACATTTGTCTTTCTGTTTCTTGGATATCTCACTCCGTATGATCTTTACTGGTCCACTTATTTATCTGAAAATTGCATAGTTTCAGTTAACTTCCCAGCTGAAGAGTATCCCATAGCAAATATGTATGACATGTTTATTATCCATTAGTCAGGTTAAGAACTAAGATTGTTTCCATTTCCTAGCAATTGTGAATAGAGCAGAAATAAACATGGTTGAGCAAGTACCAATGGAGAAGGATATTGACTCTTTTGGACATATGCTAAGAAGTAGTATATCTGGGTCCTATGGTAGATTTCATTTTTATTTTGTGGATTCTTCACACTGATTTTCACAGTAGCTGTACCTTTTTACCTACACACTAAAAGTAAGCAAGTGTTGCTTTTTTTTTTCTCTCTCTCTCTCTCTCTAACATTCCTTCCAGCTTTAATTGTTGGTTGTTTTATTAATATTTGTCATTATCACTGGTGTATAATGAAATCTCAAAGCTTTTGTGGTGGGCATTGTAAATACTTTCTAAAGAAGAACCACCTCCTCAGTTCCAACTTATGTTTTATGACCACTGGAGGGACTTTGAAATATTCTCAAATAAATGTTTGCATCTATATTCAGATGCCTTTGGAAACAAACATATAATTAGATGAGAAATCTGCATGTTTTACAACAAATTTTTTGGGAAAGTGAAACTCCATATTTAAAAAATATGGAATTCTATCTTCTAGTACATGGCACAATACATGAAAAGATTCTACACAACAAAGGACACCATTATTTAGACCAAGAAACAACCTACACAATGGGAAAAGATTTTTATCGTGGGCTAATATACAAACTATATAAAAAAAAATATCAAGATTAGATATGAAGAAAACAAATAACTCATATAAACAGATGAATAACAGCTATAAACAGAGAGTTCTCAAGAACAGACTCAAATGTCTGAGAAACAGAAATGTTCAACATTCTTAGCCATTGGGGAAAGGGAAATCAAAGCTACTTTGAAATTTCATCTTATACATGTCAGAATGGCTAAATACAATAGAAAAAGTTATAGCTCATGCAGGCAAGGATGTGGAATAAAAGGAATACACACATCCATTGCTGGTAGGACTCAGTTACTAAAAAAAAAAAAAAATGGTATCATGAAATTTGCAGTCAAATGTATGGAACTAAAACAATCATCCTGATTGAGCTATTCAAGCCCCTCCAAAACCAAATATGGTATATATTTGCTTATGTGAGCATAATAGCTGTTATGTCAATAATAACCAAGCAACAATCAACAGAACTACAGAAGTAAGTATAAAGAAGGCACTAGAGTGAGCAGATAGATTTTCCTGGAAAAGTGAAGTAAATTAGATAGATATGAATATATAGATAGGATGTTGAATGGGATCATCATGTGAAGGGTGGAAGAAGAGGAGCGAATGTTAAAAAATATACAGAGAACAGCTAAAATTAAGGGCCATTTGAGGCATAGTTGTAAACCTAATACAGTAGAAACTTTCTAAAATATACGAAAACTATACAAATGAAATTGTCTAGTACCTGGGGAGACAGATTCCCCACTGGCCACCTCTTGTCACAAAACAAAAGCATTCTGTACCAGGGTGGGGTTATAAATAAGTGAGTTGTTGACCAAAGGGGTCTCAAGAGAAAATGAAAACAACCCAGGCTATTGTCAGGGGTATGGATTATCCTCCACAATTTGACAGCAGGGATCCCTTGCTGTAAGCAACTCATATATTGAAGTTGGAGATTTAGGACTAGTGCCTACAAAAAGCCTTCACTGCCCTATGTTCCAGCATCATTGGTACAAGAAGTTATTCTTCATGTTATCAAAAAAGTAACACAAACATCAAGCCAGCAATAACCTCTTCATCTATGATGGTTAATGCTTGCAAGATATGCTTGAGTAATAGTTGTACAATCCTTGTGAGAATAAGCAACCAATAACTGATTTGACTTGATCATTCCATGGGATGTAACCCAAATGTGATACTACTTGAGTGACGAAGAAGCTGAGAATAGATAATCCAGGGATGTAAGGGAAAGCCAATAATGCTGGTCCAAAAAAAAAAAAAAAAAAAAGGAAAAATATATATAGTAATATTTTGCTATATTCATGTATAGTTTTTCAGATATTATCAGAAATGCTTCCTTCTGCAAGAATATGGAGAAGCTGTTTCTTATATTTTCTCATGTATAAATTGTATCATTAATGTGAAGAACTGCATAAGATTATTTTAAAATTAAAAATACAGTGATTACATGACCAATTATTTTCACCACTGGCTAGGCTTTCCATTGTTCTTGCTTGTGGTATATACAATAATCCAAATATGGAAACATCCCAAATTTCCATGAAGAAAGAACTAAAGGTGCTTACACTTCATAGACTATTATAGCAAGTAAATGTCCATGATATTCTGACATGATCTACAGCAGTTTTTCTCAGCTTGTGCATTGTGACTCCTGTGGAGTTAAATGACCCTTTCACAGGGGTTATCTAACACCATTGGAAAATAAAAACTTTTATATTATAACTCATATCACAAGCAAAATTACAGTTTTGAAGTATCACTGAAAATAATTTGATGGTTTTCAATCACTACAACATGAGGAACTGTATTAAAGGGCCACAGCTCTAGGAAGGTTGGGATTCACTGCTCTACAGCTTAGCTGAGCATTGCACACTTAAAATGGTATATGAGTGTAAGCATTACAGTGAAAATTTTTATTTTATTTTCCAATCTCCAAAGTTTGATGGTTTATGTAGTATAGATAGCAAAATGTAATTTCACAATAAGAGATCCAATAACAAAACTTCTATAAGTATTTTGAAAACTTAATATTCCTTTTTGATTGTACTAACTGCCTACTTGAACATGGCTGGTCATGTGCATTCAAACTCACAAAATGTGTTCCCAGACCAAAATCTCTTGCTTATTCTGTTCACATATTCAATATTATCAGGCCACAATACCTAACTCAGACATTTACACAGTCTCTAAAACTTCTCCTTGTTTGACTCAAAGTACAGATATATTTTCTCATGGTTTTCATTCTGCAGTTATTCTAAACCCAGTTTAATAAAGTTAATAAAGAATGACATTCCTCCTATCACTTCAGCCAACCTTCTATGACCCAGAAATATCCTCAAGGGGTGATTTACCCTTTGATAATTGCATCTTCTCTTCTGTTTTACCATTAATTAAATTAATTAATTATGTGCTATTTTCCCAAATGGACTTGATTTAATGTCCTGTATGTAATTAGATACTAAGGAAATGAAGAGGGGATGATGATACTCATAGCTTCACAAAATCATGATGCACCCCCATAAAAGCATCCTTAATTGTATAAGTGGAGAAATATATTTACTTTTCTTCAAAAAGATGTGAATTTTGATGAAAATGATCAAATGAGTCTATTAGACAAACATACAGACAGACATATGGATAGATAGTGCTTGTATTAATGAAAGGTCTTGGAAACTGGGAACTAATGTAGAATATCGATAAGCAATATAAATTAATAGAATTTATTTATTTATTTGATGAGAAACATAATTTGCCAATCACTAACATCATTTTGGATCTATGTATTCTACATTAACATTCAGATCTGATACTAGAAAGCTGATCAATGATCTTTGGAGATCTTTATCATCCTAATTATATAACTATATAACTATTTATTGCTGAGTCCATATAAAGTTCTATATGTATATGACTTCAGGAATAACTAGTTGGTTTTGGCTAATCAGTCTGGGGACTTTTCCCTAGACAAGAATATTTCTTATCATCTATGTATTCCCCAGTGGTTTGTCCTTCTGTGTTTAGTGCTGAGGCCTTTTAAGCTACTATAGTACTGTGTTATTATGCTTCTTAGTTTTATTATTCAAATCTTGCTTAGACAATCAATTGATGGCTCTTCATGGGTATTGCATCTCTGACATGTCTAGTAGAGGATATGTTACAGAAAACTAACTGTGTCTCTGGCTTTTACAATCTTGATACCCCTTTTCCCATATGATCTTGGAGCCGTAAGTGTGTTGAGGAACAATCCGTTATTTTAAAATTTTAAAATTAAACATGTTGTTTTAAAACTAAAAATCATATTTCTGGTATTTTATATATTTAGCACTGCTAATTTTGCTTGTGACATTTTTATGTTTAAAGAATAAGTTTTTTAACTGAGTAAATGACATTTTCTGCACCCATAATACTGATAGGGCAGTACTTATTGTTCCTAGAATATTTTAAATAAATCTGATTGTAATGCAACTCTGGCAATTCATTTATGATGGTAACTTTATCCAAATTTATTCTGATATTGACTGTTTTATCTATCTAAATGATTATCAGTTTAATTGCTGAAAAAGTTTTACTCATCTGAAAACCAAGCCATCTGTTTATAGGAAGTTCCATCTCAGCTATCTGTACTTTCAAAAAATTGTTGGTACTTTTGTATAGGAAGAGTCAACTTTCATCATGTCAGCTAGAGTATAATTGAAATATGTGGTTATATATTGGAATAGATTCTCATAAGATCAAAACCATATGATACCTCTTATGTTAGTTTCGTACGTACGTATGTATGTATGTATGTATGCATTTGTTTACTAATTTTGACAAAAAAGTCTCATATATTCTTAACTGGCCTCAAATATTATATTTTCAAGAATAATTTTGAATTCCTGGCCCTACTGACTCCACCTTGCATGTGTAGAGATTAAGACAGTGCACCACCATGGGATGGAACCTGTGGTTGCACACATACTTGACATAAACTATGTAAACTGGGACATGACCCTGGTATATCAAATGTAATACTATACACAGGGCATAATATAGGCATATGGCGGAAAAGAAAAGAAATAAGTTATGTAATTGCAATCCTAAATAAAATGTATGATATTATAAGTTATAATATCTGTATCATCTCAAAAACATAGCAGTTTTTTCCCTTACCAAATTAAAAGATACACATCACTTTCTAGAATCAAGAATGAGTTCCAGTGGAGTACATTTTTTCTAATCAGCAACTTAAAAACATTAATTAAAAACCTCAAATCCACTAACATAAAATTTCATATTCCATAATGCATAATAATAAGATTTCCTCATATTTTCTCACCCTAATCTAACTAAGAGGTTTATCCTTAGAATTATGTGCCCCATTAACATAAAATTTTCAAATGTCAGCAATATTCTTTTGTTGCTATCAACCTGAGTATGTGAGTTTATTCTAATTAAGATGTATATTCTTTAAAAAATATCAACAAGCCTAATCAACTCTTCATGACATATGGAAAGTTTTATAGAATTTAAATATTTCAAGACAGTTCATTTAAACCTCACATTATTTCTGTGATATTGATTTTTAAATGATATTTATTTTTCATGAAGAATGGTTATGGAAATACATATAATATGCATTTTCTGTATTATATATTACATAGAAAATCATTAAGGAATGCATAGATACATATGCCATAAATGAAGAATAAAAATTTAACTTAACATTTACTTTATCCTTTATATGGGTATTTACATGAATCAATACACTTGAGACAAAGAATATTACTAATATAAACATCAAACTCAAGAAGGGAAGCATGCTGGCTGATGGTAGTATGCATACAAATAATTATATATGTATTACATCACAAAGACATTGGAGCCAGTACAGAGGATTAATGACTGGGTCATAAATCTTTGCATTTTTTCACCTGACAGTTTGTTTTTTCTTTCTCATTTGATTATTGTCTTCAGTGTTTGCTGACTACAGACAAGAAGAATTTGGAGTGTTCAAATTCTCCAAAATGAGCATATTGTGTTTCCTCTTCTGCAGCTTATTTTTCTCATTAGAAATATCTCTCATGGCTGTCTAGAATGGTTTCTGGATGTTTCATCTTTTACTCTGGCTGAAAAGTATGCTGTAATCTGAATGGGGACTAGTCATTTAACATAGCTAATAATGTTTTCAAATAGTACTGTTTCAAGTCATCCATGAATACAAACAGATGTTTTAATTATCAAGTTGTGATTTTTTTTTCCAGCTCATGAGCACTCTATGTCAGCGACATAGAAAAGTATGTTTTTGTATTTCTACAATGTCAAATTTTACTGTATAATAACTAGCCCACAAAGCATGATAGTTTCAATGAGAACACTTTGCCAGTGGGTCATTGTTTTTATGATAGACATAGCTTAGGCAAACACATGTTTTTTCTTTAATGAATTATACTTTTAATTACTAATATTAAGTTTCAGATCACATTTTATATTCCTCAAAAATAAATGCTTCAATATATGTATTATGAATAGATTACAAAAGGGTTACAAAAAGAAGGTTTAGGCCAGTTCAAGGAACTTGACAGTGGTCTGAGAAACAAAAGAGGTAACTGGTAAAGATGTGGAGAGTGTCTGTGTAAAGGAGATAACTAACAAGGCAGAGGTCTCACAGCAATGCTTCTATGAAGTCAAATTTGTACTGAGTCTCAGAAACCATACTTCAGAAGTGATATTGTGGAACATAGAGGTTGTAGATACAAAAAGAAGTACTGGCTCAGAAAGAAAAGCACGACAGATGAATTTCAGCTCCTGGTAGACAAATAGGCTGATGAACAGATGCCTGTTGGCCATCCTGAATTAAGAGTAGAGATAGATTGCTCAGTTGAGAATTCTCTGTTTACCTCTGTACCTCATTTTTAAATGGGTTATTTGAGTTTTTAGGGTCTAACTTCTTAAGTTCTTTGTAAGTTTTGGATATTAACCCTCTGTCAGATATAGTGTGTGAAAATCCTGTGTTCTTCTAGCTAGGTTGCCTTGTCTGACTTCAGTGGGAAAGTGTCTATCCTCGCAGAGACACAAAGTGCCAGGGTGGGGGATGTACCAAGGGGCCCTGACCCACTCAGAAGAGAAGGAGAGTGGATGATAGGGGCAGGTTTGTGGAAGGGGTGATCTGCAGGCTTGTAGAAAGCAGAATGTAAAGGGAACAAGTAAAAAATTAAACTAAATATACAAAAAAAGAAAAAAACAAAAAACAAAAAAAGAGAAAGAGAAAGAAAGAAAGAAATGAATGAAAGAAAGAAAGAGAAAGAGAGAGAGAGAAAAGAAAGAAACAAAGAAACAAAAAAAAGAAGTAGGGCTACTGGGGCTTTTCTACCAATCTGCTCCTTGCCACATTTACTACATGGGCATAGGTTGGTAGGGATGTTTCCAGTGGAATATTAGAATATCTGTTCTATTTATAAGTCCAAGTAAGAGAACAGTTTCCCAGTAGTTTTTGAAACATCATGCCCTTGATGATTTTAATATACCCATGTGCTCATGGAGTTCAAATGCATTGATAATTTGAATGGTGTTGTTATACTTTTAGAAATAAGTGATTTATCAATCTGAGGTGTGTGAAACATACTGGGTAACTGATTGTGTTTATTCCAACCAAATCATGAAGTCATCCAACACCTTCAATGTGAAGGCAAATATTGATTGTATGACTTAACATTTAGCATACATATGAATAGATGTGTGAAATATACCCCCATAATTTATATTATATTTTTAAATATAAAATTGATGGCTTATTCACAGTTATCAACCATGGTATTAGAAAGAATGTCTTTTTGCCAACAATGTATTAAAGTTCAACCTATCAATGGAAATACATAGTACTTATAACAGTTTGACTTTTATCAAAGTGATAGGTGATAGTGCTGCAGACATGGCTTTATTCATCACAGAAGTGGGTGTCAGACATTTTCAGAATTTGTGTTCCTAGATTTACAGTGCATTATAAATACTTGAGCTATTTGTCCCTTTATCCAATTTTATCTTATTTTATTCAACAGATCTATCCCCACCTACACATCAATGTTCTTTCTGCCAGGTTTACCCATAATGTTTCCTAAAATTTCAAATTATATTTTGAAATTATAAAAAGACAATATATATTTACCTATATTTTATATTTTAAGATATTACATATCTTTAAATTTGATGCTAAATTCATTCTATAATTATATTTCTGTTTTGAGAATTAAGTTTAGGCCTTCACTTGTATTAGTCAAGTAGAGTATCATTAAGAAATAACCAGGAATTTCTAAATGTTTTAATGTTACTAATGAAGTGGTTTCTTACTTTGTACATTTAAAAAAATGTTCCTATTGGCAGAATAATAAAAAATGAATTTCCTGAATCACAAACACAGTGGAAAGAGTCCACTAAGCAATAGCTATGAGGCCATCTTCAAGTCTTATTCAGACTACTGTCTAGAATTTCAAAAATTAACTTTAATTTGACAAAGGAGATGACAATAGTAGAGTTTCTATTTCTTTAATGTGTATTAGTGATAAGGATTGATTCTGTTGCAGAAATTCTATGATTCATTCTAATATCAGTGAGCAACAATTAGATTGAATAAATTTTTGTATGTTCTATTTATTATTTTCCAAAATGTTTCTTACATTTTATTATGCCCTTGTGAAATAACCAATGGATAACAACAGCTGCTTTGTTTCTACTTCATACTTAATATAAACCTCCAAGTTCTCTTCCTCTTTAATATGTTTAAAGTAATGTCATTTTAATGAGGATATAAACTGTCAAGGTTTTGAATGTGTTGTTTAATGAAAGGGTATGTCAATAGCTGCTTTGAACTAAAAAGTATTTTCAGAAATTATTGACCAGATTTCTTACCTCAACAGTAGAGCAAGCAAAAAATGCTATGGCAACAGACAAAAATAATTAATTGATTCAAAAATAGGCAGCATACTGCTGCTTCCCTTGAAATAGAAGTCTGAATCACAAGAGAAACCCAGACTGTCATCACCTTTCCTTGATCTAAATGATCCTGGAAGCAGATATATATGAGCAGACACTTTTTACAGCATCATGCCAAGAAGGTTAACTTCTTTTTATGCTTCAAAGTCACTCTCACTGTCGAGAGACAATCATGCCTAAATTGGAAAAGGCACATCTTGGTTTAG
Organism: Rhynchomys soricoides; assembly: GCA_019843965.1. Taxonomy (NCBI): domain Eukaryota; kingdom Metazoa; phylum Chordata; class Mammalia; order Rodentia; family Muridae; genus Rhynchomys; species Rhynchomys soricoides. Next base: position 2,421,367 of record JADRCH010007930.1, read on the forward strand.
CTGTTATTGTCTGATTAATAGGCAAAGTAAAGATAAATTTGTTGTTGGAGCTGCTGTTGCATCAAACAATTTATGGGTTGTAATATAAAATTTTGTGTAGTCAGAGAATCATCTGTATTCATTTCATCCATATAAATGTAATACTTAAATAAAAGTATGAATAAAATCACAAGAATACATAGTTACATATAAGCATGTAAAGTATTATGTGATTATACCAATAAAATTATAAAACCTTTTATTTATCTCAACTGCCTGTTTTGGAGAGGAATTAAAAGATAGAACATCCGTCTTCTTATTCAGATGATATTGTTATCGTAAAATACCAGTAAAGGTTTACCAATGTTTCTTTTATGGGTTCTTCATTTGTGAAGTTGAAAGTTGGAGAAATTTTGACATTCCAAAAAAACTCTACATTCAGACCATTTGATCTTTCAAAAACGGACATCAAGCCACTGGAATAGACTGAGTGACTCTGAGAGGAACTGTTTAAATTCAAGGGAAAGAATGATGGTGGATCCTAACTTTGGTGTCCGTTACGACTGCTATCCTCAGACATGTTTACAAATAATGGTTTGTTTCCTCCTTGCCTAATACTATATATCTGTATGTGCTTATTTTCTACTAGCTTTTCAGTCAGCCCCTATCATGATTATATTTTTAATATCCCTGAATAATAATATGTGAATAATGTTCCTGGAAAATGCCACATTAGACGCTGAATGTTCTGCAATGTTTTTGTTTTGTTTTGTTTTAGATTTTTTTTTCTTATTCTTTAATACTATTTTTACAGTCCAGACTTCATCCACCTCCAGGTCTGCCCTCCCAACGGTTCCCCATCCTATACTTCCTCCCCATCCTGTCTCCAAAATGTCCCTACCCCCTCACTCCCACCCCTCCAAGGCTCTTCGAGGGTTAAGTACATCATCTCTCACTGAGACCAAACCAGGCAGTCCTCTGCTGTATATGTGTCAGGGGCCTCATATCAACTGGTGTATGCTGCTTAGTTGGTGGCTCAGTGTCTCAGAGCTCATGGGGGTCCAAGTCAGTTGAGACAGCTTGTCTTCCAATGGTATTGCCCTCTTCCTCAGCTTCTTCCAGCTTCTCTTCCAGTTCCACCAAAAAGGTCCCCAGCTTCCCTTCGTTGGTTGGGTGCTAGCATCTTCATCTGACTCTTTCAGCTGCTTGGTGGGCTTCTTAGGAGGCAGCCAGTCTGCAATCACACCAAAACATCAGTAACAGTGTCAGGGTTCCTCCCTTTGAGCTGGACCCAATTTGGGCAAGTTTTATTGACTAACTTTAATGAATGTAGACAACTTGGAATTTTGTTGGCCTGGGGCAAATTATTTCAGGGACTCTTTAACCTTCTTATTAGCCATTTATTGTCAACCTTTGTAAGTTATCTAATATCTCTGTGACCATTAGAGAAATAATTTTCAATGTAGGCCAAAGACTCCAGATTCTGTCAACAAAGACTAAGGGTATCATCAGATAGTATCAGAGACCTATTCCAGAGATGTCTCCTCTTTACTTTGATCAACCTATTTATTATTCAAAACAATGTATTTCAATTTTTCTTAACTTATGATTCTATTGCTATGAAACCATAAAGATTCGTCAAACTGTTACCATGTTGAAACATGGAAGGCATGATAACCTAAATCTGTATTCCTAGGCCACGGTCACTTACACTGGCTCTAGTATAAATCATACCTTTTAGGTAAGAACTCTTTCTTTCATGATACAAATAAGTGAAGAAAAATCACAGGATGTCTTCACTCGTTTTTCTATTTAAAGTGTTTGAGAGCTTCACACATGAATATAATGGATTTTAATCATTTTAACTTGCTTCATTTCCATCTGTCATTTCCACTGAAATATTCCTTCCCTAAGAAGTCTCATTTCCATTTTCATGTCTTTGTGTGAGGGTTGGAGGAAAGATAGATAGAAAGGTAGATAGAGATAGATGATAGATAGAGACACAGAAAGAGACATACAAAGAGACAGAGAGATTCACTGAGTTTAATTAGAGTGGCTTGTAGTAGCATGAGTTGGAGGTTATTCATTTAAGATTAGACATTGTGCCCAAGGCTATAATATTGTAATCAATGACATCACTCTCCCTAAAAATATTAACTACAAATAGGCACTCAGAGAAGCATAGGTCATTTTGCATGCCTCCTGCAAAGGTGGAATGCTGTCAAGGACTCTCTACTTGGAATAGTTTATTTCTCTCAAGAAAGGAATGGATTAAAAAGACCTATACTAGTTCCTAGCTCCATTTGTGGAAATGGAAATCTTTTAATTGAAGGATGGAATTGTAGATGTGAAAGCTAATTACTGTAAATTTTGTTAGATTTGGTGTTAGTGGTTTATTTGGTATTTCCCTATTGTGTTAGGCACAGTTTACTTCATACCACAGCCATTCTGGGTCTTAATCTGAATAGTTGGAGAAAGAATGCCCTTGTGTTCCCAGGACTTGTAGTGAATTGGTTCCTTAGGGGTATATAGTGATTATAGTCTGACTGTCTCTCCAAAATCTTCAGAAGACCTGGACACAGACATCCCTTGCTGTAAATTGTCATCCAGTGTTCCAATAGTCAGAATACCTGATAACTCTGTCCCTTCTCTTTTTTAACAAGAATTTTACTTTTTATCTCATTCTTCTCTTTATCAAGAAAAATTCTAAAATTCGAGTCTAAAGTTGGGTAGGAAAAATACCCTAGCTAATCCCCATTTGATACAAAAAAAAAAAAAAATGTATCAAAAGTATCAGTTGTTCACTTGTTATATAGATGGATGTGCTTTTATCCAGAGAGATACTCAAATGTCAAGGCCCTATGTATGGGTGTCTGTATCACAGAAAATATTTTTTATATCTTAGAATCTTGGTTGACCCAAGACTGGTTTGTTCCTATCTAGATGAAAAGACTCTAAAGAAAAATTTTGACGAAGAACATTATGAGTCAAGTGAGACAAAGAGGAGATAACTAAAAATTGAATAAACAAATAAAAATATAACACTAACAACAGAACAACAGCAAGCACCTGAAATGATAAGTGATCTCACAGATACCCAGAGAGAAGAGAGAAATCTAGTTGAAAGGAGCAATGATAAAAGGTGAGTGACCTTAAATTGGATGCTCAACCAAGAGTTGATGAATAAGTTGGCAAATGTTGGTAAACAGATGCTGAAGCTTGATCACTATCCAGGACATTTCTAAAGGAGGTTTCTAGGATGAGTCTTGAGTTTTAAGTTTGTATACAATAGGCACATGATCCATGGTGTTTTTCTGTGAAGAAAAGTGGGTATTTTAGGAAATATGCACAGGCTTTGAAGGTAAGGGATCAATGGGTTGAGTCAAGAAAACAGATTTGCCTGATCCTTAGGGATGTGGTCCCAAGTGACTGATGGATTGACAAATATCTACATATTGAGGAAGAGGAAGAGCTAGAACTTGAATTCTGTGTCAAGGTAAACACAGTTCTGTATCTGGTGATAGACTCTTATGTTTCAAGTGAATTTTGAGGAGAAGCAAAATGATTCACTCTAAAGGCTTAGAAATAATAAAATGAATTTTATATGAATCACTTCTGAATAAATATATGGATGATTTCTTGGATAAAATTTCAGAAAATTATATTTATACCAGACACCTAGTATTGATAACACATTCAAAACTTTAAATTTGAGGATAAGTCACTTAAATACTTTAGGATGTTGCTTTTCATTAGTAAGAATAAACAGTAATTTATTAATATTCTTAACTTTCAGATAATTTCTTATTCTAATTAGAAATTCAAATTTCACAGTTTTTCTCTCAATTTAATTTCTTCCAATGCTGTTGTATATGTATGATAATTGCAAAATATATAATTAAATAATTAAATTAAGTATATATTTTAATTTAGATAAAAAATTTTATAATGCAAACTTATAATTAATTTTAATATTTTCATTTTATTTAACATTTCTGCAGCTGAGCTTTAAATAAAATAAAAATAGTTTTCAAACAACTTTCAAAAAATGCAGTGTGTACTTATCTCCTCTTTTATAACAGTTTAAATAATCTACTACATTTAACAATTGTTTTTGAAAATATTTACTCACTGTCTGGTCATTTCAGATTCATATTAATCAATTTATGTCTTCGATTTCTTTAGAGGATGAATTATTTGATTAATTGACCTCGTACATTCTCCACTTTGGAAAAAAGGAATGCAAAATTATATGAGATGAAGGTGATTTCATTTAACAATTTTACAAAATTATTTGAAATTCACATTCACTGACTTCCCTTTTTTTCTGTTGAGTTTTAAACAATGCTATTCATGTATACCCTGCATCTGACATTTCCTTGAGTTGTACTTGAAGACTAATGTGTGATTTTACATTTCCTAACACAAGGAAAGATGGCTTCATTTCAGGAGTTTCACGCATATCATAATTTCTCCAGCTATGCTATCTATTACCTTCAAGCTCCTAAGTTATTTCTATATCATGTAAAGTGTAGCATGAATCAAAGGTGACAGATGCCATTTGGGGACTTTTTATCATTCACCTAGACAATTGTAAGGACAGTGAAGTAAAAATGAGATTTCAGAGGAGAAACTGAAGACAAGATTTTGATTCACTTCTGAGCCATTCTATTACATGCTTGTTCTATCCCACAAGGGGGTTCTTCAGAGGCAAGTCAGATGCTTTAGTCAGATTTCTCTCATTGAATAGTATCTGTGCATTTGTGATTTGGAATCATACTAGAAGTATCTCTTGCAAATTAAGTTATATCGTTTAAGGACCAAAAATATCTTCCGTTAGAAAACTATCAAACTTTGGTCTGTATCTATGGCAAAACATATTTTTCTAATGCATTTGGGTTGAATAGATATTTCTTAGCCAGGAGGAAGCACCTTCTGGTGTCTTTTAGACAAATAGTTATGAAGGAAATAATTTTCTCTTTAGAAATGTAACAAATTAATTTGAAATGGTGTTTTCATTCAAATTTTAAATATGACATTTAAAAGCATATTGAGAGAAAAGCATGCTTTAAAATGCTGTCTTGCTTATCAATATCCCATCCCATTTTACATTATTGCATTTATAAATACATATGAAATATGTGTGACAAATATGTCATATAAATTGGTAAGCATATTGGTTTAGTAATCATAATCTATATCACTATTGATATATAATTTATGTACAATACGAGTACATAAAACATATCTATACTTGTGTGTGTGTGTATGTGTGTGTGTCTGTATAATGGAATATAATTCTTTCTTGTTCTGATAAAAAGTAAACATCAATTAAGTGAATGTTGGTTCTATTCATGTGGAATTTCTACATAAGGAACTAAAACATTTATTATATACTTTTATATATAAAAGAAAGTAAAACAAATATAAATTCCTAAATAACCTATAGAAGTATTATAAAGATCTAGAAGCTGAAGAATGAAAGATGGAGTTAATCAGAAGCACCCATAAAATGTATATTGTTTCACTTGGAGTAAGTATCCCTTCTGTGGAAGTAGAAGGAGATTTTATAGACAGCAAAATAGTACCAAACAGGCACCATCTTAATTTCCATTTGCTTTATGACCCAAACAATTTATTTACCAATATACATGTTTAAATCCTTGAATTTTACCATTTTGTATTGCGTAAAAATTCAGTCACCAAAATTAATTCACATTAAAGACTTGGGCCACAGTGACTTTTATTTTTTGGGGGGGGGGGAGGGTGGTGAAGTTTCTTGATTCTAGTACATTCATTTGTACTTGGAAATTGCATAATCTAGAAGAATAAGCTGCTACATGGTCATTGTCTACAGCAGGGAATAATGACCATTTTTTTCAAAATGAAGTTCTGCCTAAGAAAGTATATGTGTGCTGATAATCCATATAGTTACTTAAAATTAACTAGAAAATTAAATGGAACCTGTTGTACTTAAGAGGTAATCTGCTGTTTTTGAATTATCAGATCACTGTTTCATAAATGCTGGAGACTTCCATGTTGATCCAAAGGCCCTCAAGCCTTTATATTTTTACCCATGTTATGCAGTAAAAGAAACTCTGATTGATCCCTGCCAATGAGCCTGTACAGCAGTTAAAGGGAACATATGAGTTTCATACACTGGATCACCACAGAGTGTGCCCTCAACTTCTCTACTCCTATCATTGAAATGAAATAGGAATGATTAAGAACAATTTTTCAGAACATACATTTGAATTCATACATTACATATGATATTAGAATTTACAGAATAAAAGAGTAGAGATGAAAAATACCAAAGGTAATGAAAAACATACAAACACAATAATCAAAGACAAGCAATACTTCAGTGTTATTTTTAGGATTCTGTGGAAAGAGTTCTATAAAAATTAAAGAAATGGACAGACTGCTAGCTAGTCTGCTCCCCTGAAGACACCTTATCCTGAGCCATCTCAGAAGATCTGTTGCATTCAGAGCATTTGGTAAGAACCATCCCTAAGTCCCATAGTTGCCACTGGGAACCCAGTAAACTCTGAACCCATCACCCTCCAAAATCCCCACCTTCCGAATACCACTCCCCTTCTGCCCTTTCTGCTGGGACAAACTGCTAGTTAGACTGTTCCTCTGAAGACACCATATCCTGAGTCATCCCAGGAGATCCACTGTACACAGGGTAACTGATACCACACCCTGAGGCAACCCAGGAGATCCACTAACCAGAGGGCAACTGTTACCACAGACTGAGGCATCTCAGGAGATCTGCTGCACACAGAGTAAATGGTATCCTAGGAGATTCAGTACACATAGGACAACTGATACCATAGACTGAAGGCATCCCAAGCGGTCCCCTACACACAGGACAACTGGGCAACAGACAAGATACTCCCAAGATTTCCAGGGGGCTCTGTGGTGTGCATAGACACTGACCCAACAGAATAAAAGCCTCTTTGGAGTTCCACTGTACACAGGGGAACAGAAGCCATAGTCTGTAGGCCACCCTAGAGAACATCTTTACACAGGATGATAGCGTAACTGCTCCTCTGAAGACTCACCAGTCTGAAGGCCTCCCAGGAGATCTACTGCAGCCAGTGAAACAGATCAACAGCTTATCTGCCCCTCTGAAGAGGTCTCAGTTGGAGGACCCCACAGGAGGTTTGCTACAACCAGAGCCACAGGCTTAACAGGAGACCTGAAACAACCCAAAGACAAAAAAAAAAAAACAAAAACAAAAACAAAAACAACACCCCCCCCCCCCAAAAAAAAAAAACAAAAAACGCAGACTCCAGAAAGAGTTACACACACCAGGGATAACCAGATGATGAGAGGCAAGAGCAAGACTATAAGCAACAGAAGCCAATATACATGGACATCATTAGAACCCAGTACTCTCACCACGGCAAACGCTGAATACACCAACACATATGGAAATCAATAAGCTGACCTAAAATCCTATCTTATGAAGATAATGGAGTCCTTTAATGAGGATATAAATAACTCACTGAAAAGAAATACAGGAAAACACAGGTAAAAAGGTGGAAGCCCTTCCAAATGAAACAAATAAATCCCTTAAAGAAATACAGGAAAACACAATCAAACAGGTGTAGGAATTGAATAAAACAGTCCAAGATGTAAAAGTGGAAGTAGAAACAATAAGGAAAACACAGATGTGGGCAAACCTAGAAATGGAAATACTAGGAAAGAGGTCTGGAATTATGGATGTAAGTATCACCTACAGAATACAAATGATAGAAGAGAAAATCTCAGGTGTAGAAGATAACATAGAATAGATTGACACAACTGTCAAAGAAAATTCAAAACATAAAATACTCCTAACCCAAAGCAACCAGGAAATTCAGGACACAATGAAAAGACCAAATCTAAGAATTATCAGAATAGAGGAGAAAGAAGACTTCCAGCTCAAAGGATCTGAAAATGTCTGCAACAGAGTCATAGAAGAAAACTTCCCCAACCTAAGGAAAGAGATGGCCGTAAAGATAAAAGAAGCATATAGAACACCAAATAAATGGCAGTAGAAAAGAAAATCCACTCGTCACATAATAATCAAAACACTAACTGCACAGAACAAAGAAAGAATATTAAAAACTGAAAGGGAAAGGGCCAAGTAGCATACAAAGGTAAACCTATTAGAATTACACCAGACTTCTCAACAGAGACACTAAAAGACAGAAGAACCTAGTCGGAGATCATGCAGACTATAAGAGAACACAAAAGCCAGCCCAGGCTAATATAACCAGTAAATCTCTCCATCTACATAGATGGAGAAAGCAAAATATTCCAGGACAAAACCAAATTTAAACAATATCTATCTACTAATCCAGCCCTACTAAGTATTCTAGAAGAAAAATTCCACCACAAGGAGGGTATCTACACTAAAGGAAAAACAAGGTAGTAATCATCTCACAACAAAGCCAAAAGAAGAGAATCACATACACATAATGCCACCTACAACAAATATAACAGCAACGAAGAATAATCTGTTTGTAATATATCTCAACATCAACAGACTCAATTTTCCAATAAAAAGACATAATTTAACAGACTTGATAAGAAAACTTGATCTAGCATTTTGCTGCATACAAGAAACATACTTCAATAACAAAGACAGATACCACCTCAGAATAAAAGGCTGGAAACAAGTCTTCTAAGAAAATAGTTCCAAGAAAGAAGCTGGATTTACCATCCTAATATCCAATAAAATAGACCTTCAACCAAAAATTATCAAGCATGATGACAAAGGACATTTTATATTCATCTAATGGAAAATCCACCAAGAGAAATTTTCAATTTTGAACATCTATGCCCCAAATGCTAGAGTACCCTCATGCATAAAAGAAACCTTACTAAAGCTCAAAATGCACATTGAAGCCCACACAATAATAATGGGATACTTCACCACCACACTCTCACCAATGGACAAGTCATTGATATAGAAACTAAACAGAGACACACTGAAATTAATAGAGGTTATGAACCAAGTAAATTTAACAGATAGCTTCAGAACATATCACCCTAAAACAAAAGAATATACCTTTTTATCAGCACCTCATGGTAACTTCTCCAAAGTCAATCATATAAATGGTCAACAAAACAACCCTCAACTGATACAAGAAGATTGAAATAATCCCATGCATCCTATTAGATGATGATGGCGTAAGGCTGTTCTTCAATAACAGCAAAAACAAGAGAAAGTTCACATACATGTGGAAACTGAACAATTCTCTCCTCAATGATATCTTGGTCAAAGAAGAAATAAAGACTTCCTGGAATTTATTGAAAATGTTGACACATCATACCCAAACTTACGGGACACAATGAAAGCAGTGCTAAGAGGAATATTCAAAACACTAATTGCCCTGGTAAGGAAACTGGAGAGATCTTACACTAACAACTTAACAGTACACCTAAGAGTTCTGGAACAAAAAGAAGCAAACTCACCCAAGAGGAGTAGACAGCAGGAAATGGTAAAACTTGGGGGAGAAATTAACCAAATAGAAGCAAAGAAAACAATACAAAAATCAAGAAAACCAAAAAAATTGTTCTTTAAAATAATCAAAAAGATAGATAAACCCCTTGCAAAACTAACTAAAAAGCCAGAGTCAGTTTCCAAATTAACAAAATCAGAAATGAAAAGGGAGACAGAACAACAGAAACAGAGGAAATTCAAAAATCATCAGATCCTACTACAAAAGTTTATACTCAAAATAACTGGAAAATCTAGACAACATGGATGGTTTTCTAGAGAGATAACACATATCAAAGTTAAATCAAACACAGATACAATATGTAAACAGGCTTATATCACATAAGGAAATAGAAGTCATTCAAAACCTCCCAACTAAAATAAAGACCAAGCCCAAACAGATTTAGTACAAAATTCTACAAGACCTTCAAAGAAGACCTAATAACAGGATTCCTCAAATTATACCATAAAATAGAAACAAAAGGAACACTAGCTAATTCTATATATGAAGCAACAATTACTCTGATACCTAAACCACACAAGGACCCAACAAAAAAAGGATAACTTCAGACTAATCTAGCTTATTAACATAGATGCAAGGATACTCAATAAAGTTGTTGGAAACCAAATCCAAGAACATATCAAAACCATCATCCACCAGGATCACGTAGGCTCCATCCCAAGTATGCAAGGTTGGTTCATTATATGAAAATCTATCAAAGTAATCCACTATATAAACAAAGTCAAAGAAAAAAATCACATGATCATCTCCTTAGATGGGGAAAAAGCATTTGATAAAATACAGCATCCCTTCTTGTTAAAAGTATTGGCGAGATCACGAATTCAAGGCCCATACCTAAACCTAGTAAAAGCAATTTACTGCAAACCAACAGCTAATATCAAATTAAATGGAGAGATACTTGAAGCAATCCCACTAAAACTGAGAGCAAGACAAGTATGCTCCATCTCCATATATCTATTCGATATAGTACTCAAAGTGCTAACTAGAACAATAAGACAACGAAAAGTGATTGATGAGATACAGATTGGCAAAGAAGAAATAAAGGTATCACTATTTGCAGATGCTATGATAGTATATATAAGTGATCCCAAAAATTCTACCAGAGAACTTCTCCAGCTGATAAAGAACTTAAGCAAAATGGCTGGATATAAAATTGACTCAAATAAATCAGCAACCTTCCTTTATACAAATTAGGAAGAAATTAGGGAAACATCTCCCTTCTCAATAGCCAGAAATAATATAAAATATCTTAGTGTAACTCTAATTAAACAAGTGAAAGATCTGTATGACAATAACTTGAAGTCTCTCATGAAAGAAATTGAAGATCTTAGAAAATGGAGAGATCTCCCATGCACATGGATTAGTAGAAAAAAGCATAGTAAAAATGGCCATCTTACCAAAGGCCATCTATAGATGCAATGCAATCCCCATCAAAATCCCAACATAATTCTTCAAAGTCACAGAAAGAGCTATTCTCAAATTTTTCTGGAAAGGCAATAAATAAATAAATAAAAAATAAAAAAATAAAAACAACAACAAAACAAACAAAACAAACAAACAAAAAGAACAGAATAGCTAAAACAATTCAATTCTTACCAATAAAAGAACAGCTGTAGAAATTACCATCCCTGACCTCAAGCTTTACTACAGAACAATAGCGATAAAAACTGCATGGTATTAGTACAAAGACAGACAAGTTGATCAATGGAATAGAATTGAAGACCTAGAAATAAAATCACACACTTACAGACACTTGATCTTTCACAAAGAATCCAAAAATATACATCTGATAAAAGAAAGCATCTTCAACAAATGGTGCTTGGTACGTAGAAAATAAAATAGACCTATACATGTCACCTTATGCAAAGCACAAGTCCAAGTGGATCAAAGAACTAAACATAAAACCAGATACACTGAATCTAATAGTAGAGAAAGTGGGATAGAGCCTTGAACTCATTGGCACAGGGGGAAATTTTCTAAACAGAACTCTAATGGCTCACTCTCTAAGATCAAGAATTGATAAATGGGACCTCATGAAACTGGAGAGCCTCTGTAAGGCAATAGGCACAGTCAATAAAACAAATTTGCAACCTACAGAATGGGATGTTTTCCCTAACCCTACATCTGATAGAGGGCTAATATCTAAAATATATAAAGAACTCCAGAAGCTACCCACCAAAGAACCAAACAACCCAATCAAAAAATGGAGTATTGAACTAAATCAAGAATTCACAATAGAGGAATCTCAAATAGCTGAGAGACACCTAAAGAAATGTTTAAAGCCCTTAGTGATCAGAGAAATGTAAAACAAAAGTACCCTGAGATTCCACCTTACACCAATCAGAATGGTTAAGGTCAAAACCTCAGGTGACAACACATGTTGGCAAGGACATGCAGAAAGACGAACACTCCTCCATTGCTGCTGGGATTGCAAATTGGCACAACCACTATGAAACTTAAGCCACAGACCAATGGCTACATCACTAAAGAAAATGTGTTCTCTTTCCTATTCAATGGTTAACACTTAACACTTCTTCATGGGGATGTAGATCCTCTTCTCACTATAGTATTCTCCCATTCATTATGGGATGCATTAAGGCATAATCTTGTGCAAATCTAATCAGACAACCTTAAACATTATGAGACTGGGGACAATAGATATTCCATGCACAAGAGAGAGAACCTTATAGCACTTGTCCCCATCTTTCAACTCATATTATCTCTACTTCTTTTGTAATAGTACTGGAGCTCTTAAGTGGGTGACAAATATATCTTTCTTGAGTTGAATCTTCAACAATTTTTCTCATCACTTTGAGTGACATAAGTCATTGCATTAATCATTATTCTTTGAATATGTAAAGTTTTCTAATGAAGTCTAAGGGCAACATTAATCTACTGGCAAAAGCATAAACATCTAGAAAGTAGTGTAGAAGTTAATGCATAAGAAAGAAAGAAAGAAAGAAAGAAAGAAAGAAAGAAAGAAAGAAAGAATCAAAGAAAGAAAGAATCAAAGAAATACAGAAACAAAGAAAAATCAATAGCAGATTTTTTTAATGGTTTATTATCTACCAAATCCATGGTCTTTTGACTAAGTTCACAGTAACAAAAATGAGTATTTGTTGTAAAATTGGTTTCAAATCCAAACAGGATGTGGTTAGTCACCCTGAAGTAGTTATAACTAGAGCCATCATTAGACATTCATCATATCAGATATTGATATTTTAGCATGGGGTGTTTGTTTACATCAGGACAAGAATTGTGATGATTTTCTCCTAAAGTAGCTAACATAACAGGTAGGAGCTTTCACTTTAGTTTAGATTTACATCTAACTATTCTAATGAAAACTATTCTAATGAAAAAAACATGTAGTATCTCAAGCAATAAGGTCTTTCTCAGTAGTACAGTCTACCTTGGTTTGGAGACAAGACCCAGCACAGAATCTGAAACTCACCAATTTGTCAAGACTAGATGAATAACAATCATTGGAAATCTACATACATTTGCCTTCCTTTCCAGTGACAGAATCATAAGGGAATCTCACTATGCCACACATTTACTTAGGTCCTAGATTTTACACTGAAGTTCTCATGGTTATATGCCAAAGCACTTTATCTACTGAGCCATCTCTCCATCACAATGTTCTCAAATATTACAGACTAGTAATGACCACTGCATCATGTCATTTTATCCCTCATCCTGCTTCTTGCTAAGTATTAGTGATATTAATTGTGGTTTGGACTTCTTTTCTTTTACCAAGAATATAGTTTAAAAATCAATTTTTCAAAGCTGAGAGGAAAAGAGGATACAGGTCTGTTTTAATGAGAAAACTGATGCTTACCTTGGGAAACAACAAGGATAAAATTAAGAAAGTAATTAAAAATATGTGCCACAATATTTGACATGATTTAATACATATTGATTTGTTCTTTTTATTTCTGAGGACTTATGGATTAAATATTAGTTAAATAAAAGATATTTTCACATAAAAATTTTTTACTTATTGAATATCGATATCCATCTGGATTTATATTATATGGGATTATAATTAAATATGTATTGGAAATAATGTCAAATGTTAGCAATAAGAATACTTGCTTTTAAATATTTATATGAATTCAGCATATTTTCACAATTATCTTTAGGTTTCTATTGTGCATGATATATAATGATTAGCAGTAAAAGAAAACATACATATGTCGGAAGAGATAACTAAGGACTTGTAGTCCTTGTCAGGTGATGAATTGATGTGTTAAGCCAGTTTAACAGGAACTGTCATTATAACCCTGCATTATGTTTTAGCAGAATTTTATTCAGAATGTAATTGGCCTGTAATCTCTACTTTGGGAAGTATGTATGGAACTGAGACAGTATTCATTATTCTCTTTCTCTCTCTCTCTCTTTTATTGTTTGTTTGTTTGTTTGTTTATTTATTTATGTATTTATTTTTAATTCACATCCAGCTCTCAATGCCCATACAGTTTTCTAGCCAAGAAGATTGAGTAAGATCAGATATTCTGGGTCTGTGGGAAGCTATCTTTATTGTCCCAGGTATCTTTTGGCCTATCTTAATCAACACAGCCACTTCCAATTATATTACTGTGCAGTCTGTTTTGCTGGATAGGCAGACCTTTTGACTGATAAACAATAAAATCCAAGAGTTAGAATTATGACAAAAGAGGGAAGTGGAATGACAATGTACCTTATGAGAGATTTTATGCTTAGTCTGCAGCAAGACTGTGGGTTCAATAATCATCAAGAAGGAAATGTTCCTTAAAGGGTGAAACAAAAATCAAATTAATAAATGAAATGAAAAATAAATCCTGTACTCAATCTACAGAATTATCCAATTGCTACAAAGTAACCCAATAGAATATTTTATGCCAAAAATATTTCATATTAATGATAATTCAAAAAGCCAGGATTTTAAAATTTGTCTGAAAATTCAAAGGTTAACATTTGAAAGGACATCATGAATTTTGTAGGCAAATGGATGGGACTAGAAAATATCAACCTCAGTGAGATAACCCAGACCCAAAAGGACATACAGGGTAGATACTCATAGATAAGTGGATATCGTCCAAAAAACATAGAGTACCCATAATACAACCCACAGACCAGAAGAAGTTTAACAAGGAAGGCCCAAGTGAGGATGCTTAAAACCTACTTAGAAGAGGGAACAACATAATTAAGAGAGGCATAGAGAGGGAGATGTGGGTGGAAGAGGAGAGGGGGAGGGGGAATGGGGGTCAGGGTCATGGATGGGAGGAGACAAAATAGAAGTCCAGAAGGCAAGGAGAAAGAATGTAAATATGAGGCTGCTGGATATGAGGGATAGGAGTTGGGGGAACCTTTAGAAAGCTCCAGAGTCCTAGGATATCAGTGGATCACAGGACTCAAAAGGGGGTTACTTTGCCAAAGTACCTAACCATGGGGAGATGGAACCTGAAGAGACCATTTCCAGTAGACAGATAAGGCCCCCAGAGGAGGAAAGGGGGTCACCAACCCACCTTCAAAATTTTTTGACCAGGAATTGTCCTTATCTAAAAGTAAGGCAGGGACAAAAATGGAGCCAAGACTGATAGAAAGGCTGTCCAGTAACCAGCTCAACTTGGAATCCATCCCATGGGTAAGCACCAGACCCTGACACGATTTTTGATGCTGTGTTATGCTTGCAGACAGGAGCCTAGTATGGCTCATCTCTGAGAGGCTCTACCAACACATGACTGAGACAGATTCAAATATTTACAGCCAACAACTGGACTGAGGTCTGGGACAACTATGGAAGAATTAGGGGAAAGATTGAAGGAGCTGAAGGGGATGGCAATCCCATTGGAAGACTAACAGTGTCAACTAACACGGACCCCAGGGAGCTACCAGAGACTAAGCCTCCAACCAGAGAACATATATGGGCTGGTCTGAGGCCCCTTCCATATATGTAGCAGACGACTGCCTTCTCTGGACTCAGTGGGAGGGGATTGGCTTAATCCTGTAGAGACTTAATGAACCAGAGAAGAAGGATGCCCAAGGATGGGGATCATACTTTCAGAGGTGAAGGGGAGGATAAGGGGGTAAAAAACTCCGGGAGGGGGTATTCAATGAAGGCAACGTTTGGGATATAAGGATAATTAATTTTAAAAGGTTTGAAAAGTTAATTGGTTAATATTAGAATAAAACAGATTATAACTAGTTGGTATATTAAATTCTACAGACTACTAGATTCAGTGATGGTGAAGTTTGGAAGCAGAGTGTGAGTACAGTTAGAGGAGGTAGCACCACAGCACCACTCTCTAGGTAAATCCATGTTTAATGGTAGAACTTGCACAGCTAGCACAGATAAACCTATCTGAGAACAACCTTTGCAATCTCCATGTGTTAAATAGTCCCATTGGTGAAAAGAAATGTCAATTTCAGGGAAGGATAAAATGTCCCCATGAATCTGTGACAGCAACAGATGTTAACATAGAACTGAGTCATCTTGGTCAACAGCTCTGTGTGAAGGTGGTATATGACCTTTATTCTGACTTAGGACACAGATGCAGGAGAATCAAGAGTTTGAGATTAACCAGGGATATACATTAAAAACTTGGTTCAAAATAAAATGCAATAAGTACCAAGGAAATTAATAATTTATAAATTATACTATGTTGTTCAAATCACTGTGTACAAAAGTCGTAATTCTAAGTATAAGTACATCATTCAGTGGTGAATGGAACTTGAAATAGTATCTTGCAATCCTTCCTGTTGGAAGTACCTAATGTCTTAGGAATCAGAGACAAATGTCAGTTTGTATATAAACAGTGAATGATCTGGTAAACATGTTTTCAAAACCTCTAAAAATGTCCAGGGAGATTGTGAAAAGTTATGTTATGCACATTGTATCTACACAATCTGTCTATACATTATATCCATTATATTTTCACATTTCAAAAGCCAGGAATAGAACCTATGATATTGTAATTATCTTGAAATAATTGGCAACATGATAAATCACATTAATTTACCTAGCAAAATATGGTTAAATGTGAAAACCATTCTACAATCAATCAGAAACTGTATTATACTCTAACCCCATAGAGCTATATTATATAACAATGAGAATAAATAAGATATTGTTCCATTTAGTCTATATGAACATTTTTAACAGCACGAGTAAAGTCTTATAGGTATATGACCCATTGCATCATTTGTTTATTTCAAATTCAAAACAAGAAAATAATTATGAGATATCAGTCTAGTGCCTATTTATGTGTCAGGGAATCTACTAGTGATATGTAAAATGCATAGGTGCCACGATGTTGGATGGGCCTGTTATTATCAATGTTAGTTTCTTTACCAATGCCACGGCTAAAGAAATATGCTCAATAATTGATAATATGTATGTTGATATGTGTAGGTGACTTGTGAGTTGCAGGTTATAAAAATAAAGTATTTGCACATAAACTTGATATTTTAGAAAATATTTTGTACATTCTCATCTTCTCATATGTACACCAAACCCCTTCTATTACAAAATCATACATGGTGTAGTATTAATATGTAGTTTAGTAATACCAGAAAGCAATCAATACTACAAACAGTGATGGGACTCTGGAGTAATGATTTTACTGAAAGGGCTAGAAAAGAAGTCACAGAAATAACTGTATGAAGTGTAGATCACCATGAGGCTCTGTTTTGAGAACAGGTTATAAATTACACTCTATATGATGTCAAATATATACAGAGTAAAATGGTTCTCTCCCTAAAAAATAGTACTTCGAAAGAGCTTTTGCATGTAAGTTATTTTTTTCCAAAGGCTCTCTAAGTTTACTTGGTTATCTGTAAAATTGTTTCTCAAAAATCTTCTTATACAGAAATCAGAGATTAAACCACTTAATCAAGTCCTGATTGACAATTTTTGTTAATCACTAATTTATCCCATAAAGGTAAAGGCACACCTGATGAGGTGAGTATAATCTTTTGATTTTTCACACACTGATAAATAAATACCTTACATACACTTAGCTTTCAATGATACTCCAGCTTAGATTACACCAATTATGCCCTACATTTATTGTTTTCATAGCAAAATTCTAAGTAAAAGGATCATATAGAGAATGCTGTTTAACAATGCATATGTGATTAATATTTAATATATAACTGATAAAACACTGCAGGGGTGTAGATTTTTGAAAAAATCAAATGCTAAGTTTCCTCATAAAAAAAAGAAATTTAAGATTTTGTGTTTGGACTACCTATCAATTAAAAAAATAGTAGCAAATGGCAGTCCACACAGTCTTCTGAAATAAGAAATAAGTTGGTCTTCACACAGTAAATTAATAAATTGTCTACAAATATACACACAGGGATTCATGCATTTAAAACCTGCTTTATTAGGAACCCAGACACAGTCCTACACAGAATTATCAGAAAATGATTAGACTGTCTTTCCAATCCTGAAACTGAAAAGTCAATATGAATTCACACCTTTGGCTGAACCAGGATTAATATGGTGGGACTGAGTCAAGAATGATTAACTATTAATCTCCCCTTTACTCACCTTTACTAAGAAGACATTTGTTATAAAGCAAGGTACCAACGTTGAAGCATCCAAATACGAACAGCTGTGATGTCACTCTCTGTGTTTATTTTAGTACAATATCGACAGACTAGAGACACAATAATAATCTGACTAGAAAATATTTTTGATATTTTTGCTAACAATTAAAATATATTTGGGTACTATTGAAAGGATAGTATTCAGAATCTGTTTTAAAATACTTTTTCTTATATTATTAATTTCCTTTTCTCATAAGCAAAAGATAATGTTGTAATTAAGAAAACACAGAAGGTATTTTCTTATGTCCTCTTAACTTAAGGAGATTAGTTTATTTCTTGATAAATTATTTAAGCTATATTGTCAAATCTATGTTGTAAAAATAAATTTTAATAAAGAAATGGGGATTATTGTTTAATCAATAGTTTGTTTGCCCTCCTGGAAATGACATCATTTCTTAGGTTGTAACTAATAGGACAGCTTTTTATTTAAACTCAAATGCAATTGCTTTTGAAAACTACTGCCTTATGTTCATAAGTAATGGCTATCTCAACCTTACAATCTGCATATATAAGAAGAGGGAGACGTGAATATTCAGAAAGGAGCAGGGCTATCCACTGAAGTCACAGTAACCTAGAAAGTCATCCCTCCTGGGTATGATATATTTAGCATTTATTTCATTCACGTGTTTAACTGCTATATTGCAAAAGCCTGAGACAGGAGACATGAAATGGCCATTTAATCTCACATCTTCATCTTGTTCTTATTTCATGGAGTACTTTCTTCTCTCAAGAGTTAAAAGACACAGGGAGCAGTACAAGTCTGCAGTAACAAACACTTACACCGTGTAAATTTCAAAGAGTTAGCTACAGGGCAGACATTTCTCACTCATTACTAACATTTGCTGAACATGGATTCAAACATTTAATTAGAATTTACTAATAGTGAAAATATATAGAGGCAGTTAATTATCATATGCATCAAATATGCCCTTGTCTTTCAGGATTCTCCTGCCTTCATCTAAAACTGACACTAAACTGAAATAAATAGAAGCATAAGAGGGGACATGATTGCAATACTAAGTTTATATTTGGGATTTTGAACAAGATAAATTACATACTATACTATTATAGGTAAAAATTTCCAGAAGCTGTGTAGATATGTAGTACATTCCTTTTCAGGATGTCTTCCTAAAGTTGCAACCCAAAACCCAGCTAATAAGAAGACACTACTTCCTTAGTAAAAAAAAGTTCCATGTGTTGCCTACGGATGCATGTGTACAGATAGAATCAAGGAGTCATCACTGATAATGAAATTGCTCCAAATTTTGTTAAATGTGTCTCAGTATTCTATGGAATAATTTTGACCTTTCTATAGTAATAAAAATAATCATTACCTCGTTTTTCACCTTACTCAATGTACCATTTACACATATTTTAATGGATTGCAGTGTAGGAAGAAAGTTCTTCAGTCTTATTACAATTATATTAGACAATTTGAATATTGTACTTACTGTTGTAATACTGTTGTAATATTGTAAGTACAATTTGTATTGTCCTTACTGTTTTTATTACTGAAATTTAATTTCTCAGTTTTCAATTTTCAGCCTATACATACAAGATGCTTCATTTTAATTGTTAAAATTATTTCATACATTAAATAATATGAATAATGTATGAATAAATTTTCCATGTAATACATTTAGATTATTTTTTAAATAAAATAATAAATGATTTATATATTTTAAATTTTTATTGTGCAAATTCTACCTGAGTTTCATCAAAAGATTCACCTTACAAAAAGTCAACTGCTCGTAGTGTCAGTTATTTACTGTCTTCATTGAAAATAATTTATATTACTTTTTGTCATTTCACAGTCTTATTTCTATTTTTATAAATGTAGCATAGTTGTCAATATTTACTTTGCCACATGTGATGTTTTAAAATGAATAACACAGTAGCAAACCCAAGTGACAATCTATTAGTATTATTCAAACATGCACTTATTTTAACATATGCCATAGACAATTTCAAAATTGCTTTTCTTCCTGACTTTAAAAGTACATATTGAGGGCCTTGAACCAAGAATGCAGATTAGCTAAGTGATTTTTGTCTATTTCACAGATTAGATTCCTCTCTTTCATTCTTATAACATGAACAGAAATTCTATAAAACAAAACAGGCCAGGCAGTGGTGGTGCACACCTTTAATCCCAGCACTGGGAAGGCAGAGCCAGGTGGATTTCTGAGTTCCAGGACAACCAGGGCTACACAGAGAAATCCTGTCTCAAAAAAAACAAACAAACAAACAAAAAAAATTCAACTGAGCGGCTTGCTCTTGCAAATTAATTTCATTATTTAATTTAGCTGCAGCTCTTCCCAAAATCATCTCTGCAAACCACATGGAATGACATAAAAGAATAAGTGGTTTCAATTCATTTAAGGTGGTGTCATTCAGACTTCTTGATGCAACTTTCCAAAGAGAAAGTCCTTAGGCAATCATTCAGAGGCATTGTTATAAATTTTCACTTAAGAAATGAAAAGTGGTGGTGTCAATTTCTATCAAATAATAGGTGAATAATTTGTGACTACATTTTTACTTAATAGTTTTCAAACAACAGATTCAACTCAGTACATTCAGACTCTTTGTAAAAGGATGAAAAATAATAGCTGACCTTTAAAATTGGGTCAGCAAACTCATCATAAAATTCACAGCACATTATAGGCATCTCTGTGCAAGGGCTTCAGGCAAAGCTTGGTGCACAGATACTGTGGAAAAGCCAAGACCAGCCCACAGAAATAATGCTGGACATGGGAAACAATGCAAAGTATGAGTAACTAGGAAATTATGTGCTAATTATCTTATTGTAAATCATAGTATAATACTTCTTTGTCTCACATTAGTGTTTTTATCCATACTCCAATAGGATATTATTAAATGCTAAGAAATACCATTGTGATCTACACTGTTTATTCTTTGTTTTCGTACATCCTACTACTTGCCCTCACATGTCACTTATTAATAATACTTTAATCTATTTGTGTATTTTCTTCATGTATAAAATTGGCAATATTATTGGTACCCACTTTGTTACTAAAAACTCAATATGCCCATTTACCAATTATTATTTAAACCATTTTAAAAGTAAATGTAACAATGTGTAATGTTAATAATACAGTTAACTACTATTTTGTTTTTAAGTATGGAGAGCTGGACAGCTTACTTCAATTTATCGATGCATAAAATTAGACATGATTCATATACCTGTGAATGCATGATTCAGTGTGAGGAAAATGTGATTATAATCAAAACAAAATTCTGTACACATAGTTGCCAATATTACAAAAACACAGAATGAAAAAGGAAACCAATCATTTTAAAAAAATGTTCTTAAGACTATTATTTGTTAAATCACAGCTGCATTTCCAAGTATCTGGAGCAAAACTCTTCCATCTCCTTCAGGTATTTTTCCTCTAAGGTAAAGCAATTACTATAAGTTTCTCACAAACTCTGGTTATTTTGCAAAGACAGCAAGTGTTAATTAGTGTTGGTATTTAATTTAGAAACTAAGTAAGATGTAATTCATCTTTATAGCAAAATGGACAAAGAGACATGTCTTTCAAGGGGAAAGCTAATGTGCTTGCAGTTATATAAAACTGTACTTTGGTAGAGAAACGTGTCCTTAATTTAAAATTTAAATATACACAAAATGGATGTCAAGAAATATCAAATAGAGTTAAAATATTATGTGAGCTAACTATTTGTTTAGAAGAGGAATATATGATTGACAGGTTTCTGCAGAGTACAGTTTGCTATCATTTTCATTACCTGAGAATGAAGTTTCTAAGTAGTTATAACAAGCAAAGATACAGATGGAAGATTAATAGATAATAAAGTTAGTAGACATCCAGGATACAAATGTTCATCAAACAATTGATATACATATGTAAATAAAAGGGGAATTTCAGTTACAATGCAAGATATATGACATTACTAAACACTTGCAAGAGAACACAAGATTTCAGAGATAACAAATGTGTAAAATAGATAAATAAACACAATGGTCAAGGCAAAACAAAATAAACAATCAAAAGAGAAAAGAAAAGACCAAACACAGGTAGATGCAAATTTTCAAGTCAAAACAATTCTCTGTAAACTATTTTAGAAAGCTCATAGAAATTTTGTTATAAACAAATTAGTAACTCTCATTCAAGAACAAACAAACGTTCCCTAAATGACAAATCATCTAAAACTCTATTATTATCAGATTTTTTGCCTCTTTTATAAAATTACTTTTTCTATTATAATATAGTTACATCATGCTGATGGTTCTGGAGAGAGCCCTGAATCGTGTTCCTATATCCTCTATGTCAAGTATTTCACCTCTTGTTTGAAAGGCAGCTAATAGAAGACTGGCTTCCAGGAAGCTAGGATGAAGGTCTTAAGCACACACCCACAATGACATACCTCCTCCAACAAGGTCATTCCTATTCCAACAAGGCCACATGCCCTAATAGTGCTGTTCCCTTGGCTAAGAGTATACAAACAATAGCACTCTTGGACAGACTTTAAGGACACCTAAGAACACTTAGATTTCAAAGTTATTGCTTTGCAGGAGATTTAGTTTCTTGGGTAAGATCTGAAGAGGCTACAAAATTAGAAGATCACCTGACTACTCTTTTTCTCCCTCCAGTGCAGTACTAAACATTATGCTTGCATCCCCAATCCCTGTATGGATTACACAACTAAAACATCTTTCCCCAAAGACATTCTTGATCCACAGACTGAGGATCTGTGGAGCAAATGAGAATCTGTCTAGTCTTCAGGCAGCAAAGTATGTTGCCACTCCGGGCATGTGATACAGGAAAGCCATTACAACAGTGTGAATGCAGACCTCATTGACCACAATTCATAACCAGCTCAGTCTACACTTGAGCAGAATTCAACTATATGAAGCAAGTGAAGTGCAATGGACTCTAGTTGTAAGCCAGTGTCCTCCTAATAATTGGCAAAGCTATGATCAGGAGAAACAAAATGGGTTCTCCAAATCATTAACTTTTGATCAATTTATTACTTGTTATTTACAAAAAAAAAAACCTCATAATTTCATTATTTGAAATTTTTATTTTAGTTTTTTTCTTTTAACACTGTGGTTTTATTCTACCAGTCTAGCTAATTTACATTATTTTCTAAACGGATGTTCTAAATAATTTGCACTTTATCTGCCTTATATTTCTACCATTTCTTTAACATTGTTTCCTCTGGTCTATGGTCATTTTAGAAGTTAAGATCTCATTTACAAATAGATCTTAAAATAAAAATTAAGAAGCCTATGATCTACTGAAAAGGAATACAGAAAAAGTTGAAGATAACTGTCAATATTAGGCTATAATTTAAATGTGAGATAGTGTCATTTTATGATCATCCCTTTCTAATTAGAAGAAATCTACATCATCTTTTTGTTATTCTAGTGAAAGATACATTGTTCACATAAACACTGAGCTGAATTACTGTAGATGATTTGCAGACATTATATCAACTAGTGTGAAATTCTAATCCAGCTATTGCTATTTACAGCTAAGAATAGTATATGACCAACAACCATTCAGTGTCACCCTTTTCTTACTATTAATCCTGTACTTATTTGAAAATTCTTTTATATGTTTCTTTATAAAGTGGAAGCATGGAGCAGAGTTATTTAATTGCCTTGTTAAAATCACTTAGCTAGTTGCTGACAGCCACATACAAATGCAGTTTGACATAACAGTTTGAAAGGTAGCAATTTTTCTATATTGGTTTTCTCTTATGAGAAGAAAGGCTTCCCAGAGAAATGGTTCAATATGCACATGATTCTGCTTTTAATATTTAATACTTGGATTACAGCAAGCACTGGAAGAATCCATAGCAATTATGAAGCACACAAAATAAGTTATGTTGCAAAATAGTTGATATTATTGATAAGTATTCCAGATTAACTTTGCTCACAGTATATCTGAATGAGTAACTTCACAGGAGTCAATTCTATACAACCAATATTATCTCCATCTATGTATTCTTATAATCAGACTTAAAGGGACCATGAGATCCTCTCATGTCTACATCAAAACTTTAGTAAAGTTTTTGCCTTATTTAAGCAAATGTTTTTCAGATACTTAAATTTTGAAAAGTATAGGTTTAAAAGTGAAGCATTATAACCAGAATGGTCTACTCTTATCTCTATTTCTAAAATAGCAACATTGGAAATTTTCTAATCAACTTTTCCCCACTCTTTTTTTTTTTTTAACCTAATCAAATTTATTATCTGAAATCAGACAAGAAATGTTTTAAGCCACCAGGTCTGTTGTGTGATGTGCAAGGAAAACCTGTTCTTGGCATCTTATTGTTTTCAGAACTCTATAGACAGAATTTCCAAATTGTTTTAGGTACTTACTAAAATCATAAAGAGTCACAGAGATTCCACCTTATCCATAGTCTTTTTACCTATGCTTCAGAGCTTTTTTAAAATTTATGTTTTTAAGTAAGGTTAATTTTATTTATCTAAATATTAACACCTGTCAAAATTGTCTTAATCGGTGTTGCATTGCCGTGAAGAGACACCATGACCATGTCAACCCTTGTAAAGATAAGCATTTAATTAGAGCTTGCTTACAGCCTCATCATGGCAGGACCCATAGGGACATGCAGGCAGGAATGTTGCAGGAGAAGTCACTGATAATTCTTTATCCAGTTATGCAGACAACTGGAAAAGAGACACTGAGCTTGGCATGTCCTTTTGAACTCCCCAAGCCCAAACCTAGTTGAATACTTCCTACAACAAGGTCTATCTATTAATAGGCCTTCCCTGGTACGCTTCCCTGGTGAGTAAGCAATCAAATTTATGACCTTATGGAGGACATTCCTATTCAAGCCACTACATTCTACTCCCTGGCCTTTATAGTCTGGGAGCCTTATCAAAATGCAAAAATGTATTGTCTAACTTCCAAAGTCCCCATAGTCTGTATAGGTTTCAATACTGTTTAAAAGACCAAAGCAAACTGATATAACCTCTCTGGAAATCAGTTTGGCAGACCCTCAGGAAAATGAACATAATACTACCTGAGGACCCAGCTATTCCACTCCTGGGCATATACTCAGAAGATCCCCCAATATGTAATAAAGACACATGTTCCACTATGTTCATAGCAGCTATATTAATAATAGCCAGAAGCTAGAAACAACCCAGATGTCCCTCGACAGAGGAATGGATACAGACAATATGGTACATTTACACAATGGAATACTACTCAGCTATTAAAAACAATGACTTCATGAAATTCTCAGACAAATGGATGGATCTTGAAAATATCATCCTGAGGGAGGAAACACAGTCACAGAAGAATGAACATGGTATGTACTCATTGTTAAGTGGTATTAGCCCAAAAGTTCGAAATACCCAAGATTCACTTCACAGCAATTGTTGGGCTGAGCTTGAGGTTCCAGATGAAGGACCTCGAGAAGGGACTGAAGGAGCTGAGGGAGTTTGCATCCCCAGGGAGGCAGCAACAGTGGCAACTGACCTGACCCCCCTGGAGACTGATCGACCAACCAAAAAATACACATGGAGGGACCCATGGTGCTAGCCACATATGTGGCAGAGGAGGGTCTTGTTAGCCATCAGGGGGAGGAGAGGCCCTTGGGCCTGAGAGTGTTAGATCCTCCAGTAGAGGAGAATGCCAAGGAGGGAAGACGAGATTGGGTGGGTAGGTGAGTGGGAGAATACCCCCATAGTGGCAGGGGAGAGAGAGGAAATGGGGAGGTTCCAAAGGGGAGAGCTGGAAAGGGGAAAGCATTTGAAATGTAAATAAAGTATGAAAAATTAAAAAAAAAAAATTAAAAAAAAAAAAGACCAAAGGTCAAAGTCTCCTCTCAGACTAAAGACAATTTCTTAACTGTAGAGTCTCCAAAATCAAAATCAAAATGCCGATCACATAGTTCCAACATGGCGTGGTTCAGAATATACATTACTATTTTAAAAGGTAGAAAAGGGAGTATAATGATCAAATACTGGTCCTAAACAAGGCCAAAAACAAGTTTGATAAACTCCAAATTCTGCATCACTGTTGGCATTAGGACCTCCAAACTGGTGAGGTCACACCCAGGTGACAGCACTACCCGCTCACCTGTTACCAAGGCAAGAGCCACTATATTTCTAGAATCCACTTGGCCCACAGCCCACCTTTATCTGGTGCTATGTCACTTTCCATATATAAATGGAAGATCCCTCTGATCTCTTCCTCTTTTCCTCTTCTATTCTAGATGTTACTTCTCCCCCAACCCCCCTTCCAATAAACCCTCCACATGGAACTGTTTGGCCTGGTGTGGTTTCTGAAGCCTCAAGACCATCCCAGCTGATTATAATGCTGCCCAGATCATATCTTTTCATATCACAGCATTGATGCCGTGTAACTTGGATTAGAAATTTTGTAGGTTTAGCCACCATGAGAGATCTCAAAAGAACTGGTAAGCCCCCCTTCCCCCACTGGTCAGAGTAACCATCTACATGGACTCAGGGGAGAGTTTTTGAGCTTGGAGCTGCTCCTGTGTTGCCCTAAATAAATGACTGTGTGCATGGTCTCTGGGGATAGTTCTTGAGTTTAGAGCTATCCTGTTTTGTTCTTGAGATGGGAGACATTTAGTCTTTTACTGGCCCTCATTTTAGGACTTATTTTCTTGGGTGAGACATTCTTCTTCCCTTTTGAGCCAGTTTCTTTTTTGCTGTTGTAATTTCAGGACAACTGCCCTCTTAGGAGCACTGCCTCTGACCATAAGTCCCCTCCCCCAAGTGTCTCACCCAGGGGTCAGTCTTCGTTGCCTTTGTCCCTATTTAATGAGATGTCTTGGTCTAAATCTCTCTCCATCCCACTAAACTGGCACCTTCTCGCTAAGGATCCCTAGTGCAGACTTCCCTCTCTTCCTCTCATTTGCGCAACCAGTGCTTCAGCTCATTGGCTAGAAAAGCAAGCTTGGCCATGCCTCCTGCTGGGACCCTACATGCTGCCCTTCCCCCTCTGATCCTTAGCTCTGCTCTTGGTTCTCAATGGGAAAGGTGGGTCTGGCCACGCCTTTTACATCCTGCTGAAGGTCCCCTCCCTTAGACTTGCTTTCCCCTTGCGAATTTGACTACCTGCCACAGGGCCAAAGCTCACAGTCTTGGGGAAACGCAGCTTTGTCTCTGCTTATCTTCTATCTGCCCCTAAAGCAGCGTTTGCCTTGTCTTAACAGCCTCTTCTGCACATGTGAGCCTCTTCTGTCTCCAGCCCCTGCCAGGGACTCTGGTGCCTCCCCTCCCCCTCGCTCTCTGCTGGGCTCCCTCAGCCTGCTAGAGCTCCTGCCAGTCCCTGATCCACCTTCTATGACACTTTCTCCCTCTCTCACTCTCTTTCTATGCCACCCATCCCAGTTTTCTTATTTTGGTTCTAGCCATATGTCTCTTTGCTACTGCTATTCAATTAATATTAAATTTTACTCAGTTATAATCAATCTATCTCGCTCTCAATCTTGTCAGAAGTTTGTTCATTTTTAAGTTTATGGCAGACAGAATTCCCAAAGTCCTTGACAGTTGGGCCAGGATGATAGATGGTCTCAGAAGATGTGGACACAGCTACAGAATACTGCCTAGATTGTGATATGACAATCACTAAAAACGCAGTGGACAAAACTGGATACCTTGGGTCAAGGGGCTTGTCTAAATCAAGGTAAGCTCACTTCTCATGTCACGGATATCCATTCCACAGAGAAAAAGTCTTGCGTCTTCTGTGCTTGAAAGCCAGACTGACACTGCCCGAGTTGCCACAGAGAACAGGGAACTATTGACTATTAGATTCTGTCATTTTTTTAAGTAATATAACTGCTAGATTGTTTACTCTTTCTCAGACTTTTGACTACATTGACAGCTAAGCTTTCACAGATGGTAATCTGCGATCTCCTTGCTTGAACTCGCTATCCATTAATTAAATGCTTCATATTTCCTCTTCTTGCTAGGCCACTGCCCTAATGTTATCTGAGTTCCTATAAATTTGCCTAACTCTCAAACATTTTCACTAGAAGATCCAACTTTTTCAAATTTTTAATCTTGTCCCTTCTGCTCTACAAAAGACTCATCTTAAAGACTGTTCATGTTGTTAACTCATGTTGTTATCTCTTTTATAAACTTATAAGCTACAGAAAATCCACTCAGATCTGTCTCTCATGGACCCAATAGACTCCATCCAGATAAGTACATCTGCCCAAAGTTCCCACTTACTACCTATTCTGAAGAGTGGGATTCCTCTGGGTTTAAAATGTACATCTTAAGAATTCTTTCTCCCAAATGTACTAAATCTATTTTTCTACCTATACTAATGTTTCAATATCTTGTCAAGTCCAGGAGCTTACTACACCCAGGACAGGTATGCTCCTCCCCACAGTTGCCTGATAACAGCCAGGTGAGCCTGGCCCATTATAAAAGGGGCTACTTGACCCTCCTCTCTCTCTTATCTCTTGCTTCTCTCTTGCAACTCTTATCTCTTACCTCTCCCCATTCCCTTCCCCCCTCTCTCCACATAGTCAGGGCCAGCCTCCACCTCTCCACTTCTCTACTCTCTCCCTCTCTCTGCCTTTCTCTGCCTCTACTACCCTCTTAGCTCCCTTCCTCACGCCCTAAATAAACTCTATTTTATACTATACCTTCGAGTGTGGCTGGTCCCTCAGGGGGAAGGGATGTCTTGGCTTGGGCCTGCTGAGGCACACCACCTTACCCCTCAGACACATCCATAGAACATATGTCTTTATTTTTTTTATAAACACATCAATCACTATGTCTGCTGTTAAAGCTTTGTTGAATGCACCATCCTTTATTTCTCCTCTTCTGGATTCACAGCCTATTAGCAGCTCTCCTTGGTATGGATCTGGTATCTCCAACATCTCAGGGTCTCCAGTAAAATCCAGGGTTCACCTTAACAGTGTCATACAGTGGATCTTCAAGTCTCCATGCAAGGAAACTCCTGACACATGCTTTTCCTATGTGGCTACCCTTAACCACAAAGGGAGATTATACAACCACTCTCGTATATTCTTGACTCTAAAGCCAGAAACACATGGCTGAAGATACCAAGTCCTTCTGCTTGTTGAGGCTGAAACGTGTGCACCTTGTTCGATTTTTTTTCCTGCATTTGCTTTCTGTTTTGATGGTTTCTTCCACTACTTAAGCTTTTCTTTAGTTCGTTTTCTAAACTTCAAAGTTTGGGTGAGTAGGTTTTAGCCTGAGATCACTATTTCCTTTATTCCATTTAGCAACAGCTTGCTGCTTTTCATTATAGATTTGTTTAAAAGTAGTCATAGATAATCACACAATACAGTCAATACTAGACTGTTTTGAAATCTCTTTATCCAATGTCATAAATCCAAAAGTCTTCAAATTAGTCTCAGGCAGGTTTGTTTTTTTTTTTTTTTTCCAAAGGCCCAAGGAAGACATATTGTTTGCCATTATATTAAAAGAATGATAGCAAGTCCACTTATTAAAATTATTCTCCTTCAAGCCTCTTGAGCTGAGCCATTATACTCTGTGTTCCTCTCAGCACTACTGTCTTCCATTTACTTATTAGTTTGGACATGAATCTCAATTTAAAGCTCGCAATTGCTTTCCTAATGTAAAATCTACATTCTGCCAACAAGCAACATGTTTATAGCTTTAACATCAACACCTTACTGCCCTACTTCCTAGTACCAACATCATTCTTTGTCAGTGTTCTGTTGTTGTGAAGAGACATCATGACCACAGGAACTCTTTTAAAGCAAAACATTTAATGTGGTTTGCATACAGTTTCAGAGGGTTGGGCCATTTTGAGCATAGCAGGAAGCATGGCAGCACCCAGGCAGGAAAAAAGGCACTAGAGAAATGCCTGAGATTTCTACACTTGTTTCTCAGGCAGGAGAAAGAAAGAAATGCTAGGCTTAGCATGAGGTCATGAAATCTCAAAGGCCAGCCAGTGACACAATTTCAAGAACAAAATCATACTTCCTAATCTTTTAAATAATGGAACGTCCAAATGAATAAGCATTCAAATATATAGGGCTATGAGGTCATTATTCAAATCACCAAAAGTCATTTTAAAGTTATAAACTGCTCACATGTATATATTGCTTACTGTAAGAAGCCAGAGCCTAAATTTTTGTTTTATTTAAAAGATTTAATTTAATAATTTCAATTGTGTGTATTTATCTGTGCAACCATATACAGGTATGAGCATGTGTAGTGTTCATTGAAGCCAGGCTTCTCTTGTCTACCATCCTGAATGACTTCGGGACTCAAAATATTCAATTATTCCCAAACACTATTAAATTCAAGCTGATTTATATACACTAATATTTTTCCACTTGATCTAGTTTTGTTTATTGTTGAGTTAAAGACCATGAACAAAAGCCACGTCTTTGAATGATATTTGAAAGTCTTTGAATGATATTTTAACAATTGAGGCTACCTCTTCCTAGATGAAACTACCATGTGGCAAATTATAAAAGACAATAATAACATATAAAAACTAAAATATAACCACCACAGTGGCATTTTTGTTTTATTAACAACCAAGTCCCTATTTTAAATAAACCAGAATGCTTTATATATTTAAATATATATAGATAAATATATTTTGTAACTACTGGCTCATTTTAGGTGATGTGTGTGTGTGTGTCTGTGTGTGTGTGTGTGTGGACTATAGAATTTAGATTCCAATTTAAATACTTGTCATAAAGGCCATAAGAATTCCCATTTCCCACAGCTCCTCCTAAATTATTGTTATATAAATAATAAGGAAACCAATTCCTTGTTATTACTGATCTACATTTAGTTGGACAAGTTTTCCTTATTCTATGAAAAAAAAAGATTGTCTCCTATCAGAATTATTAACAATGTAAAATAAGTTAGATATAACAATTAAAAATTAGTAAGGTTATTCAGTTTTTAAATATTATTTGTCTGGTATCTTTACTTTGACATGTACTTGAAAGAAACCTAATTAATAATATATCTTTAAGTGTAGACACACAGATGTCTGGTTTTTCAGATGACATAATTAGTCTTAGATGGAATTTTTTCTGAATGGTTATAATATTATGGAGATATTTAATAAACTGTTTGTATGTCCATGCCTATAGACACTGAACTTTAAACAGTCAGGGTTGCAGCTGACAATAATTTTAATAGCATGAATCAAAAGTTCCTGAGGAATTCCTAAAAATTAGCTAAAAATATGGATTTATCCTTTTATATGAACTTTCAAAAAATAGAATTGAAAATAGAAGTTAAGCAGTAAAATATAAGCAAACATTGTTTTTCTTTCAAAAACATTTGTCATGTTGTGTGTAAAATTGGGTGTGTAGATATATGTTGTGTGGGGTAAGGGTACAAAGGCTTGACGTGCAGGTCCAGGGACAACATTTTGAGATCTTTTTCATCTTTATTTTAGTTCCAGACTCTATACCTAAACCACCTTGTTTCCACATCAAGCATGTTCCCACTGAATCCTGATGCCAAGAACTGAGGGTTTTTCTCTTTTTGCTCTCTAATGATTCTGCAAAACAGTCCTCAAGATCAGAGTACCTGGGAAAGTGAAGAACGTAATCTCTACAAAGGTGGGCCTAAAAATATATTTAGTATTAATCAAAGTAAGTTTAGAATTGCAAGTAGATGCTTGTACAGCCACTGTCAATGCCCTAGCCCCCCAGCCAAGAGCTAGGACCTTGGAGGATTGGGCTTCAAGATTTGTTGTTTATGCTTTTTCCATGAAATACTTACTGGATAAAAATACTTCTTAAACCAACATACATAACCACTTATTTTTCACATTACCTTTTGCAATATTAGAAAAAAGGAGCATTATTGCATTTTTTCATTGTAATCTGAATTTTCTATACATTTTTCTTCATGGTGTGTATGTATGTGTGTGTGTGTTGATAATCAAATCTGTATTTAGATAGATTGAAACATAGATCCAGATAGATAAATATAGTTTGGAGCTTTCAGCATACTTAAGCCTGAAAGTGAAGGATACTCTAAATTTTAAATGTATTGCATAAAATATAAATAGATAATGTGTTTATTATTAAGCTTTATTATAAATTAAATCCAGCACTTAAAAGTTACCTCCTCAAAAGATTTTCTATCTATTGACTCGAATATTGGTTGATAAAATACAATTAAAAACCGCAAGGATTTGCATTACTATTTTATATATGTGATTTTCTGCACTGTTTTAAGTATGTGACTTTCCCAAGAGTGCTGAGGTTTATTACAGTAATCTCCTTCAATCCTCCATGCATATTCTTTATGCTTGCATTAAATTACATATAAAGAAAGAATATATTGAATTTCTATATTCCATATGTCCCTCTAATTTATATCCATTTTAATTAGATCCAATCTCCACTAAAAATTACTCATATCACAGTTACTAGAATTCTTGTGTTGGCATAGGAAATTTCAGCTTTTATATTACTCAACAACTGTCTTAGTTCATTTGTGGTGCTACACAACAACAGCTGTGACTGGATAAATTATGGAATATGTCCTTCTATTATCTCAGATCTGAATGACAGCAAGTCTAAGATCAGGAATTTGACATCCACATATTTCTTGTTGCCACATCTTCACAGAAAAGAAAGTATAATAGAGAAACTCTCTTCCTTACTACTAAACAATTCATCTAAACGGTCAGTGAAACAATTTAAAATTTTAAAATAATGTTCTCCTGTCTTTGCCCAGGACTCTTATGATCTATTCATTCATGTAAACAACATAGCCATAGAAATGTTCAAGCAAAGGTCACTATTTTCTTCTAAATGTTTTTCATGTTTTAACATCACATCCTCACTTTATCTTTGTTTTATGATACTTTATTCATATTTCAAATGTTTTCTCCTTTCCAAGTCTTCCTTTGAAAACCCCCTATCCCATCCCCCTCCCGCTGCCTCTATGAGGGTATTCTCCCACCCACTCCCTTCTTCCATACCTGGCATTCCCCTATACTGCAACATCTAAAACCCTCAGGCCCAAGTGCCTCTTCTCCCACTAATGGCCAACAATGCCTTCCTCTGCCACATATGTGGCCAACACCATAGGTCCCTTCATGCGTATTCTTGGGTTGTTGATCCAGTCACTGGGAACACCGGGAGAGGGGGATCAGGCTAGTTGGCACGTTTGCTCACTCCATGAGGCTCCAATATCTCCATCATATTTTTGATAGGGTTATTTGGTTTGCTGGAGTCTAAATTCTTGACTTCTTTGTATATATTGGATATTAGCCCTCTATTGGACATAGGATTGGTAAAGATCTTTTCCTAATCTGTTGGTTGCCATTTTGTCCTGTTGACTGTTTCCTTTGCCTTATAGAGGTTTTGCAATTTCATGAAGTCCAATTTGCTAATTCTTGATCTGAGAACATAAGCCATTGGTGTTCTGTTTAGGAAGTTTTTCCCATGTGCCCATGAGTTTGAAACTTTTCCTCACTTTCTCTGCTATTAAATTCAGTACATCTTGTTTTATATGAAGGTCCTTGGACTTGAGCATTGTACAGGGAGATAGGAATGGAGCAATTTGTATTCTTCTACATGGTAACCGTAACTTGTACCAGCACCATTTGTTGAAAATGCTGTCTATTTTCCATTGGATGGTTTTAGCTCCTTTATCAGAGATGAAGTGACGTTAAGGATGTGAGTTCATTTCTGTGACTTCAATTCTATTCCTTTGATCTGCCTGCCTGTTACTATACCAATACCATGCAGTTTTTATCACTACTGCTCTGTAGTACAGCTTGAGGTCAGGAATGCTGATTCTCCCAGAAGTCCTTTTATTGTTGAGAATAGTTTTTACTATCCTGTTTTTTTTATTATTCGATATGAATTTGAGAATTGTTCTCCCTAAGTTTATGAAGAATTGAGTTGGAAATTTGATTTGGATTGCAGTGATTCTGTAGATTGCTTTCAGCAGGATAGCCATTTTTACTATATTAATCCTGCCAATCCATGAGCATGGGAGATCTTTCCATCTTCTGAGGTCTTCTTCGATTTCTTTCTTCAGAGACTTGAAGTTCTTGTCATACAGATCTTTCACTTGTTTGGTTAGAGTCATACCATGATATTTTAAAATGTTTGTGACAATTGTGAAGGGTGTCATTTTCCTAATTTCTTTCTCATCCTGTTTATCCTTCAAGAAAGGTTACTGATTTGTTTGAGACAATATTATATCCTGCCACTTTGCTGAAGTTCTTTACTAGCTGTAGGAGTTCTCTGGGAGAACTTTTCAGGTCACATAAGTATATAATCATATCAGCTGCAAATAGTGATATTTAAATTTCTTCCTTTCCAATTTGTATCACTTTGACCTCATTTGATTGTCTAATTGCTCTAGCTAGAACTTCAAGTACTATATTGAATAGATAGGGAGAGAGTGGACAGTCTTTTCTACTCCCTGAATTTAGTGGGATTGCTTCGAGTTTCTCTCCATTTAGTTTGATGTTGGCCACTGGTTTGCTTTATATTGCTTTTACTAAGTGTAGGTATGGGCCTTGAATTCATGATCTTTCCAAAACTTTTATCCTGAAGGGATTTTGAATTCTGTCAAATGCTTTTTCAGCATCTAACGAAATGACCATGTGGGTTTTTTTTTTTTTTTTGAGTTTGTTTATGTATATTATTACGTTGATGGATTTCTGGGTATTGAACCATCCCTGCATCCCTGGGATGAAGCCTACTTGATCGTGGTGAATGATAGTTTTGATGTGTTCTTTGATTTGGTTTGTGAGAATTTTATTGAGTATTTTTGCATCGATATTCATAAAGGAAATTGGTCTGAAGTTTTTCTTCTTTGTTTGGTCTTTGTGAGGTTTTGGTATCAGCGTAACTGTGGCCTCATAGAATGATTTGGGTAGTGTTCCTTATGTTTCTATTTTGTGGAATAGCTTGAAGAGTATTGGTATTAGGTCTTCTTTGAAGGTCTTATAGAATTCTGTACTCTACCCATCTGGTCCTGGGATTTTTTAGGTTGGGAGACTTTTAATGACTGCTTCTATTTCATTAGGGGTTATGACACAGTTTAGATGGTTTTTCTGATCCTGACTAAACTTTGGTATTTGGTATCTGTCTAGAAAATTGTCCATTTCATCCATGTTTTCCAATTTTATTGAGTATAGGCTTCTGTAGTAGGGTCTGGTGATTTCTTAATTTCCTAGATTCTGTTGTTATATCTCCCTTTTCAATTCTGATTTTGTTAATTTGTATACTGTCTCTCTGCCCTCTGGTTAGTGTAGCTAAGGGTTTATCTATCCTGTCAATTTTCTCGAAGAACAAGCTCCTGGTTTTGTTGATTCTTTATATAGTTCTTTTTGTTTCTACTTGGTTGATTTCAACCCCAAGTTTGATTATTTCTTGCCTTCTACTCCTGTTGGATATGTTAGCTTCTTTTTGTTCTATTGCTTTCAGGTGTGCTGTTAAGCTGCTAGTGTGTGCTCTCTCCAGTTTCTTTTTGGAGTCACTCAGAGCTGTGAGTTTTCCCCTTAACACTGCTTTCATCGTGTCCCATAATTTGGGGTATGTTGTACTTTTATTTCCATTAAGTTCTAGGAATTATTTAATTTCTTTCTTTATTTCTTCCTTGACCAAGTTATCATTGAGTAGGGTGTTGTTCAGTTTCCATGTGTATGTGAGCTTTCTGTTGTTGTTTTTGCCATTGAAGACCAGCCCTAATCTGTAGTTGTTGTAGACTGCCCTGGAGATTTTTGTATTTTAATTCTACCCTCATGGGAGGGGCTTTAGAGAAGGAGTGAGTTACACATGTGACTTCCTGTGAACCAATTCCCTAATGAATAAAAGAGCAAATCACTGGGCACTTAAGGTGGGACTTGCCAGGTGAAGGAGGAGAAGAGAGGAGCAGGAGAGAGGGAGAGTTTTTTTGAAATGGGGAGAGTAGATAGGTAAGATGTAGCTAGTAGAGTCTCCTGATATCATGGGGGATAAGCAAGGATTCACCACCAGAGGAATCAGACTTTGTTAAGGTTTACAAGATTAAGTTTTAGTTGATGTGCCCAGAGATTGAGTTATCATTGTTTCTGAACTAAGTTTGTCTTATGTTTTCCTTCATGCAGCAAGTCCTCTGGGTTCCAGAGAGAAAAGTACAGAGGCAAAGTGTGGGTTTGCCTGACGTGCACCACAGAGGCCATAGGGGTATTGAAGCATGGGGCTGGTGTGGTAGCAACCCACCAGTGGAAACCTAGCAAGCTGGGTGGAAAGATCTGAGTCAGTGCTCCACAAGATGAGAGCAGGTTGGCCATTGCCTGCCAGTGCAAGGCTGGGCAGCCTGCCAGGTATGAGAGAACCAGGGCATAGTGCAAGAACATGTGACTTATATTCCTTCTTTTTTAGTACTTCCAGCAACAGGGTTTTTATTAATATTTCCCACTACATGAAGTGATCTGATAGGAGGCATAGGGTTATTTCAATCTTCTTATATCTGTTGAGGTTTGCTTTTTGACCAATTATATGGTCAATTTTGGAGAAGACACCATGATGTGCTGTGAAGAAGATATATTCTTTTGATTTAGGATGACATGTTTTATAGATATCTCTTAAATCCATTTAGTACATATCATCTGTTAGTTTCACTGTGTCTCTGTTTAGTTT
This sequence comes from Rhynchomys soricoides, assembly GCA_019843965.1. Lineage (NCBI taxonomy): Eukaryota > Metazoa > Chordata > Mammalia > Rodentia > Muridae > Rhynchomys > Rhynchomys soricoides. The sequence continues at coordinate 2,458,086 of JADRCH010007930.1, forward strand.
GTGTTTCCAAGATCTGTCCAGTGATGAGAGTGGGGTGTTGAAGTCTCCCACTATTATTTTGTGAGGTGGAATGTGTGCTTTGAGCTTAAGTAAACTTTCTTTTATGAATGTGGGTGCCCTTGCATTTGGAGCATAGGTGTTCAGAATTGAGAGCTCTTCTTGGTAGATTTTTCCTTTGATGAGTATGAAGTGTACTTCTTTATCTTTTTCGATGACTTTTGGTTGAAAGTCAATATTATCTGATATTAGAATGGCTACTCCAGCCTGTTTCTTCGGGCCATTTGCCTGGAAAATTGTTTTCCAGCTCTTTACTTTGAGGCAGTGTTTGTTTTTAACTCTGAGGTGTGTTTCCTGTACGCAGCTAAAAGCTGGATTCTATTTATGCATCCAATCTGTTAGTCTATGGCTTTTTATCGGGGAATAGAGTCCATTGATATTAAGAGATATTAAGGAATAGTGATTGTTGCTTCCTGTTATTTTTGATGTTATTTTTATGTTTGTGTGGCTATCTTCTTTAGAGTTTGTTGAAAGATTACTTCCTTGTTTTTTCTAGGGGGTAGTTTCGCTTCTTGTGTTGGCATTTTCTATCTACTGTCCTTTGTAGGGCTGGGTTTGTAGAAACATATTGTGTAAATTTGGTTTTGTCATAGAATATCTTGCTTTTACCATCTATGGTAATTGAGAGTTTTCTGGGTATAGCAACCTGGGCTGGCATTTGTTTTCTCTTATGGTCAGTATGAGATCTGCCCAGGTTCTTCTAGCTTTCATAGTCTATATTGAGAAGTCTGGTGTAATTCTGAAAGGTGTGCCTTTGTATGTTACTTGACTTTTTCCCTTACTGCTTTTAATATTCTTTCCTTGTTTTGTGCATTTGGTGTTTTAACTATAATGTGACAGGAGGAATTTTTTTCTGGTCCAATCTATTTGGAGTTCTGTAGGCTTATTGAATGTTTATGTTCATCTCTTTCTTTAGCTTATGGAAGTTTTCTTCTATAATTTTGTTGAAGATATTTACTGGCCTTTTAAGTTGGGAATCTTCACTCTCTTCTATACCTGTTATCCTTAGGTTTGTTCTTCTCATTGTGTCCTGGATTTCCTGGATGTTTTGGATTAGGAGCTATTTGCATTTTGCATTTTCTTTGACTGTTGTTTCAATGTTTTCTATGGTTTCTTCAGCACCTGAGATTCTCTCTTCTATCTCTTATATTCTGTTAGTGATACTTACATCTATGTCTCCTGATCTCTTTTCTAGGTTTTCTATCACCAGGGTTGTCTCTATTTGTGATTTCTTTGTTTCTATTTCTATTTTTAGTTCCTGGATGGTTTTGTTTATTTCCTTTGCCTGTTTTATTGTTTTCCTGTAATTCCACCTGTTTGATAGTGTTTTCCTCTAATTGTTTAAGGGATTTTTGTGATTCCTCTTTAAGGACTTCTAGCTGTTTGCCTGTGTTCTCTTTGATTTCTTTAAGGGAGTTATTTATTTCCTTCTTAAAATCTTCTATCATCATCATGAGATGTGATTTTAAATCTGAGTCTTGTTTTTCTGGTGCGTTTGGGTATCCAGGGCTCACTGTGGTGGCAGAACTAGGTTCTGAAGATGCCAAGTTGCCTTGGTTTCTTTTCCTTATGTTCTTGCCCTTGCCTTTCACCATCTGGTTACTTCTGGTGGTAGCTGTTCTTGCTCTCTCTGACTGTGGTTTGTCCTTCCTGCAAGCCTCTGTGTCAGTACTTTCTCTGAGAGGAATTTGTGTTTGTAGAGCTGTGGTGCTGGGTCAGCTCTGGGGTGCAGACAGAAACCAGAAAGATCCTGTCCCCAGCAGTTCTTTGGTTCCTGTGTCCTGGTGACTCTTCAAGGATCCCTCTTGATCCAGGAATTTGAACAGAAGTGGTTGTCTTTACTGTTCTTGAAGGTGTGTTGGCATTCCTGGGAGACCAGCTATCTCCTGGCACTATTTGAATATGGAACCCTGTATCACAGGATCAGCTCTCCAGCCACAGAAGGAAATTGGAAAACCACTCCTCATTAACTGTGTCCTGAGGGATCAGGGTGGGTTCCCCTGAGCAGAGGTGCAGGCCTTTCCCCACTCACAGGCTTGTCCACACTCCTGAGAGGCTATCTCTTTCCCTGCACTATTTGGGTATGGAGCCCTGTGGCACAGGCTACAGGAATAAACTGGAAGACTCCTGTCTCCCCTGAGGGTTCTGGGCAGGTCCCACTGTGCAGTGGTGCTCGTTTTACCTCGACTCACAGGCTAGACCACACTCCTGGGAGACTAGCTTTTTCCTGGTGCAATTTAGCTATGGAGCCCTGTGGCACAGGCTGAGGTCCCCAGTCACACATGAAAACCGGAAGCCTGACTTTTAAAAACCCATCAAGGTAGTTTTGCCTAACCTCAGAGTATTTATTTCTTATTATAATTCACCCTTCTCCCTGAATCTTAGACTTTTTTGAGATACTCAGAAGAGATAGAAAGTTGAAGGCACTTAAGAAGTTCAATAGATTAATCAAAAGATAACAGTGATACCGAAAGAAGGAGGAGGCCAAGGAGATTTTTCAAAATTCCCAAATAGATTTTTCCCTAGTGAAGAAAAGGCATAAAAAATTATACGTGAGCCTTGCAAGGTAAAATGCTGAGCAGCCATGCAAGGTTTACCAATGGAAGCAATAGTGGCATGAATGTTATCGGAGAAATACAAGCTTTGTTGTTGGACTTACGGCCCACTTTACAGATGATAAATAATGTCTGGTATTATAAATGTGGCAAAACCCCCACGTCTTTGAGGCAATTGTCCCTACTAGTATGACTATTTTTTAAAAATAGAGAGTGTAAAAGTCAGTTTTATTTCCTCAGATGGAGGAATGGGAAGATCTGTACCCCACCTTTACAAATGCGTGAATTAGGCTGAGCACGGAGCATTTCTATCTCAGATCTAACTATCCCCAGGCGTAGACCTAGAAGCTCTTAGCCTCTGTACAATCTAATCTAGGTCTAGAACGTTTCAACTTCTGAGACTTACTAATGGATATGCTCATCCTTTGTAGTTCTTTGTGAACTTTGGTGAATAGTTCAACTAGTCTTTTGTAGGGAAAATCCTCTCCAAGGTGATTGATTCAAACAGACTTTCTTCAGCTTATCACAGATTTTCTCTGCTTGACCTAAAACTAACTCTGGCTATCTGTTTTAATTTTGTGACTCCTTCTTATTCTCTGGCTTCAGTAGACTCTGCAGACCTGCACTGCATAAATTGCACAAACTGAATGGAACTGATAACAAATTCAACTGAACTAAACTGCACTGCACTAACTTTACTGACTGAACCGATTCACCTCTCTCTCTCTCTCTCTCTCTCTCTCTCTCTCTCTCTCTCTCTTTCTCCTTCTCCACTTAATTACCCTCACTTTCCTCTTTCCTGTGCTGTTCTCATAAGAGTTGTGCATATCCTGTCTCTGACTTATTTTCTCAGTTCAGTTTCTGCTTTGTCATTTTATTTTTAAAAATATTTATTTATTTATTTATTTATTTACAACCCAAGTGCTGGCTCCACTCCAGGTGCTTCCCTTACCTACTCATTTCCTCCTCCCCTTACCTTTCACTTCTGAGAGGATGAAGGAGGATGAAGGACCCCTGGATGTCAGCCTGGGTCATCAAGTCTCTGCAGGATTAGGCTCATTCTGTCCTGCTGAGACAGGACAGGACAGAGCAATCCTCTGCTACATGTGTTTCAGGGGCCACATTCCAGCCCATATATGCTCTTTGGCTGATGGCTCAGTCTTTGAGTGCTCCCAAGGGTCCAAGTACTTGACACTATTGGTCTTCCTATGGGATTCCCATCCCCTTCAGGGCCTTCAATCCTTCTCCTAACTCTTCCAAAAGAATCTATAACCTCCATCCAATGTTTGGCTGCAGGTACCTGCATGTGATTCAGTCAGATGCTGGGTACAGCCTCTCACAGGAAAGTTACACTAGGCTCATGTCTATAAGCATAAGTATCATTAATACTGTCGTGGATTTGTGATTGACCATGGAATGTGTCTCAAGTTGGCCATTCCTTTAGTCTTTGATCTATCTTTTTTTCCTACATTTCATTTAGACAGGAGATATTTTGTGTCGAATGTTTTGTGGGTGGGTTGTCCTTACCCTTCCACTGGGGGTTTTGCCTGGCTACAGAAGGCTGCATGTTCAGGTTGCTTGTCTTCATTGTTATGAATCTTTGCTAAGGTTACCCACATACACTCCAGAGAGCTTCTGCCATGTCAGGTCTCAGGGACTGCCTAGAGATCACCTGGTCCTGCCCCCTTTCCTGCAGCTACAGATATATATTCATCCTGCTGGCCCTCTGGACATCTTTCCTGTCTCTCTGCACACCTGATTCTGACCCCTTTCTCCCCTCCTATCCTATACAACCCAGGTTCATGCTCCCTTCTCCCTCCCATGACTATTTTTACCCCTGTGTAGGATCCAAGCATCCTTACTTATGCTTCCCTTCTTATTTAGCTTCTTCGGGTCTATGGGTTGTATCATGAGTATTATGTACATTTTGGCTAATATCCACTTATCAATAAGTACATACCATGAACGCCTATTGGTGTGTTACCTCACTCAGGATGATATGTTCTCGTTACATCCATTTGCCTGCAAAATTCATGATATCCTTGTTTTTAACGAATAGTATGTCATAGTGTAAATGTACCACATTTTTCCCTATCCATTCCTCAGTTGAGATACATCTTGGTTGTTTCCAGTTTCTGGTCATTATGAATAAGTCAGCTATGACCATAGTGGAGCAAATATCTTTGTTATATGGTGGAACATCTTTTAGGTACATACCCAAGAGCAGGATCACTGGATCTTCAGGTAGGAGTACTTCCAATTTTCATGAGAAAAGGACAGATTGATTTGAAGAGTGATTGTACAAGTTTGCAATCTCACCAGCAATGGAAGAGTATTCTTTCTCCACATCCTCACCAGCATGTACTATCCATTGAATTTTTGATCTTGACCACTCCAGTTGGTGTAAGGTGAAATCTCAGTGTCATTTTCATTTTCATTTCTTTGATGACAATGGATGTTGAACAGTTCTTTAAGTGTTCCTCAGCCATTCAAGATTTCTTTGTTGAGAATTCTGTCTTAGCTAGTACTTCATTTTTAAATGAGATAATTTGGTTTTTTGGAGTCAAACTTCTTTTGGATATTTGCCTTCTATTGGATGTAGGGTTAGTTAAAACCATCTCCAGTCTCTAAGCATTCTTTTTGTCCTATTGACAGTGTCCTTTGCCATAAAGAAAATTTTCAGTATCATGACATCCCATTTATCAATTGTTGATCTTTAGAGCATGAGCCATTGATATGCTGTTCAGGAAACTGTCCTGTATCAATGCTATTTTTCACCTTTTATTGCATTAGATTTAGTTTATCTAGTCTTATGTTGAGGTACTAGATCCATTTGGACTTGAATTTGTGCAGGGTGATAAATAAACATCTATTTGCATTCTTCAATATGTAAATATACAGTTAAGCCAGCACCATTTGTTGAAGACCATTTTTCTATTTTAAGGTTTTAGCTTTGGTCAAAAATCAAGAGTTTGTAAGTACTTGGGTTTATATCTGAGTCATTGATTCTATTCCATTGGTCAGCCTTCTGTTTCAGTACCTATACCATGCTGTTTTTGCTAGTATTACTCTGTAGTGCAGCTTGAGGTCAGACATGGTGATTCCTTTTATAAGTTCTTTTAATGTTCAGGACTGTTTTGGCTATCTTGGGGTTTTGTTTGTTGTTTGTTTGTTTTCTTTCATTTTCCATATGAAATTAAAATTTGCTCTTTCAAAGGCTGTAAAACATTGTGTTGCAATTTTGATGTATATTGTAGGATGGCCCTTTTAGTTCTCGTTATATAGAACTTTCTCTTGTTTCATTAGAGTTACTCTAAGATAGTTTATATAATTTTTTGGCTATTGTGAATGGGGATATTTCCCTAATTTTTTCTTGGCCTGTTTGTCATTTTGCTGAAGTTGTTTTTCAGGTATAGAAGATCCCTGGTAGAATTTGGGCGTTCACTGATGTATACTGCCATATGCAAATAGTTATACGTTGACTTTGTTCTTTCCAATTTGTACCCCTTTGATCTACTTTTGTTTTTCTCTAGTTAGAACTTCAAATACTATATTGGATAAATAGGGAGAAAGTGGACAGCCTTGTCTTGCCATTGATTTTAATGGGATTAATACAAGTTTCTTTCCTTTTAATTTGATGTTCACTGTATTCTTTGTGTATATTACTTTCATTATGTTTAAGTATGTGTTTTGAATGCCTGATCTCTCCAAGACTTTTAATATGAAGGGGAGATGATCTCATCTCATGAGATCATCGGGTGTTCTTTTTTTTTTTTTTTTTACTTTTAAATTTGTTTATACAGTGGATTACATTGATGAATTTTCAGATATTGAATTATCCCTGAAATGAAGCCTACTAGATGGTGGTGAATGATGTTTTTGATGTGTTTTTGAATTTGATTTGCAAAAATTTTATTGTACATTTTTGTATTGACATTTATAAGCAACACTGATCTGATGTTCTCTTTCTTTTTTTTAAGTGTTTGTATGGTTTATGTAACAGCGTAACTGTGACTTCATAGAATGAATAACTTAGATGTCCTTCTGTTTCTATTTTGTGATAGTTTGAGGAGTATTGGTGTTAGTTAGCTCTTTTTGGAAAGTCTGGTAGAACTCTGCACTAAATTAATCTGGATCTGGGCTTTTGGGGGGTTGAAAGACTTTTTCTATTTCCTTAGGGGCTATGGGACTATTTAGATAATTTACCTGGTCTTGATTCAACTTTTGTAAGTGGCATTAGTTTATAAAGACCTCCATTTCATTTACAAGCTTTTGAAGTTAGACCTCATGATTACTTGAATTTCCTGTTTCTGTTGATATGCCTCATTTCTGATTTTGTTAATTTGGATGTTATCTTTATGTCATTTAGTTAGTTTGGCTAAGGGCCTATCTATCCTTTTTATTTTCTCAAAGAACCAATTCTTGGTTTTGTTGATTGTTTATATTTTTCTCTTTATTTCTAATTGACTAATTTGAGTTTGATTATGGCTATTTCCACTCCTCTTGAGTGTGTTTGCTTCTTTTTATTCTACAAATTTAAGATGTGCTTTTAAGTTGCTAGTATGAGATTTCTACAATTTCTTTATAAAGGCACTTAGTGCTTTGAATTTTTCTCTTACCCTGCTTTCATAATTTCCCATAATTCTGAGTAAGCTACACCTTTATTTTCATTTAATTCTAAAAGTCTTTAATGGTTTTCTTATTTCTTCCCTGACCAAATGATGGCTAAGTAGAAAGCTGTTCAATTTCCATGAGTATGTGGGGTTTTTGCTGTTTCTGTTGGTGTTGACTTCTAGCCTTGATCCATGGTGATTTAATAAAATGCAAGGGGTTATTTCAATATTGTTTTATCTGTTGAGGCTTGTTTTATGTCTGACTATGTAGTCATTTTGAAAAGGGTTGGGTAAGGTGCTGAGAAGAAGGTATATTCTTTTGTTTGAGGTGAGAGTTCTGAAGATAACTCCATTTAGTTAAAAAATTCTTTTGCTTTCATTGAGTCTCTGTTTAGTTTCTATTTTGATGATCTGTCAATTGGTGAGAGTAGTGTGTTAAAGTAACTCACTATTATTGTGTGAAGTTCAGCGTGTTTTGAGCTTCAGTAAGGTTTCTTTTATAAACATGGCGTCCCTTCCATTTGGGTCATAGATGTTCAGAACTGAGAGTTCATCTTTGTGGATTTTTTCCTTTTATGAATATGAAATGTTCTTCTTTATCTTTTTTGATTACTTTTGGTTGAAAGTTTATTTTATACTATATGAGAATTGCTACTCCAGCTTGTTTCTTGTTTCTGTTTGCTTGTAAAACCTTTTACCAGCCCTTTACTCTGAGATAGTTTCTACCTTTGTTGCTTAGGTGTGTCTCTTGTATGCAGCATAATGATGGATCCTGATAAATATGCATTTTGTTAACCTGTGTCTTTCCATTGGTGTTATGGGTCTATTGATGTTGAGATTGTACCTGTTTGATTGTATTTTCCTATATTCTTAAAGAGAATTAATAATATCCTCTTTAAAGGCCTGCATAATCTTCATGAGATGGGATTTGAGGTCACAGACTTGCTCTTAAGCTGTTTTTAGATATTCAAGACTTGCTTTAGTTGGAGAAGTAGCTTCTAATTGTGCTATATTGTATTGCCTTTCTTGATTATGTTCTTGCACTTTTGCCATCTTTTGCCATCTGCTTCTCTCTGGTGTTAATTGACTTGGTTGGTCTGCCTTTGAGCATGCCTCATGGGAGGAAGTCAGAACTGTGGGGTCATAGAGCAAATAGCAAATCCAAAACTGAATTAAGAGTGTATACTAAAGGCATGTTTGTACTGTGTCAGATCACTCAGACCATCTGAACATCTTTATTCATCTTAATCTTAACATCTTAATCTTTATACCAGTATATAAGTGCTCCTCTAAACATTTATTACAAAAGCATTTCGTTGGATTTTTTTCATCAGAGACTAGCTAATACAGAGTCTCACAAATAAATGGTCAAAATAGAAAACAAATGACGTAAAGTACACAACCCTAAGTGGGTTAGCTATATTACCCTTGCTTCCCAGAGGTTCACAGAACATCACACAATGTGGATAAAAAGATTGTAAGAATCATAGATCATAGAACATTTGTGGAATAATTTCTGAACATGACAGGGCCCTGCACTCATGATCTCAGAGGAACTGTGGTTGCCAGTATATATAGACTTGGATATGATAAAACAATACTCCAGGTACAGAAGGAAAGATGCTCAGGATATATCAAACTGTTATGACAAACAATCAGCAGTTGAAAGATTCAAGGTGGAGGAATGCCAGCTTTCTTCAGAAATGTGACCCATGGGAGTTTTTCCATGTTCCATTTGATGGTAGCCTACTCCCATGTTTACTTTGAAGTAATAATTGGACTCAGTGTGTTATAGAATCCTTACATGTATTGCAGGAGTCTTGGAAGAATATTACCTAAATGCATTATGTTAATGAATGAAATTATAAAATAATTAATAATAATAATAATAAAATACCACAAATATTTTCCTAAGTTATAACCTAGTGCTAAAATTACTCCATTACTTAACTATCTTGAGTGCATTATCACTTTGCTAAATAAACTTACAGTCAACGATTGTGTGTTCTACATTGTTTATTATTGGTTTTAAAGAGGATCTCATCTTTAACAGGCTGGCCTTGACTGTAATGTTACTAAGTATGACTATGAACTTCTAATTCATAGGACCCTACCTTCTGAGTGCTGGGAATGAAAAGACACACCAGGTTCAAGTGTTAAAGTGGAAGAAATCCAGAACTCTATGAATGTTAGATGAATATGCCCCAAAATGTTCTTCATCTCCAACTCCTAATACTTCTTTTAAGACACAAGAAAAAAAAAAAGAAATCTGACAAGGGTAAAAAGGTAGTCATCACACTCAAAACCCACAAGAAGTTAACCCTAGAAACTACCACTCATTGATACCAACATTTATACATTCCAAAGTCCTGTATAATAATATATAGTATACATGCATGTGGCATAAAATTCTCTTTAATAAATAAAATGGATTTTAGAAAATCATAATAATTTCTTAAGCGGCATAGTCACTCTAAATATAGTTATCACAGTATATTGTTCAGAACTATGCTAAGAAGGAAGAAACTTTTTGTTAAAATCTAAATAGTTCTTATTTGAATCCTTGCACATGTATCAAAGAAGATGTCTACACTATAGAGCAAATCACCCAAACTCATACATCCTACTATGTTTCTGTTTATACTCTTTAACTTCAAAGCATTCCTTCATAAAACTGCGTTATATGTATATATTATATAAAGCATCACAGGTTTATATTAGATTATTTATTGGCAGTAGTGTTATTAAAACTATCTTTAAAGTTAAACAAAAAACATTTTAAATATACAAGATACCAGGTAATTAACAGAAAAAATAAACCTAAGATGAATGCGTATAAATCACAGGACAGTAAAACTATATAAATAACAATGTATTTAACATACAGATTTATTGTTGAAGAAAAATACTGGCATGCATGTTTTTGTTACCCTTCAAAGAAACTCCAATTTAAAGTTGAAAAACCTTTTTACATTCCTCTAGTGAATGCTACATGTGTTATATGAAAGAATTCTTTTATTCCAAACATATGGCACTATTTGATATTTCTTAAATCCCTCTTATACTTACTTACATTTAGACAGACATACTAAAAAGCTCAAGTTTGGAAATAGCCTGTATTATAAGCATTAGACACAAATTGAGTGTCTAAAATGTTTCATCTTTATTTTTGCAGTGAATAGAATCAACTTTATAAACTTAACTGATTTCTTTTAGACAATTATCATGAATACTCATGAACTGTGTTCATTTTCCATTTATACTACAAATAGCCAATACTAGGATTGCAATATAGCAACTTCATCAAAGCACCCAGAGCTTTTCACTGCCTTATGTCTGGATATTCCTGGTCCAAAAATGATTCATGTGCCTTATATCAAAAATTGAAACTCAGTGAGGCTTTCTTTCATTGTAAGTATAATGCTCAATATTGGAATCTTCTGATAAACTGGTCATGTTCAAAACAGCTATTTTAAAGTTAAGAGGAGGAGATAAGGATGCATTTTCTTACAAAATAACAGCTATGTTATTTTGGGGAATAGCTAATTTTGGGGAAATAATGAAAGTGAAATTTCCTGCACACCAGGAATCATGAATAGATATTTCTCCTATCTTTGGGAGAGCTAGCAATTGTCTGTCTGCATTCCTCTTCTACTCACACACAGTCTTTTGTTCCTAAGCATCCATGTTTGGACATCATTGGGAAAGGAGAAAGTGGAAACATTGCCTTTTCCAAGAACTTGATTGATTTAGAAGGAAGATTACATCAGTGATTTCTGCTGGGTTTCCAGGTAACACTGGTACAACCATCAACAGACAATGGTTGCTTTTAATAAAGATTCTTTTAAGTAAAATGGACAACAAATAAACACAAAGGGCACAGGTTAGAAAACCATAATAAAAACAGATTATGGAGATACGCCATGGAAAAATAAGTTGAAATTGTTGAATTTGATCATGAGGGAAACCTTTCACTGCATGGGGTTTGACTTGGACCCATGAGAAAAGGAGGGAATCATCTCAGTAGGAGTGTGTGTGAAATAAATCTCAAGGACTTAAAGCAGATTATAGATGGGTACATCTACAGTGTTACATGGTATCACAGTGGAGCAGACTACATCTTTATCTGTTTTAATCTAAGACTGTGATATTTTAATTTTATGTAAGTGCACTAAGAGTAAAAGTTTTAATAAAGCAAGAGCTATTACCTATTTATGTTTGAATAAATGTCATTTTCACGAGGTAACCCAGGCTGAAGGGGCATCTTCTTTAATTTTTCTTCAACTGCCCTCCTGATTCCCTCTTCTTCTCTCTCCTTCACTTCATTTCTTGCTCTTTGTATTTCTTTTATGTTTATAAAAAGGTAGGATTTTTATATAATTCATAATACGAAAAATGAATAATCTGTGTTTATTGTATCAAGCATACACATGCACCAACACATGTAGCTATACAATTATTTATAAGCAGTAGCCAGTATGTTCATTCCATGAATACCAGAACTGAATAGTAACATATATAGTAACAAAATGCATATGACAATTAAAGAGACTTTGAAGTGAAAAGTGGCATAATTTATATGAACTCTTTTAGAAAGGTTTCAAATTTACACAGAACTCTCACAAAGCCTTCAGTGAGATGTTTAACATTTGAAAGGTTGAGATAACCAATCACAAAAGAACACATATGGTATGTACTCACTGATAAGTGGATATTAGTCCAAAAGCTTGGGATGCCCAAGATACAATTTACACACCATAAGAAGAGTGGGTGCTTTGGTCCTTCTTAGAAAGAGGAACAAAATACTCATGAGAGCAAATACAGAGAAAAAGTGTAGAGCAGACACTGAAGGAAATGCCATCAAAAGACTGCTCCACCTGGAGATCCATCCCATATACAGTCATCAAACCCAGATACTATTGTGTATGCCAAGAAGTGCTTGCTGAAAGGAGCCTAATATAGCTGTCTCCAGAGAGGCTTTGCCAGAGCTTGGCAAATACAGAGGAAGAGGCTCATAGCCAGCCATTGGACTGATCACCAGGTCCCCAATAGAGGAGTTAGAGAAAGGACTGAAGGGGCTAAAGTGGTTTGCAACCAAATAGGAAAAACAACAATATCAAGCAACCAGAAACCCCAGAGCTCCCAGGGACTAAAATACCAACAAAGGAGTACACATGGAGGGGTCTATGGCTCCAGTTGCATAGGTAGCAGAGGATAGCCTTGTTGGACATCAATGGGAGGAGAGGTTCTTGGTCATGTGAAGACTCAAGTCCCCAGTGTATAGGGATTCAAGGGCAGGGAGGCAGGAGTGGATGGGTGGGGGAAGACCCTCATAGAAGCAGGGGAAGGGGGCTGGGATAGGGCTTTTGGAATGGGACTGGGAAAGGGGATAACATTTGAAATGTAAATAAAGAAAATATCCAACAAAAAAAGAGACACAGTAAAGAGGTTTAAGTGAGGACTGAAAGCAAGGATTGGCAGATAGGTTTTAGATAAATGGAAAGTGATATGGGATCCAGTTTTTGTATGTTAATTGAAAATACAATAAAAAAGTGTTTTAAATGTGAAAAAGAAAAATAAAGAAAAGGTGGCATCTGAGAGTCTCCAGAGAAGAAAAAGCAACACAAGGTGTTTTGAGCTAAACAAATGCAAATTTCAGGTGAAGGTGGCTCAGACATAAGGACTTGGACGTGGAGACTACTTCTTGTTCTTTTTTTTTTTTTTTTTTTTTTTTTTTGGGAAATGGAGAACTTTAAGAAGTGGTCCATAAAGAACTTCTCAGAAAAGAGAAATGTAAAGAGATAAAGAAAAATGAGTAGCTATGGCATTAAGAGACAGTAATTATGTGATTAGTGTTTGGCTTCATGTGAGAAGGCTATGCACATTTCAAATTGGCAGTCTAGGAGATTATGCCTAAAGAACTGGGCAAGTCCTTGCTAGTTGGTTAAAAATCCTCAGGCTTCAGGCAGTTAATCAGAAACTAGAAAATGCCCAGCCACTCATCCTGAAGAAATAACAGTGGATCGACAAGTTTCTAGACCTCCCCAGTAACAGGTTCCAGCCCCCATGCCCAATAATGAGTGCTCTTAAAGATAAAGTAAGATACAGGTCATCTATCCTGGAATCCGCTAATGTGCTTTAAATCTAGCCTGCAAGCTCATTTGGTTCTCTTTCTATCCTGGTAATGGGGAGACCCCAGCATGCTTGACTTTTACAGAATAAAACACTCTTTGCATTTACATACTATTTGAGTCCAGGGTGTCCTTCTTGGGTAAATCATGGATCCTTACACAAAGAGATGGTAGGTTCTAGATACATTCTGTAGAGTACCAAAAGACAGGTAGTGAAATGAATAAGGGGAAATCTCATTGATTATTTCATCTTCTCTTCTCTTTCTTCCTTCATCCTTCAGGTTTTTGTTTTGTGGTTTGTTTTGTTGTTGTTCATTTGTTTGTTTTGTTTTGATTTTAATAGAGAAGACACCCTTGTAGATAGATGGGGTCTGAGAATTAGTAATATGGAGTTTAATTTGGCCATAATTTGTTGTAATATAAAAAAAAAAACCTAATTAACTTTTAATTCATGTTTTTTTTGGATGCTTACCAATAGTGTTCAACAGGTATCAAGAATAACATCCAAAGTCTTCTATTAAGTGCAATACCCATCTGAAAAGTTCAATATGCATATTTTACCCAATAATCCTAAACTGCATAATAATAAGGGCATTCTGCATGTTCCTCTATTTCTATGTTCATGTAACCATGAATCATCTTTGAGGATGAAAGTGCAATATTAAATTCAGCATCTTCCTAGATGGCTAAAATTAAAAAAACTTTAAAGTAACTTGTAATATGCATTTGTTTCACATGATCCTCTTCCTAGATTTGAAGGAAGACATCTCATTTCTTATCCTCTGTTTTTGAAAAATCCTAAGGCTCTCAGGCACAAGAACAATTATGATCCTAAGTAACAAATTAATTATAAGCATTACTGTCATCTGCCTTTTAACATTAAAATACAGCATCAAGTCACTCAAAGGAATAATCGCTTAATCTCAAAATGTAATACAAGTTGAGGTTATTTTTAATTGTCCAAAGAATTAAAATAATCCAGTCTATAAGTAACTATACTGATTTTTAGAACATTTCAGTTTTACTAATTGGAAAACTTTCTGTTTGAGAATCAGAAGCAATAGTAGACTTCATTTTTATACACAGGCTAATTAGTATATTACAGACAATTAGCAACTTCACAAAGTAAGTGGCATAGCTAATAACGTTAGGGCATCTAATTCAATGTATGAAAGAGATAAATAGTCCCCTAAGTATAAAGATGATTGATAATGAAAGAGCCTGATTAAGCTTATCAAATACTGTAATTTTGACCTACCCCTGAATCTACCAGTAAGTCAACAAATCCTTAATTATCAGCATTAGTACTTCTAAAACTATGCAGAGTTAATTACTGTCTTAATGCATGTCTTCATATTAACAGGTCTTCTCAAACACCCACTCAGGGAAATTAGTTCAAGAAAATACCACCTTTGAGAATAACAACACTGTAATTTTTTAAATGGATAAACATGTATTTTTTTAGAAGTTAAATGAAAGATAAATCATTGTATAAAAATATGACTGTAAAGAAATGTAGGTACAATTTCAATAATAGCTACTTTCTATGTTTTTCTCAGAATCTAGATTCTAGATTAGTTCTTTGGTAATCTGAGTGCATCTTGGCTTTCTGTTCCCTGATCGGCATTGAATTTTTTAAAAAGACTGATAGGTTATTTGTCTGCTGCCAGTGAAATTAGACAATTTAAGACAGATTACAATATATTAAAGGCCCCAAGGACCAGAAAGACACCAGGGTGGTGGAGGGAGAAAGAGAAAAATTGCATATGGAGGGGGGGGGAGAGGAAGAGAAGAAAACAGAAGAGAAGAGAAGAGAAGAGAAGAGAAGAGAAGAGAAGAGAAAAAGATGACAAAAGAAAAAATATCTGGATTATATTGGGAAGAGCTTCTTGAGGAAGGGCAGCCCAACCACTGGGCTGGAAAGTTCACAGTTGGGGACAGGGTATACCAGGTAGGGACTGAGGGATGCTGGAAGAACCTGGAGACCTTGTCTGGTCTGGTTTGATAAGTAAAATTTGTCCCTCAGTACTTTTTCCTAGGGTCTGAAATGTAACATCCCAGCCTTTTGTTGATTATAAATGAATAATGGATGTTGTAATAATCTATGACTACTTTCTGCTGACGTCTGGGTGCAGTTTGGGGGTGTGTGTAAAAAGTTGGACTGTTGGCCAAGGCTGGGAAAAGCTGTTCTTTTCACTTTTGTCCAAGTTGTGGGAACATATAGGAGTAGGAGTGTGTAGGTCCAGTTGAAACAATCTGTGAGGCTGGTCCAGCACTGCTGTGAGTAATTGATTTGGAGCTTTTCTGGATGCATATTCTGAGGGAACACTTGGATATTAGGAACATAAGATAAAGTTAAGACGTTTAGGGAGAGAAACTTTTTCCTGGGTGTACATTTGAAACACTTAGGCCCATGGTTTTTGGAGGAAGGATTGAGTTCCCAGAACCAAAGAAAGGGAAATAGATCCTACCCTCAGGAATAGGCAGGTAGAGGGAGAAACATGCTGTTAATTGATAATACTTACTTTGAGGTCATTTCACCTGTGAGAGGCAGATTCAAGTAGATTCCCTGAAGGTTACAAGAATTATTTTTAAGTTTATAAAAATATAAATCCTTCATAACTTTCATTTACCAATCTCTGAACACCTTCCTAGACCTTTAAACACATTCCTAGACCCTCAAACACTGTTTTAGAAGCTTTCATAGCCTCAGACTTTACATAAAATTTACATATTTTCCTATCCAATTATTTACCATGAGTTATAGGTGCTTGATCAATGGGAGCAATCATTGTAATGTAAGCCCTGTTAGATAAAGGTGGCTGTTCTCTAGATGTCAAGCTACTATTATAATCTATATGCCATTTATTAATTAACATAACAAAAATTAGTCAAAGTTTGCACCTAGACAGTTCTCGCAGGTTCCTGTGATCTCCATCTCATTCTGGTCAGAGGCAGTCTGGCCATCAGACCCACAGACTTTTGCTGTGGTGGAGGAATATGGCAGAGATGACATCATCTTGTCTTAGGCATCAGGAGACAGTTAACTCTCTGGGTGTCCTTTGCTTTCCCACAGTTTAGGCAAGGTCTTGGCAGTGGATAAGGCATTGTAGCAATCTTTCTCAGTGGTTGGTGTTAGACTAAATGGTGCACTCTTAGACAAAGTGCAGGTCTCATGTGGGAGACTTATTAACAGAGGTGCCTCAGGGGGAAAGAGGGGAAAGGGAAGGGGAAAAGAAATGAAGAAGAGAGAGAACTAAGCGTCTGGGTACATGTATTGTATCTGGGCCATGATGCAGGTAACACATGTGCAGAGGGGTGTACAAAGCAAGGGATGCAGGAGTATGGCTGTTGCCTAGAGATAAAGTTGTTGCTGGGTCCAGGAGCTGGCTGTGAACAGCTTCTGGCTGTCCAAGGATGCACCTGACGCTAACATTCCTCTCTTTTTCTTATCATAAAGAAAAGGGGAAAGAGAGGTAAGGTCGAAGGTGAGGCAGGAATAAGAGTTTCAGACCCTTAAACTGCTTCTTGCTATCTAGGGAAATTGTCAATTTTGAAATGCAGCTAACTTTCATCATCGGGTCCCACTTGATAGCTGTTCGCATCATTCTCCTCTGTGGACAGTGGCTGGTAATCCTCTAAAAGGAGCTGATTAATTGTTTGGTTAGAATTTTTTTTTAACTTGTCATTGGAGGAATGTGAAGACAAAGTTAATGAGGAAGGGAGCAAATAGTAAATCTAAGGAAATGAGGAGAAGAGGCCTTAAGAAGGAAAGTATCAATTTCCATATAGGGATTTTGAAAACCCAGGAATTAGAGGTCTCATGTTGTTCCCTCTATTTCTGCATATCACATTATAGTTATTGAATTTTGTTTCTCAATATCTCAGATTCATTGCTCTATAAGAAGCATTCTTCTTGGAGAAAGAGGCAAAGGCCACCTTCTTTAGTTGTAAGGACATCTAGTCCCAGTCAGTTCTGAAGCACCACTGCTGCCAAAGAATCAATCTGTTTTGAATGGGGAGCATGGTTTGGGTCACTTCTTTGATGACTGTTGTCAATCTGAGAAGAAAACTTATTGAATAGAGTGAGTAATCACACCCACCATTCTAGCACTAGCACCTGTAGTTATTCCCAAAGTGATCAGCAATGACATGACCTAAACTGCCTTCCTGTTATGTTGGGCATGTATTGTATTGAATACCAGGATTGGTAAAGTCTCTTTTCAATAGGTTACTCCTAATTCAAGGAAAAGGAAGACCAATGTGCAAACTCCTGACTAGCTGGCAGGTAGATGATGATATACCTGAGTGCCACAGAGAATTGACTTGTTCTGGACTGCAGGGCACTGTGGCAGAGATAAGGTTATGGTTCCATTGCAGTCTAGGGAGTTTAGTGTTCCTACAGAACATGTCCCAGATGTCTTAAAACAGTCTGCCAAGCCAAAAAGAGAGATAGATGAAAGGTATGGGGTCATGGCAATATTGGAGTCAAGGCAGCTAATAAAAGGTGAGGTGTGATTGCTTGGCAGGATCACTGTAGAAGCTGTAAGTGGCAATTGTAAGTTAGTTTTGGGGGGTACATATAGCCAGCCATTTTTAAGCAACCAGCTTGGGTGATATAAAGGAGTTGGTAGACTGAGATCAGGGTCTGACAGGACCCAGGAGCAGAAGGACAAATGACATATTAGTACCATTTCTGAAGGGAGGTGTCAAGGAAGTAAAGACATCCTTACTTCCTGATTACTTCTCCTATTTTTCCAATATCTAGAGGTTGGAAAATTGAGATATATTTTGGATGTAAATAGTACCTACTAGGGACCCAGATTGATTTTTAAGGTAGAGTTTATCAACTATGCCTGTTTCATACTTGGGATTCCATGGGTCTTGATTATAGAAGAGGATCTTGCATTGTTGATAGAACTTATTGGTCCATGATCTGAATAGCCCACATATTCATCTGGCTATTTTTTTACAATCATCTTTCATTTGCTCAAAGAGGAAGCAAACAAAGAGACCATAATATTTTGATGGAATGGTAGGTATAGGGATGCGAGGAATTTGGATTGACTCCTGGCATCTGGAAATTTCTTGAGCCTATTTGGAAAGACTGTTTGTTATCAATGGGGGTTTCTTGAACCTTGAGTCTCCAGATATAAGGGCTATCCTGGATGGAAACAACAGCATGGGGAGGATGAGAAGCTCATGTCTAATACAGTGGGTCAAGCATAGCTGCCAGAGTAGAGTATAATTTTTCTGGGGTTGGGAACAAGGTATGTGGTCTCAACATCTTCCGGACCTTAAGAGAGCAGGGTCCTGTTGGGATCAATGTGTAGGAAGAAGAGTCCTTTTGAGATAGAGGAGTGAACGGTTTGAGGGAAGACAGATAGACATGATGAGAGAGTCCCTAGAGTTTAGCAGCTATAGGATTCACAAGAAGTATCTTGAAAGGGTCCTGCCATTCAGGAAAGAGTAATGAAGGTTGATGATCTGGAGGTGAAAGAACTTGATCTCCAATGTTGACAGGAAATTGAAAGGGATAGTGTGTGGTCTTGGTAGATGGTGGTCAGCAAAGTTCCATAAGAGAGAGTGGAGGCGGAAAAGTAATGGAGTAAGTAGATGATAAGGAAGGGGAGAGCATTTAGGTGGAAAAACCAGGAGTTAGGACAGGATACCCGCACATGAGTTCAAAAGGTGAGATGAAAAGAAGTCACTTGGGGAGAGCCTGTAGCCTAAAAAGAGCCAGAGGGAAGAATTACCCAATCAAGGTGAAGTTCCTGTGACAGTTGATAAGAATGGTTTTTAGGAAGCTGTAACTTCTATCTACCTTTCTTGAGGACTGGAGGTGATAGAGAATATGAAAATGCCAGGGGATATCTCAGGCTTTAGATAGAGTTTGAGAAACTTGGGAAGTGAATTGAGGGCCATTGTCTGAATGGATAGAGGCTGGGACACCAAATCTAGAAATGATCTCTCAGAGGAGATCAGAGATTATGTGAGCCCTTCTGTCGGTGGTGGGGAATGCTTCCATACATCCCAAGAAGGTTTCCACAAAGACCAAGAGGTACTTGGCATGTTTGACAGTGGGCAATTTGTTAAAGTCAAGTTGCCAGTCAGTTTCAGGAAGGGAATCTCTAGCATTGTGGGTAGGAAAAAGGGGTGCTATGATACCTGGAGTTAGAGTCTGATATCTGACAGATTTTGCAAGATGTAGTGATAGATATTAAGAAACACAAGTCCTCAGGAGTAAGCTTTAGGTGGGTTTCAACAAAATAAGATAATCTGTGGCTGTTAGCATGAAAGAGCTGGTAAAATATAGGACAGAGTTTGATGAGTGTCAGGGCACAAGAGAGAGTGGAAGTGGCTTGCAGTGTAAGAATGTCCTGGGGAGGGTGAGACAAGTTTAGGAACCTAAGGACCACAACTTTAGCTGCCTAGTCAGTTTGGTTGTTTCCCTTGGAGACAATAGAGTCATCCATCTGGTGTGATCGGCAGTGGACATTTCCAATAACTTCAGGGAAATGGGAGACCTTTCACGGGGCCATAATTTGGTTTGCATTCATTACTGATCCTTCTTTTGTCATAAGTATAAATCCAGATTTGGAGGACTCACATGTGATCCAGTTCTTAAGGTTGGAAGACACAAATTTCTGACCTGAATCTTGGCATGGAGATCTTGAGGCATAGTGGCCATGCAAAGCATAGAATCAGGAGACTGAGGCAAGGAGATCTTTGAATTCAATGTCAGCCTGGGGCAAAGCAAGTCCCAGATCCAGGCATGGTGGTAGATAGCTTTAATCTGGGCTGCATCTTCTGCTGGAGGCCTACAAAAGGATGTTGGAAGAAGGAAGATTCATGCTTCTTTGCCGGCTTGCTCTTACTAAACAGTACTTCAGTTGGAACCCACATACACAGAAGACCAGCTGAAATAACTAGCCTCATGGAACTGAGAAACTCCTAGATTCTTGGACCTCCCATTCATAGCTGACCACTATTGAGTTACTTGGGCTACAGAGTGTAAGTCATCACAATAAATTCTCTCAATATAGAGAGACATTCCATTAGTTCTGTGACTCGAGAGAACCCTGATTAAAACAGAGACAGAATTAGATTCTTTCTATCTAACTTAAAAGCCTTGTGGTTTGGGTTAATTTTTAGAGAGGAACTGCAGAGAAGAATGCCATCTATGTAATGGAAATCTTAGATTTAGGGAGAGACAGAGAAATTATGTCAGAATCAAGGGCCTGGACAAATTGATGTTCTCTGTCCTAGAATCCCTGAGGTAAAAACTTGAGTGTCAGGCTCAGTCCAGGTAAAAGGAAAAATAGATGTTCTGTGACTGAACATCTAGAGGGATAGAGAAGAACACATGATTGAGATCTAGGATTAAGAAATGAGAAGTTCCCACTTCCACTTTCTATCTGTGGCAAGAGACTTCTGCATGGGCTACCAGGGCTCCATGGCCAAATAGCACAGGGAGAAAGCTAGCCTCCCAGGAGTGTGGAAAATCCCATAAGAGGTAAGAGGAGCAACACTTCTTAGCGGGACTCGCCCAGAATCCTTAGGACACAGGGACTGAGGAAGAACCCTGAGGAAGGAGACTTCCAGTTTACATCAGTTGCTGGAGAACTCTGCCTGGGCCACCAGGGCCCCATAGCCAAATAGTGCTGGGCGAAAGATAGCCTCCCAGGAGTGTAGGCAAGCCTGTCTGCTCAGAGGGACCCACATTGAATACCCAGGACACAGGAGCTAAGGAGTGGGTTTCTGGTTTCTTTCAGTGGCCGGGGAGTACATATTGTGACACAGGGCTCCATACTCAAATAGTGTCAGGAGAGAGCTGGTATCCCAGGAGTGCCAACACACCTTCAAGCACAGTCAAAACCATCACTTCTTTTCAAATTCACTGGACCAAGAGGGATCCTTGCAGAGCCATCAGGACACTGGAAACAAGGGACAGCTGGGGACTAAATACTTCTGTTTTCTGTCTGCATCGCAGAGCTGACCCTCTGCGATGGGACTGAGGAAGAACCCTGATCTCCAAGACCAAATTTCTCTCAAAGAAAACTGGTTTTCAAGGAGTATTGACACCTAAGCTTGCAGGAAAGACAAGCCTCAGTCAGAGAGAGTAAGACCAGCTAACATCAAAGATAACCAGATGGTGAAAGGCAAGGCTACATGGCATCATCAGAACCCAACTCTCCCACCACAGCCAGCCGTGGATACCCCAACACACCAGAAAAGGAAGACTGAGACTTAAAATCATATCTCAAGGGGATGATAGAAGATTTTAAAAAGGAAATAAATAACTCCTTTAAAGAAATACAAGAGAACACAGGTAAACAACCAGAAGCTCTTAAAGAGGGAATTCAAAAATCCTTTAAAGAATTACAGGGAAACACAATCAAACAGAAAAAGGAAATGAACAAAACCATCAAGGAGTTAAAAATAGAAATAAAAACAATAAAGAAATCACAAAGGGAGACAACTCTGGAGTTAGAAAACCTAGGAAATAAGTCAGGAGTCATAGATGTAAGCTTCACCAAAAGAATATAAGAGATAGAAAAGAGAATCTCAGGTGTGGAAGATACCATAGAAAACATTGAAAAAATAGTCAAAGAAAATGCAAAATGCAAAAAGCTCCTAACCCAAAACATCCAAGATATCCAGGATACAATGAGAAGACAGAACCTGATGATAATAGGTATAGAAGAAAATGAAGAATCCCAACTTAACGGACCAGTAAACATCTTCAACAAAACTATAGAAGAAAACTTCCCTAACCTAAAGAAGGAGATGAATATAAATATACAAGAAGCCTACAGAACTCCAAATAGAAAAGAACTTTGTCCCATCACATTATAGTCAAAACATCAAATACACAAAATAAAGAAAGAATATTAAAAGCAGTAAGGGAAAAAGGTCAAGTAACATGTGAAGGCAGACCTATCAGAATTACACCAGACTTCTCACCAGAGACTATGGAAGCTAGAAAATCCTGGGCAAATCTCATACAGACTCTAAGAGAAAACAAATGCCAGCCCAGGCTGCTGTACCCAGAAAAACTCTCAATAATGATAGATGGTGAAAACAAAATATTCTATGGACTATTCAAATTTGCAAAGTATGTTTTCACAAACCCAGTCCTACAAAGAATAATAGATGGAAAACACCAACTCAAGGATGGAAACTGCACCCTAGAAAATGCAAGAAAGTCATCTTTCAACAAACTCAAAAAAAGATAGCCACACAAACATAAATACAACATAGAAAATAAGAGGAAGCAACAATCACTATTCCTCAATATCTATTAACATCAATGGACTCAATTCCCCAATAAAAAGACATAAACTGATAGACTGGATCCATAAACAGGAACTAGCATTTTGCTGCATCCAGGAAACACACCTCAGTGTTAAAGACAAACACTACCTCAGAGTAAAGGGCTGGAAAACAATTTTCCAGGTAAATGGCCTCAAGAAACAAGCTGGAGTAGCCATTCTAATATTGGATAAAATCGACTTTCAACCAAAAGTCATCAAAAAAGATAAGGAAGGACACTTCATACTCATCAAAGAAAAAATCTACTAAGAAGACCTCTCAATTCTGAATCAATCTATGCCCTGAATGCAAGGGCATACACATTCATAAAAGAAATTTTACTAAAGCTCAAGGCACACATTGCACCTCACACAATAATAGTGGGAGATTTCTACACCCCACTATCATCAATAGACAGATCTTGGAAATACAAACTAAAGAGAGAAACAGTGAAACTAACAGATGTTATGAAATAAATGAATTTAACATATATCTGTAGAACATTTCATCCTAAATCAAAAGAATATACCTTTTTCTCAGCACCTCATGGTACCTTCTCCAAAACTGATCATATAGTTGGTCACAAAACAAACCTCAACAGATATAAGAAGACTGACATAATCCCATGCCTCCTATCAGATCGCTATGGAATAAAGCTGATCTTCAATGGCAACAACAACAACAGAAAGCCCAAATAAACATGGAAGCTGAACAACGCTCTACTCAATGATAACTTGGTCAAGGAAGAAAGTAATTAAAGACTTCCTAGAATTTAATGAAAATGAACGTACAACATACCCAAACCTATGGGACACAATGAAAGCACTGTTAAGAGGATAGCTCTGAATGCCTCCAAAAAAGAAACTGGAGAGAGTATATACTAGCAGCTTAACATCAAACCTGAAAGCTCTAGCACAAAAAGAAGATAACGCACATAAGAATAGTAAAAGGAAGGAAATAATCAAATTACGGACTGAAATCAACCAAGTAGAAACTAAAAGAACTATGCAAAGAAAACCAGGAGCTGGTTCTTTGAGAAGATCAACAAGATAAATAAACCCTTAGCCAGACTAACCAGAGGACACAGAGACATTATCCAAATTAACAAAATTAGAAAGGAAAAGAGAGATATAACAACAGATTCTGAGGAAAATCAAAAAATCATCAGATCCTACTACAAAAGCTTATACACAACAAAATTGGAAATTCTAGGTGAAATGGACAAGTTTCAAGACAGATACCAAATGTCAAAGTTAAGTCAGGATCAGATAAACCATCTAAACAGTCCCATAACCCCTAAAGATATAGAAGCAGTCATCAAAAGTCTACCAACCAAAAAAAAAGCCCAGAAACAGATAGGTTCAGTGCAGAATTCTATCACTCCTTCAAAGAAGACCTAATACCAATACTCTTCAATCTATTACAAAAAATAGAAACAGAAGGAACACTACCCAACTCATTCTATGAGTTGACAGTTACACTGATACCAAAACCTCACAAAGACTCAACAATAAAAGATAACTTCAAACCAAATTCCCTTATGAATATCGATGCAAAAAATACACAAGAATATTCTCGCAAACCGAATCCAAGAACACATCAAATTGAACATTCACCATGATCAAGTAGGCTTCATCCCAGAGATGCAAGGATGGTTTAATGCCTGGAAACTCATCAATGTAATCCACTATATACACAAAGAAAAAAACCACATGATCATTTCGTTAGATGCTGAAAAAGCATTTGAAAAAATTCAACATCCCTTCATGATAAAAGTCTTGGAAAGATCAGGAATTCAAAGACCATACCCAAACATAGTAAAAGCAATATACAGCAAATAAGTGGCCAACATCAAGCTAAATGGAGAGAAATTCCAACAATCCCACTAAAATCAGGGACTAGGCAAGGCTGCCTTCACTCTCCCTATCTATTTATTATAGTACTGACAGTTTTAGCTAGAACAATTAGACAATAAAAGAAGGTCAAAGGGATACAAATTGGAAAGGGAGAAATCAAAATATCACTATTTTCAGATGATATGATGGTATATTTAAGTGACCTGAAAAACTGCACCAGAGATCTGCTACAGCTGATAAACACCTTCAGCAAAGTGGCTGGATGCAAAATTAACTCAAGCAAATCAGTAGCCTTCCTATACTAGAAGTATAAACAGGCTGAGAAAGAAATTAGGGAAAAGACACCCTTCACAATTGTTATGAGCAATATAAAGTATCTTGGTGTGACTCTAACCAACCAAGTGAAAGATCTGTATGACAAGAACTTCAAGTCTCTGAAGAAAGAAATCAAAGAAGACCTCAGAAGATGGAAAGATCTCCCATGCTCATGGATTGGCAGGATTAGTATAGTAAAAATGGCCATCCTGACAAAAGCAATCTACAGATTCAATGCAATTCAAATCAAAATTCCAACTCAATTTTCATAGACTTAGAAAGAGTATTTCTCAAATTCATATGGAATAAAAAAAAATCCAGGATAGCAAAAACTATTCTCAACAATAAAAGGATTTCTGGGGGAATCAACCTCCCTGACCTCAAGCTGTACTACAGAGCAACAGTGATAAAAACTGCATATACCATGGTACAGTGACAAGCAGGTAGATCAATAGAATAGAAGACTCAGAAATGAACCACACACTTAAGGTCTCTTTATCTTTGACAAGGGAGCTAAAACCATCCAGTGGAAAAAAGAAAGCATTTTCATCAAATGGTGCTGGGTCAACTGGCAGTCTACATGTAGAAGATGGTGAATTGATCCATTCCTATCTCCCTGTACAAAGTCCAAGTGGATCAAGGACCTCCATATAAAACCAGATACAATGAATCTAATAGGAAAGAAAATGAAGAAACTTCCTGAACACATGGGCACAGGGGAAAAGTTCTGAACAGAACACCAATTGCTCATGCTCTAAGATCACAAATTATCAAATGGGACCTCGTGAAATGACAAAGCTTCTGTAAGGCAAAGGACTAGGTAAATAGGACAAAAAGGCAACCAACAGATTGGGAAAAGATCTTTAGCTATCATATGTCCAATAGAGGGCTACTATCCAATATATACAAAGAACTCAAGAAGTTAGACTCCAGAGATCGAAATATCCCTGTGAAAATATTGGAAACAGAGCTAAACAGAGAATTCTCAACTGAGGAAAATAGAATGGCTGAGAAGCACCTAAAGAAATGTTCAACATCTTTACTCATCTGGAAAATGCAAATCAAAACAACCCTGAGATTCCATCTCATACCAGGCAGAATGGCTAAAATCAAAATCTCAGGTGACAGCAGATGTTGGCAAGGATGTGGAGAAGAGCAATACTCCTCCATTCCTGGTGCAATTGCACGCTGATACAACCTCTCTGGAAATCAGTTTGGCAGACCCTCAGAAAAATGAACATAATACTACCTGAGGACCCAGCTGTTCCACTCCTGGGCCTATACCCAGAAGATGCTCCAACACATAATAAAGACACATGTTCTTCTATGTTCATAGTAGCCATATTTATAATAGCTAGAAATTTGAAACAACCCAGATATCCTTCAACAGAGGAATGGATACAGAAAATGTGGTATATTTATACAATGTAATACTACTCAGCTATTAAAAACAATGACTTCAAGAAATTCTTAGGCAAATGGATGGAACTTGAAAATATCATCCTGATTGAGGTAATGCAGTCACAAAAGAATGAACACGGTATGTACTCACTGATAAGTGGTTATTAGCCCAAAAGTTCATAATACCCAAGAGCCACTTCACAGTAATGAGCATGAAGTCTCAGATGGAGGAGTTGGAGAAGGGACTGAAAGAGCCGAGGGAGTTGGCAGCTCCATGGAGTGAGTAACAGTGTTCACTGGCCTGACCTCCCCATGCTCCAGGAGAGTGGATCACCAACCAAAGAATAGACATGGAGGGACCCATAGTGCTGGCCACATATGTGGCAGAGGAGGGTCTTGTTAGCCATCACGGGGTGGAGAGGCCCTTGGATCTGAGGGTCTTAGATCCCCCAGTATAGTAGAATGCCAAAGAGGGAAGATGAGAGTGGGTGTGGGTGGGTGTTTAGGGGAATACCCCCGTAGATGCAGGGGGAGAGGGAGGAGATAGGGAAGTTCCAAAGGGGAGATCTGGAAAGGGGAAAACATTTGAAATGTAAATAAAGTATCAAAAAAAAAAAAACTGAAAAAAAATTGTTTAGAAGGAAAAAAAGGAAATAAATTATAAGTTCCCAAGGGGATAGTGGAAAGAAGTGTATAAAGATTATCCACAGCATGATGGAGAACAACCACTGCAAAGTTAATGAACCTGAGATCTTGAACAAGGCAATAGGTTCCATTAGGTTTCTTAACTGCTAGTATAGGGGTATTAAAAGGGAAAGAGTTAGGACAGAGGAGGGTTTTTTTTGTTTTGTTTTTTTTTTTTTCTTAAAAGGTCAGCTATTATGTGCTTAATTCCTCTGAGGCTCTGGAGAGAAAGAGGGTGTTGAGCTTGTGTGATGTACCTGGTAGGTTCCTGAAGTTGAATGACAACAGGGGAATGATGTTTAGCAACAGAGGTATTCTGCAAGTCCCAGGATTAGGGGTCTACCTGACGACTGATAAAAGAAACAACATGATAGAGTTAGTAGGTTGGGTGGCTAGGAGGAGGAGGAGGACAGGAGCTGCTGGCAAGTTTAAGATTAGGCAAATGTGGGGAGCAAAATAAATAGATTCCCAACATAGCTAGAAGATTCCTTTCCAATAAGGTGACAGGACATATTGGCATTACCAAAAAGGAATTAGTGATAGGAACACCCCTAAAAATGTAACTAAGTGGTTGGATTTTGTGAGGAATGTAATGTCTTCCTCCTACCTCAACAAGAGGGGATCAAGAAAGAGAAGTGGGTCCCCAAATCTCTGTAGGGACTAAGTAAGTGGACCCAGTGACCAAGAGGAAGGAGATGGGCCACCCAGATACCATGATGACGACCTGGGGCTTCCTTCTGGTGATGGAAATAGTCAAGTTAAGGGAGCTCAGACCTCTTCAGTTATCCATAGCCAAGCCTAGGAGATCAGCTGGAGTGTTGCCTGGGATTGATGTCCCTCTTTCCTGAGCAGCACCACAGCAATCGACAGCCCAATGTTCGTCCTGATGGCAGTTTGGGCTTGTCCTTGTTGGCTTGCAGGAGTTAGGGTAAGCCCTTGACCATTGACCTTGTTGACCACATTTGTAGTAGGGATCTGGTGGTTCCTGAGACTTAGAAGGTCAAGTAACCCAGGTAGTGGCTGCAGCTGGTTGCACAGCCTTTGCCAGCATATGATATTTTTGTCTGTGGGCCTTTTTCCACTTCTCTGATGGTATACTTTAAAGGCTAGCAGCAAAAACTTCTGCCTGTGGAGTTAAGGTCTGCCTCTCAAAAGATCTAAGTTTGACCTTAATATCGGGGTAGCTTTGGGAGAAGTAGGTCATCAGGTGTTGTCTAACTTCCAGGTTTTCACAATCTAAATTAGTATATTGTAATAGCTGCTCAAAAAACTGAGTCAGCTTTTCATATTTATCCTGGATAATCTCTTGGAGTTTTTAAAATTTTATTGGTTTTTAGGGCAGTTCTATAGAAAGTGGCCAAGAGGTGGATTGTGGTTTGGTCCCTGGCTAAAATATCATCTGGAGAATTATAATTCTATTGAGGATCCTGGTTGGGTACTGTCTCAGATCCTATCAGGTATGCTATGTTTGTTGGGTGAATTTCATCTGCATGTATTCCAAGCTTGCTATGCGCTCATCAAGAAGTAAATTATTACTGAGAACCATATTATATCATGGAAAGTCAAGCTATAAGACCGAGTAATAAACTGAAATTCTTTAATAAAGTCTGCAGAATTGGCAGTATAAGATCCCAGTGTTTTGAAAAAGTTCATTTAATGAGAATGGCAGGTGCACTCTGATAAGGCCATCTACTCCAGCAACTTCCCCTAAAGAAAGGACTAATGCTGGGTTAAGCTGTGTGGGAGAAGAAGTAGAGGGCTAGGCTGTAGATTTAGAGTGAGTGGTGGGAGGGCTGCAAGTAGGTGCCACTCTAGGATGACTGGAGCAGTCTGCAGCTGGCACAGAAGGAGAGGAGTCTGGAGAGGGGGAGCAAGGAGGCTCTGCAGAAGTCTGATGAGAAGAGAAAGCTGAGGAGGCTGAGATATTAGAGGTTGTAGGAGCAAGTAAGTGGCAGTGAGGAGAAGGTTCATTAGCTGGATTGAGAATTGTGTCATCTGTAGAGGTTTCATAGCTCGAAGGAATTGAGTTGGGGGATAGGAAGAGTAAAGAGAGGATTTGAAGCAAAGAGGTAAAATCTGGGACATAGAAGGCCTCTTTCCACAGGCAGTATGTATTTGTATGAAGATCCCTTAGAATGGTAGGATCAAATGTGCAAGTATTAAACCATGTGGCAGTGGCCAGTCCACATGGTGGTGGTCCTCTCTGAGCAGCAGATCTGCCTGGGCCTGTGCAGTGGTGGTTGCAAGCAAGTCTCTCCCCACCAAATGTTAGACTAAACGGCGCACTCCTAGACAAATCACAGCCAAGCCAGCACAGGTCTCATGTGGGAGGCTTTATTAACAGAGGCACCTCTTGGGGGTGAGGGGGAGGGAGAAAACAGAGCTATGGGTCAGGGTAGCTGTGATACAGGTAATGCATGCTTAGAGGGGTGTACAATGGACACCAAGGCAATGAACACAGGAATACTGTTGTCGTCTAGAGATGAAGTCTTCGCTGGGTCCAGGAGTTGGCAATAAATAGCTTCTGGCTGTCCGCAGATGAACATGATGCTAACAGGCTGATTGGTGTATCACAATCCAGTCCTTTGGCTCTATCTCAATATCTTCCTGGAGACTTTGGGGCAGGGATTACTATTAGGATTTGGGCGGCTCTGTCTATCATAATAAATTTAGACATTTAATGTCATATTCCGCAGATCTCTGACAGGTTTGAAGCCTAGTACCTACTAAGATATCTGGATTAGATAACCTATGTCTATTTCTAAACTGTATCTAAATCTCTATTTGCTCTAGAATATATATCTAGCAAATATAAAACAGGAGGCTAAATAAAGGTTAATACTGTAATTAACTCCACTAGTTCCTAGCACAACTTAAAATATATTATTGAACACGTTATAGGATATGATTATTTACAAGGTTACTAACTATAAGCTTGTATTTTTTTTAAACTATAGTACCTTTTATTCCTATGTGTGGGATACGGCAAATGGGTTTTTGGGTGACATAATTAGCATGAGCACACAATCAACTACAGAAGCTCTTGTAACATAAAAATAAAACCTTTGAATTTATAGTCCATAAAAAGATTGGGAACCTTTTGACCTTTGTGTGGAATATCACTATAAAAATCTATAGCTTATGAAAAACTAAGGCTATATTGTAGCTTAATAACATTAGCAAAAATAAGGCCAGACATATTTTGAATGGAGTGAACTTTAATCTTTTTAATGTTGTAAACCTCTAAAGTAAACCTCTAAAGTAATGTTAAAATAAACCATCATACAAAGAGTAAAAAGATAGGGCAATATTGTAAACAATTTTTCAAGACAGTACAGAAATCATAAAAAAATCATTTCTCACCTCAAAAAGTGCTTTTGGACACTGGCTTTCCTGGTCTGTCCATGTCACATGTTACTGCCCTTAAGCAAGATGGCATTGAAACCATGACCTTTTACAACAGAGGTGGTTACCAGCATGTAATTGCCCTTAACCAAGATGGTGGTGAAACCATAACTGGACCCTCTTTATCCCAAAGTTAAGATGGCAACCAGTTACATGTTGTTTATCCAGTGTGCATAAGGGCTGTTGGCCAGGGGAACGTAAAGAGGCATTGCATATGATTTAAAATGAGTACTCTTGTTGCTTACCACCACCACTGAAATTACAGATACTGTTCCTGCCTCTGCTGCTGCAGCTACTGGGACTGGGGCCACTTATGGGCAGAAAGAAGGTAGAAGTGGAAGGTAGGGAAGGGCAGGGCTAGGTAGAACCTGGAACTTTCTGCCCAGTGCTGTGAAAGGAAAGTGGGAGGGGCAACAGCAGAGTTTCCAAAAATTTGGACATGGGAATTTAAACCATTTGAATGAATTTTGGTTTTATATCCTTTGGCACCCATCATCCCAGCATTCACTGGAGATCCAAACAGTATGAAATTGTCATCCCAATTTATAGTCTGAGATCTAAGAAAACCTTGTCTTTGTTCAGATGAGGCAAGCTTTAAAGTGGCCACTACTCACGGAGGATAGAAGGAGAGAAGTAGTCCCTATGTGTCCAACAATGACCTGGGCCATTGGGTTGGAGATTCAACTCCTCCAGATTTGGTATCATCTGATAGGCCATTTCTCCCCTGCTAGTGACATGAGACAATTCAAGCCATAATATAATATGAAAGACAGTTTTATTGGAAAGCTTCTCTGGGGTTAGTTCACTGACTACCCAAACATTGAGGCCAGGAATGTCACCCTGGAGAGAGAAGAGATGGAAGCAAAAGAGTGAAGGAATAAAGACAGAGAAAGAGAGAGAGAGAGAGAGAGAGAGAGAGAGAGAGAGAGAGATAGAGACAGAGACAGAGACACAAAGAGAGCAAGCAAAATGAATGTCTCGATTATATAGGGAATAACCTGTTGTGGGAGGGTATCCCAGGCACTGAATGGACAGTTCACATTTGGGGGCAGGGTATGCCAGATAGGGACTGAGGGATGCTGGGAGAACCTGGAGGCCAGGTCTGCTTTGATATGTAAAATATGCATTTCAGTCTCTTGTCCCAGGATCAGAAACCAAAGGCATGGGATAAAGTTCTCGATGAAATAAATAATCAAATTTGTACATTTATTATTAGCTTGTGTTCTTTGATGTTTCCACAGTACCAATCAGTTGTATTATAGACAAACCATTTTCAAAACTATAAGTAACTCCACACACACTAGACAGAATAGTTCAGGTTGGAAAATGTTTTTCATGTCTGTTACATTGTTAAGAACCAATATTGTCCAAAACAGGTATTTTTCAGCCTATCTAATTGGTCTTTTTTATTATCAGTGAGAAAATAGGACTTTTCTTAAATATATATTTAAACAAATTTATTGTATCATAATTCTGCAGATTTAAAACCAGAAATCAGTATGTGAACAGAGTCATGCTTCTTCTGAAAGCTGAAGTAAAATCCTACTTTACTTTCCTATTATCTGTTGGAGTCCATAATATCTTTGGTTTGTACATCTCCCCTTACTTTCTTATCTATCGTTCATCCTTGCAACCTTTCTCAAACAAAACCAAACAAACAAAAAAACAAAAATCATACACAAACAAGGAAATAAACAAAAACAAAGACAAAGCACATATATACATACACATACACACACACACATACACACAGCATAGAAAATATAAGCTGTAGTATGTATCAGTGTGTCCCAGAGTGTATCCCTCTGTCTACATATCTTCACTTGAAAATGTTCATTGCAACTAGTCATATCTAGCTTCTGTGACACCATCTATATTTCATCTTCAACAGGTATACTGCCAGTTATCCTGTTGTTACCCTATGTCATAGAAATCCTATAGCTTTGGATCTATAGAACTGGCCTTTTTCCATGTTCCAGCAGTTCATAAAACGGGTAGATTTTGGGATAGGCTAACTCAAACGCCCTGGCTCTGGACCTGGGTGGTAGCTAGCTGAGTTGGTCAACCAGCCAGCTCTCCTGTACCACCAGGAAGATCTCTCCAGCACTGTTACAGCTAGACCACCATCAGGAGGCATGATCAGCTCTCTCACTCTCATGATATGAGGCTAGATCACCTGCACCCATATCTCCAGAGTCAGATCCACTGCGCTCCCCAGTAAAGACACATGGCCTTTCTTTTTATCACTATGTTTCAGAGGGTTGTTAAGAGTTAAGAAAAAAAGCACTAATTTACTCTCCTGACTTACAAGATGTTAAAGATTATTTCACCACAATCATGCTTAGTTTTATTCATGAATTTATTCTTTTGTTGTTTCATTGTTAAAAGTAAAATATCATTTGCAAATACTTTTCAGTAATGTAAAGATGTACACCTAGAAAAAACCTGCTAGTTGATTTTGACGAACTAACAATTTCTAGTTTGTTTATTTTACTCTAGAATTATTAATGTCTGGGAATAATATTTCAAGACTATTATTGATAGTGTAAATGTCACATGGGTGTGTAATAGTCTTGTTGTCAACTAAATTATATTGAGAGATGCTTAGGATTAGCAAAAGCGTTCTCTAAGGCTGATTCCAAAGAACCACATTGAGAAAGAAATGGAGGAGGGAAGACCTAGCTGAGCGTGGCTGGCCTGAGGACTAGACTCTAGCTTCTTCAGACTTTTGCCTTGACTTTACAGTAGTGACTCTGGATGGATCCAATAATGACTCTAGGTCAGGAGTTCAGCCTTTTAAACATACCACAAAGTATTTGTCATCCCTTGTAGAGGAATTTTAAACTAGCAACATGTCTGCTCTGATCACATCTAAGAACCTTCTAATCTGTTTAATCCAGCTGGAATGCAAAAACTTTGGAAAATGTTTCAGCATATTTGTCACCTCAAACATGAATTCATTTTTTTTCAGTGAAAATATTCAAATACTTCTTCTAGCTTTTAAAAATATAAAGGCAATTATTGTTATATGTCATCTATTTTAGTTGTTTAATATGTAAAAGTTTTATTAGGCACTCCACAATAATTCACTCTATTGGCAGGTTGAATAAATCAACAAACATTTTCTCTAGGTGTTATTTAGCATCCAACAAATGATGATCGGTCAGTTACTTCTCCATGTTTAGTAAACTTGTCACTTTGCAGAGATCTGTAAGAAACAAATATGGTATTCAATTCTAATTATATTCAATTTGTAAGATTATTTATGTGGTATGCTAGAAAATCTTCTTCATTATCCATGAAATGGAAATGTGTTATAAATAACAATAAGGATAGTTCAAAAAGTCATAAGGAATCATATTATTATCTACTTAAAAATATTTATAATACATGGGTTTGATGGTGTTAATTCTCCAAGAAGAGTGATTAGCAATCAGTGTTTGCTTTTGAACGGCTGTGTGAACTCCAATTTAGATTGTAAAATTAGTAGAGCATCACAGATTGCTAAAGAAAGACACTCATGAGTATACACTGATTGATATGTTTGTTGCCTTGTAGAGCTGACTTCATCCATCAGGAGGCTAATTTGTAAAGACCCCTTTATTTAAACATAATAAAATGCATTCTTAAAGTATGGAAACTCCCAGAGGCTTCACTTAGTAGGGCTTTATAAACAGAATTATGCTTATGAGCTATTCTGAAAGTAGTTTTAGTTATTTATATTAAAATAAAGCTTAAAGTAAAAAACAATATATTGTTTAAGACTAAAAAGAATTATCCTTTCAATATGACACATCAGATAACTAAAATGACAAATACTATTTTTGTTGATGCTATCCTTACTATGGCTGAATTTTCAATGATTAATAATCATTACATTGCCATCAGTCACATTTTCTGTTAAAAAATGATGTAGGTTTTGAATATTTTCACATGCTGTATTGTTAACTAATTTTCATAACTTTAAATATACAGGTCCTTAAAATCCAAAATTACAGAGTAAAATTAAGAGATAATAATTGTGCGAGGTGTAGTAGTATATACTTATGATTCAGCACTCAGGCGTAGAGGACTTCAAGGGCAACTTGGACTACATGGAGGACTCAGATAAGACTGTGCTAAAGACAGGATGCTTTCAGAAACAGTCAAAAGGAAAAAGGTTTTCTTTTCTTATTGGATATTTTATGTATTTACATTTCAAATGTTAGCCCCTTTCCCAGTTTCCCCTCCGGATCCCCCCTTTCTTATCTCCCTCCCTCTGTTTCTACAAGGATGCTCCCCTCCCACCCACCCACTCCTACCTCACTACCCTGGATTTCCCTTCACTAGGGTATCAAACACCCTCAGGCCCAAGGGCCTCTTCTCCCACTGATGTCCAACAAAGCCATCCTCTGCCACACATGCAACTGGAATTTTGTTGCAAATGTTTTTGACTAATATGTCATTTCTTCAAGCATTGTTAAGCTAGCAAAAAATAAAATATTAAAATACACATGTGTAGTCATTTTTATCACTTCCCTTCTTCATTTTTCTTGGCCTGGTATATTCTTGGAAAACTCATTCTAAAATCTTTGGGGTTTTTAATATTGATCTTTTGTAACTTTCTAATAAGTGTCAATCATAAAGCATCTCTTCCCAAATACTGTTGGGCAGAGCCAAGTATTTCCTGTTATTGTCATTAACTTTTAAATAGTGTTTGGCTTCTATTTGTATAATTTCTACTTGAAAGTTATCAGTGAAATAATTCATTATTCAACAGTTTTTTTAAAAGCTTTATAAAAAGCGACAATGGTATTAAAGAACAAGGACATCATGATTTTTGCCAGCAAATGGATGGAACTAGAAAATATCATCCTGAGTGAGGTAACCCAGAACTAAAAAGACATGCAGGGTATTTACTCACTGAGAAGAGAATATTAGCCATAAAGCACAGAATACCAATGATACACCCCACAGACCCATAGAAATTAAACAAGAAGGAAGGAACTAGCAAGGATATTGAATCACACTTAGAGAGGGAAATAAAATAGTAATAGGAGGCAGAAGCAGGTAGGGAAGTGCTGCTAGACAGGAGAGGGAGGGGACTAGGCAGCAGGTATGGAGAGAGACAGGAAAGATGCAGGGGGCCAGGAAAATGAATGGAAATCTGCAGCTACCTGGCGTGAGGGAGTGGGGGGAAATCTTTAGTAAGTCCCAGAGACTGGACAGTCTCCCAGGAGTCAGTGCAGTTGACCTTAGCCAAGATGCCTAACAGTGGAGACATGGAACCTGAAGAGACTACCTCCTGTACCCAGGCAGAAATGCCAATGTATGGATAAGTACAGCAATCCACCCACAAAATTTTTGACCCGAAGTTTGTCTGGTCTAAAAGAAATAGAGAAACTGAAAAAAATGGCCAATCAATAACTAGCCCAATTTGAAACTTATCACATAGGCAAGCAATAGTCCCTGACATTATTATCACACTCTGTTATGCTTGCAGACAAGAGCCTAGTATAACTATCCTCTGAGAGGCTCTGTCTAGTAGCTGACTGAAACAGACAAAGATACCCACAGCCAAACATTGGACAGGGGTCAGGGACCATTACGAAAGAGTTCTTAAATTGCTGAAGGCTCTGAAAAGGATGAGAACCCCACAGAATGACCAACAAAGTCAAGTAACCTGGAATTCTGGGAGCTCTTAGAATCTGAGCCACCAATGCAAAAGACAAACAGAACTGGAATGAGGCCCCTGGCATCATGTAGTAGACAGGCAGATTACTCTCCTGCTTCCATGTGGGTGCTCCACAACTGGAGAGGAGACTCTATCTAAAGCTGTAGTCTGACTGTGGTATCTGCTCTGCAATAGGATTGTCTTGTCTAGCCTCAGTAGGAGAGGATATCCGTGGAGTGGACAGCCTCTTAGAGGAGAAGAAGAAGGGTATGGGGGAAAAGTCTCAGTGAGGGGGAACCAGGAAGGGAAAGTACTTGGAAGGCAAATTAATTAATTAAAATAAATTAAAACTGACAATGACATTAGACAAAATATTGATAAACCTGAACACTGTGATTCGTAAAAACATTTAGAAAAATATTACCTGATGTAACATATAAGTGAAGTCTAAATAGAAACACAAAATAGAAAATGTACAAATGGAATATAAAATTATGATTAATAGAGGTTGTCTTGAAGAAAAGACATTAGAAGGTATAAATAATCAAAACACAGAAAGAAATAGACCTGGAGGGTGGAAAAGTTTAACTATCTAAAGTTCAAAACACAAAATAGTGCTTATAATTTTATGTGGAATGCAAAAATGCTACTGGAGGGGATGATAGCACTTTTCACAGACTTGGAAAAGATTGGATCACTATATGTATTTCATTAACACAATGGTGTGTATGTTAAACTGTCACAACAAAATGTTAATGTTGGTATAATGAAGCCATAGCTTATTATTTGTGGTGGGAGATTAAAAGTTGTGGTCTATACAATATGGAATAATCTGAACATTAATGAATTTCAAGTGTTTCCACCATCATTGTTTGTTGATTCAGCAAAAATTAAGCACCGCTAATATTCCAGTAAACTGTAATGACATCAAGGAATAAAGTTTTCTCCCCATTCCTTCCTGAAGTATTAGAACAACACAGCCTGGTCGGTTGGTTTCTTGTCCAATGCTATTTTCCCCTTCTTACCATATTAATTTCCTTCAGTGAAATTGGTGCATGTATGCCCCTGCCATGGTGATTGTTTCTTGGTTGTCTCACAGAAGGCATGGCTTAAATATAATACCATGTTCTCTGCATTTTTGGTCTGGCTACATAATTATACCAATCAAATTAAAAATTAATTGTCTCATTCACAGAATATGAGATCTTAAAATAAAATCAATGTCTGCAGAAATATAATAGATGTAACATATGCTCACAGTATCACAGACTGGGGTTCAGTCAGTTTCATATAATCAAACATAAATTTCTAATAAATGGGTCTAAAACTATAACATTAATACAGTAAAATAGGTTAATAGAATGATAATCTTAATCATTATTCTAAATAACTCCTCACTCTTGGTAGACAATTGAAAATTACATGATTACTTTGGCTGTGTGTGATGACTGTTTGATGTCTCCCCTGTGTGCATCAAAGTAACTTACAGAAGATGTGTAAGGAGATAGCCAAAGATACTGTACAGTATAAGAACTTTGAATATGGTGTCCATGTTACATTATCATCATATACAAATCTACAAATCATGTAAAGCAACAGGGAGAATAAGAATTACATTCTCAGTGGGCACTTTATCTTCAAGTTTAATATGATATACAGATTTTAGAACACAAAAGGATACCAAAATCAATTGAATCTTCACAGGTGTCATGTGAAATTTATTCAGTTGGTATGAATGAGGCAGATCCCAGGATGTTCTTCACAAACACACTTCCCAAAAGAAAGAAAAAATCCTTAGGGGAAAAACACTCTATCTTTTATTTTTAATAACCATATCTGTAACTTCAGTGGGTTGGGAATTGGAATATGTTTCACAGAGATATGGATAGGAACATCAGAGAGGGAAGCATATCAGGGGACCTGAGCTGAAAGGATTTTGGTGTCAGGAAGGACACATTCTGAAATCAGTGAGTTCATTGTGAATAGAATATTTCCAGTTTGCATGGCCTTTGATAAAGCTAAGATGTCTGGAGTTGGCAGAAATATCCTCCTGCAATCAACATCCTACAAAGGATCAGAAGACAGAGCTACAAAGAACATTGGGTAAAGCTTATTTGTAATAATCTGCCTGTTTCTACAGCTTCAGTCACTGAAATCTTTATCTCAAGCAAGAAACACTGTAAATTGAAACAAAAGGGGCAACATGTGTAATAAAAAACACCAGTGCAGAACATCTTTGAACATTGCTTCATTATAGGTTTTTTTAATCAACCTTCAAAAGAGACACAAAATTCTTACATTGTCCAACAGGTATTTCATAGAAAAACCTGAGAACAATTTGGTAGAAAATACTCCACGCTCTGTTTTGAAATAATCACATTATTTAGCTATCTCTTGTAGGTTGGAAGATTATTATGCAGAAGCACAAATATTCAGAAAACAAATAGTGATAATAATATTAATAAAGATAGTAATAATAATACATTATTTAGTATCACTTGGTAGGGCCTGGGTGCAAGGTGTGAGAGAACTGAAACCATCAGATACCAAAAGATGAATTTTAAATGGTATCTTCAGAGAAAGTAATAGCAATGATATAGGTTATAACAATAATAAATATTAGTAACTCAGCAATGAAGTTATTTAGAAAAAATAAATCAGTAGAAAATTTTAAGAGGCTGAGACTGGCAGTATGTTCCAGAACTTGTTGACAGGAGGATGAATACTTACCCCACCTAAAAAATATAACAGTATAATTATAAAATGTACTATGTCACTGTATTTGTCTAGGTTATCTCTGGGAACAAAACATGGACAGTGTGAGAGAGGGTGTACGCATGCGCATGCACACACATGTGTGTGTGTTTGTGTGTGTGTGTGTGTTTGTGTTTGTGTATGTGTGTATGAACAAGATTCTTAGATCGTTTTACATTGTGATGGGCAGTGAGTCCAACAATAGCTGTCTCACACGGGTGAACCTGAGACTGTGGTAGTTAGCTACTCAGCCCATGAGGCTGGTGCTTCAGTAGTCACAGTCTGGCTCTAAAGGCCAGGAGAATCCTTGGAGAGATGCAAATATTCATCTCAAGATGGAATCATAAAGAAATTGAGCTCTGATATCAATGAAAGAAAGGAGTCACGTAATAAGGTAGATGAATTTGACAATGAGAGAAAAAGGCAAAGTGGGTAAAAGTAAATGTCAATCATTCATCTTCTTTTATGGCACATTATAGTCCAAACTGGCTTCAGTAACCATCCTCAGCTCCTACAGAGCTTAGATTCCAGTCTTCCCCACCATTCCTGATCTTATCAGGCCCTACCTTTCTTTGTCTCTTCATATCTCTATAAAATTCACTGGTTTTTGTTCTAAACAATATTCCACCTTATAAATTATCCCATTTTACTTATATATTTACCTATTAAAGGGCACACTGGTTGTTTCCAGATTTAGGCATTTACAAATTTTGATGTGTTTACAATTAGGCTTGCAAAGGTTACTTCAAAAGTCAGCTATGAGATGGTTCATTGGATAGAGCCATTTTTGTCACAGCTAATATAATGGCTTTGAAACATTGAATCCACATTGTAGATTGTAGAAGGAAAGAACCAATGTTTTAAAGTTTTCTTCTGACTTCCGTACTGTGGTGTACACACATACACAGGAGAAATGGTGAGGCAGTTATGGTACTTGTGAGATGGATCAGTGCCAAGTGCTTGTCTTAAAATCATGTGGAACTGAGGTTAGGGATTTTAGCACTCTCATAAAAGCCATAAAATCAAGGTAAAGTGAAGAACTCTTGTAACCCAATGAGAGGGACTGGTGAGATGGGGTGATCGGTGGAGCTCAATGGCCAATAACTGGCCAAGCTAA
Source organism: Rhynchomys soricoides (assembly GCA_019843965.1). Taxonomy (NCBI): domain Eukaryota; kingdom Metazoa; phylum Chordata; class Mammalia; order Rodentia; family Muridae; genus Rhynchomys; species Rhynchomys soricoides. The sequence goes on from JADRCH010007930.1 coordinate 2,497,942, forward strand.
TAGAAAGGATGACCTTCTCTGATTCAGGAAGATACCCTATGTCTAAAAACTAAAGAAGTCACATACGAGCAACCTCTAATTTCTATACAATGGCAAACATGTTTAGATATACACACACACACACACATGCACACACACACACAATTATATGTCAGACACAAACAAAACATTAAAAAATTTAAATAAATATTGAAATGTCAGTTGAATATTTTCCTAAGTTGTGAATAGTATTTAATACACAGCAAACTCCTGAACAATTTTTATGGTATTTTCTTGAGAGAAAGGTATTAATTTCATGATGTCAAAATTTATAATATGAATATTCATTGTAGAAGGTCTCATTACACAGAAGCAGACTGACTTTCTTTCAAGCTATGGAGATTTGTTATAGCATTTGGCATAAGAAACAGAGCCTTTTGATTCCATTGTGTCTTGATTTCAAAGAGGGACTTGCATTCCAACCATTCATACTACATTTATTTGTTTGGTTTTTCTTTTTGTTGTTGTTGTTGTTGTTGTAGGCACAGTCACACTTCCTAGCACAGGAAGATCAGACCTCAAACTATATTCCTACAACAACTTCTGAATATTGGAGTAACAGGTGTGAAACACTATACTTGGTTCTCACAATACTTACTGTATATCTCTGTCACAAGAATTTAACACTATTAAAATGTGATCTTTTTCATATGTTTTCTTACTAATTCCTAGGTCTAATTGATCATTTAGGGTGACTTTGTAAGGATATAAGTTAAATGGAACAACATATTAGGGGAAAGTGTGACGATAAGAGAACATAAACAATAGCAAAAGGAAGCGATTTATTTGAATCAATTTCTAATGGAATCTATATTCAATACAAAATAGTATACAGAAGAATCAACACATTTAACAGCCATTAATAAAGCCTTTCTTGTGGATATCACAATGAACTTCTGTTCTAATTAAGTACTGAAATTGATGTTAACTAATTTCTTGGGTATTAACCCAAAGGAAGAGAGAGTTAAGAATCATTTGTACAATATAAAGCAATTTATTTTGTGTTGAGATGAGTCCTCCTGGGTTTTTCCACATTCACTTTGGAATATCAATTATTGTTGTCCTTGTTCAGCTCATCCTTAGTCAGTCCTGTTGATGAGAATTTGTGGGTATGACTTTTGACATTTTTAGGAAACAGTCTCACAGCAAACTCATTGATCCTCTGGCTCTTAAAGTATTTCTACCCTCTCTTCTGCTTGGTTTCTTGAGACTTAAGAATGGGAATTGCATTTTCTTTTATTTTATGCCTTTTCCTTTTTTTAATTGAAAAGATATTTTTTCAATTCAGTATATTCTGATTATAATTTCCCCTTCCTTAACTGATCTTACAATCTGCCCACCTTCCCTCCAGTCTGAAGCTACACCTTTTCTGTCTCTTGCTATTAAGCAAACAGGCATAAAAGAATAATGATAACATAAAATACAAGCAAACAAAAACAAAAAATAGGACCAAAAATGCAAACAGAAGACAAAGAGTCAAAGGCAGAGTACAGGCTACACAGTAGATAAAGACACACACTTTTGTATACCCAGGATCAGTTGAGATTACAGTACATTCCTCTACATTTTGATTGGCTGTGTGTTTTCTGATCTCTGTTTTAAAGAGAAATTTTCTTGATGAGGTGAGGACTACACTTACATGTCAGGATATTTAGAGTTTAGTTATGGATTTCACTGGTTTAGTAAAGTGGTATTTTTAGGTTCTCCTCCAATATACAGTACTTACCTAGACCCTGGTAATTAGCTAGCTTTTCAGTACCAGGAAAGATTTCCCACTTTTGGACAGGAACTTAAATCTAATAAGAGAGCACCCTTTGCCACCAAGGTGTGCTCTGGCAACTAAGGTAATGTTGATAACTAGAGAAATTATGTTCCCCAAGGAAGAGCACATCAATTGGCTATCCAATGATAAATGCCCAATCCTGAAAACATGCATACAAGCATACAAGTAATACTACATAGACTAAGTTGTACTTCTATTTATATGTATGTGTATATGTATATGTATGTGTATATTTGTGTGTGTGTGTGTGTGTGTGTGTGTGTGTGCATGTATGCTGGTATGCACAGTGTTATACACATACAAGAAGACAATTTTTATGAGTATGATCATTCCTTCTAACATGTGTGTCCAAGAGATCAAATCCATTTTCTCAGGTTGCCAACAAATGCCTTTAACAGCTGAGAAATCTTGGAAGCCTAAATATATTTTAACTATAACAATATTCTTGGGTAAATTTTGTAGACTTCAGATACTTTGTAATCAGTTGATTTTGCTATTGTGTCCAACAAATCCTTTATTATTAAGTAGTAAGGAGTACTTAATTTGTCTCAACTAAAAAAATTATCACCTGCCTTTCACATTTTTGTCACCTTATGTAATTAACATGAAGTCTTACTGTAAACCCGATGACATTGGTATTAATGAGCATTATTTATCCAAATTTGTGCCACTACTATCTGATACATAGTTTAATTATTTAGTTAGTTCTAAACAATTTTAAATTTAAATATTTTTGTATGATAGATTATTGACATTATTAACTCATATACAAATGAAGATTAATTCTGTACCAACTCCTTCTGAGGTCAAAGCCATTGATTTTTCTGTAGATTTTGGAAAATGAGATATATTAGCATGTGACCATGACTTTTTGTAACTGCAAAAATGATGGTGAGATGAATAGTAAATGAATTTATTTCAATGTATTTTAATCTCTGCAATCTGCATATGTGTAGTAGTGTATAAAGCAAAAACATACAGCACATAAAAAATAAGAAATTATAATTAAAATATTGTATTACATAAAAAAACTGTCACTGCACTCTATGCAAAAAAGTAGTCTAACTACAGAATTTTATTCACATCCTCTGTCCTCAAAATGACTGAGGAACCTTTACAGAGAAACCCCGTCTAGAAAAACCAAAAAAAAAAAAAAAAAAGAAGAAAAAAGAAAAAGAAAATGTTCTACATCCTTAGCCTCCACCAGGAAAATGGAAATTAATTTGTGACTTCTCAACTTTGTGAACCTCAAATCTATTTTGAGATTTCTTCTTGCTCCTACTGGAATAACTAAGATCAATAAAACTAGTGACAGCTCCTGCTGTCAAGGATGCATACTAAGGGTAACATTCATCTGTTGTTGATAGGAGTACATGTTTACACAGCCACTGCAGAAATTAGTGTGCTAGTTCCTCAGGAAGATGGCAATCTGTCTACCACTAGATACAGTTATAACATTCTTGGGAATATACCCAAAGAACAATTCACCCTACCGCCGAAACATTGCTCAATGTAATTTATTGCTGCTCTCTGTTTTCATAATACTCAGAATTTGGAAACAACTTAGACTTCCCTCAACAGAAGAATGGATATAAAATGGCTACATTTACAGCAAAGAGTATTACTCAACCTTTTAAAAAAATGATATCAGGTAATTTGCAGCTGGATGGAACTAATAAAAAATCAGCCTCAGTGAGTTATTCTAGACCTAGGATGGGAAATATGGTATGTATTCACTTATGCATGGGCATTATCTATTAAATAAATGATAACAAAATTACAATCAGTAGACCCAGAAAGACTAGTTATAGCAATAGGATAGATGATAGATGATAGACAGATGATAGATAGATAGATAGATAGATAGATAGACAGACCAACAGGTAGAGTTAAGGATGTTTGGTGTGTGCTGGAATGAGAAGATTAAGTCTGAACGGGGAAAGGAAGGGGGGACAAAAAAAGGGAATATAAGGAGAGACAAAGTTAAGGGCCACTGGAGGGGTAACATGGAAACATAGTATAGTAGAAGCTACCTAAAATATATACACACATGAAAGAGATTTAAATAAACTCACACACACACAAAATCAGGGGACAGAGTACCAGGTGCCCATCTGTTATCAACAAATGAAGCTTCTAGTACCAGGCTTGGGTTACAATTTAGTTTTTAGTCAAAGGTGTCCTAAAAAAACAACCTAAGCTGCTTCTCTCTAAAACCTGACAGGAAGGCCCCATTTCTAAAGAAAGCACCTATACCACTCATGGAATATGAAGAAGTCAAGCTGTGACTACTCAGAGTCTTCCTGCATACATTCTAGAATATTTGGTCGAGGAAGATGTTATGAACCCTACCAAAAGTGGAATATAAGTGGCAACCTGGGGGAAAAAAAAGCCCTTTGACCCACAACGGTACCCTGCCTACAATCAATATATGCCAGAGCAACTGTGTCACAAAATTTGTGGGAGTAGCCACCCAATATCTGATTTGACTTAAAACCCACCTCAGGAGATGGAAGCCATATTCAACAATGCATGCATGATTGAGACTCAGAGACTGGATAATTGCAAGGACCTCAGGTAAGATTAAAAATTGCTGTTTAAAACAAACAAACAAAATCATAGAGAAAAAAATGACACTGCAGCATATGGAGACAAATACTCAGAACCACAGCCAGATCTCATGCAGAGACCGAGCAACCTTGGAACACTCAAGCTTAAATGGGATGTCTTCATCATATCCCTTGCTTAAAGATCTGGCAACACTCTAGAAGAGATGGAGAGAATCTAAGAGCCAGAACGAATGGTGGACATCAAGAAAACATGGATCTCCTAATTAATATGAGCAAAATTCTCTTACATGAATGCACTAAGACTGAAGCATTATGCACTAGGCCTCACTGGTCTGCACCAGGTCCTCTGAGCTTTTATTATGGCTTCCAGCTTAGAGTTTTCATTGGATTCCTGAGTGTGCCAATGTCTCCTGCTACAGGAGGAAGCTTCATTGATGATGGTGAGCAAGGCCCTGGTATATGAATGAAGAGAATGTCATCAGTTATCATTTTTCCCTATGGTTTGGTTAGGTTTATCTTTTTGTTTGTTTGTTTTAAATAGATGTATTTGGTTTTACCTGAGGTCCATGGGATTTTGTTTTGTTTATTTTAAACAGTAGTATTTTGTCTTAGTAAATATTTAATCTCAGTTGGGGGTTTGTACCCCACCTTAGATCATTTAATTCCCAGATAAAAGACACAAAACATTTACATTTATAATAAGTCTTAATCAGCAGTAGAGTTGGGCAGATATCTACCCTCTAAGCTATTTTCCTATCAATAACCCCCAGATATGATTTGCTATGTTCTGCATGGGCAGATATTATTTTGACTGGCCAGTCTTCATGGTGACATTTTCAAGAATCACCTATTCCATGGTGTCTTCTCTTCCTTCCACCTCGTCTCTCTTCTACTTGTATGGTCTTGTCTCAGACCCAAAGTCTGAAAACTAAAACTCTGCCTATCTCTGCTTCCCAGCTATGGGCTGTAGGCAGCTTTATTCAACCAATTTTTTCATGCTTGTATTCATTTTTTTTTTTGATACTTTATTTATATTTCAAATGTTTTTCCCTTTCCAGGTCTCCCCTTTGGAAACCCACTATCCCATCTCCCCCTGCCACTATGGGGGCATACCTCCACCCATCCACCCACCCCAGTCTTCCTTCCCTGGCATTCCCCTATACTGGGTCATCAAACACCCTCAGGCCCAAGGGCCTCTCCTCCTCCGATGGCCAATAAGGCCCTCATCTGCCACATATGTGGCCTGAACCATGGGTCCCTCCATGTGTATTTTTTGGTTGGTGGTCCAGTCTCCAGGAGCACCAGGGGGTCAGGCCAGTTGACACTGTTGCTCCCTCCATTGGGCTGCAAACTTCCTCAGCTCCTTCAGTCCCTTCTCCAACTCCTCCATCTGGGAACCCACGCTCATTCCAATGGTTGCTGTGAATTAAATCTTGGGTATTCCGAACTTTTTGTGCTAATAGCCACTTATCAATGAGTGTATACCCTGTTCGTTCTTTTGTGACTGAGTTTCCCCACCCCACTAAGTTCCATCCTACCTGAGGACCCAGCTACACCACTCCTGGTCATACACCCAGAAAATGTTCCAACATGTAATGAAGACACATGCTCCACTATGTTCAGAGAAGCCATATTTATAATAGTCAGAAGCTGCAAACAACCCAGATGTCCCTCAACAGAGGAATGGATACAGAAAATGTGGTACATTTACACAATAGAATACTACTCAGCTATTAAAAACAATGATTTCATGAAATTCACAGGCAAATGGATGGAACTTGAAAATATCAACCAATATTTTTAGGTTACATAGCATCACTTTATGTATATGAGGATCTCCTCATCCCTGGGGGCAACCAGACTTTGTGGGCCAGTATTTAGCATTTACAATACATAGCAAAAGACCAAATTCAACAGTATTTGGTTATGCCTGAGGTCCCTGGGATATCTAGTCTCTGGTTCTCTGGCACCCAAGTAGTGTTGATATGGATTCCATCTCCCACAGTGGGTCTTAAGTCAAATCAGATATTGTCACAATCTCTGTTTCTTGAGCTTTCACTTGTTGTATATATTATATTATATTATATCATATTATATTATATTATATCATATTCCCATAGAAGCCTATTTGTTTTCTAATGAGAGACAGAAAAGGAATGGATCTAGAAGGAAGGGTAGGTAGGGTGAGACTGAGGGAAACCTTAATCAGAATACATTATATAGGAAAAAATGTATTTTCATGAAAGGAAAAAAATCACTCATTTATAGAAATTACAAAGATATTACCAATTATGTTGAGTACTCTAATATAATATGCATATACAATGACATAAGTAGGAATCAAGAAGCTATACTATTCAAGCATGGTAGAAGGAACTTGGAAGAAACTCTTGAATTTTGCCTTTCGTTCGCAACATGCCACTAACCTGAATTTTTTCCAAACTAACATTTTGTTATTTGAAGTCTAAGTATATGTTTTGAGAAATCTTCTCTACATAAGCACAATAGAATGGTAGTAGGTGGTGTGGCGAGATGTTATCAAAAATATTCAGGTGCATCAGAAGTAAGCAGGAGGCAAATGAGGCCTTGACTGGGAATGTTAAAGATATTTCTTAAGATAACCTGGACCTCTGGGAACTCTGAGAGACTAAGCCACAAATGAAAGAGCATACATGGGTTGTCTGTGGTCTCCTTGCTCATATGTAACAGAAGACTGCCTTCTCTGGCCTCTGCGGGAGAGGATGTGCCTAATCCTGTAAAGACTTGATATCCCAGGGAAGAAGGATGCAGGGAAGAGGGATTGTGTCAGGGGTGAGTTGGGAGGTGGAGGTTGGAGAAGGTGGGGTATAGGGGAGCACCCTCTCAGAGGCAAAGGGGAGGGAATAGGGGGTGAAGAACTCTTGGAATGGGGCTGGGAAGGGGGGCAACATTTGGAATATGAATAAATAAAACAATTTAAAAAAATAAAGGTATTGAAGGTGAAGTTTACTAAGGTCTTCAGCTGCACAGTAAGACCTAATATAACATTAGTCACCTGATATATATATTTAGGAAACCTACTTTTATAGTTAAATTATTTTTTTAAGTACCTATATTCTATATAGTAACAGGGGTCCCAGGTTTTTGCATAGTTGGTGATAAAATAAGGAATAAGCATGATCAGGCCAAGAATGTGAGCAAAACGGTTCTCACTCTATCTAACTAATCAAACCAACATATTGAGCAAATTCACAAGGCCAAATTTGTTTATTTTCTCCCCCACTTTCAGAGTAATATCCAGGGACTGGAGACACTGTGATGGTCTCTGGATGTCTTCTTATTCTATCAGTGTGAGGTCTCTTTCAAACTTCTGAGCAAGACACTAGAAGGCCTTCTTTTGTGATTCCTGCCTGCACTTTCATGAATGAATGAATCTCTGTAAATATCTGAGCATTTTAACTCTGCTTCTCCCTCCCAGGGTTATTCAGAGAGTGCATATGAAAGCAAGTTGTAGGTTGCAGCAGATTTTGTGTTAGTGCCTGGGATGCTGACTTTTAAAGAGAGCAGCATGGAGTCAGAAACAGTGCATTTCTGGGAACAGCTCAGCTGCTTTTCTCCTTTCATAGCTCCCAGAGTGAATGCTTCTTGGCTTTGAAAGAGACTTTCACTTTCAGGTATTTGTTCTCTCTGATATCCTTCAGTTCTTAGATTTCCACTGTAAAGGGAACTACACATTATCACTTGCACAAATTCTGATTTTGTCAGTACACCCCTTCTAAATCTTCATTTTCACCCAATAAGCACAACATATTCTTGGTTATTTTAAACAGATTTTTTGGGTGATTTGTATTTTTTCTTTGTTAATTATTTAGTCTGATTGAAATATATCAAAAAGAAACTCCCACATATGATCATGTTGGTGTTTCAATGGAACTGCTCTTTCAAACTCTAACATTTCATGTTGCTTGCTATTGAAAAATTTTCATTATAGCATGGGAAGAGTAAATATGTAAGTTTTACTAATGGTGGAAAGCCCTCTCTACTGGCAAAATTTACCATCAAATAAGGTTTTGGGGAATTACATAAGGAGGTTAGAGAAGGAGGATTTATCTCTCTAAGATGAATCCAGAGAAGGTGTTTACTATATTTGAAGTCATGTTAAGCAATGGTTGCTTTAAACCACTTTGTCCTTGGAGACTCTTCTTCTGCCACCTAATCTTTCTCTTATAACTTAATCATTGATCTTTCCTTCCTTCTTTCTTTCTTTCTTTCTTTTTTTTTCTTTCTTTTTTTTGTTTTTCAGACAAGGTTTCTCTGATTAGCCCTGGTTTTCCTGGAACTCATTCTGTAGAGCAGGCTGGCTTTGATCCTTCTTTCTAAGACTACATAACACATTAGTCTCTCTTATTATACTGTCTCCTACATTAAAAAAAATTAAAGTATGAAAAGACAATACCTGTTTATCATTTCTTCCTACAATCATATTAAATAGTAGTAGTGGTATTTTATTACATTCATTTCCTTCAAAAATAGATGTTGGATCTGTAAGGTATGAAAACATCATCTGAGGGGTAGAAATTCTGAAAGATTAAAATGATTAATATACAGTAATTGAAATAGAACTTTATATCAACACTTTGTAACCTTAAGATCATGGGTTATTTTCTGTTTTGTATTGAGCTATTGTTGGCTTTGTTGTTATTATTGTTACTGTTATCTAAGACAGGGTTTCTGTGTATCCCTGGCGGATCTGGAACTCATTCTGTAGACCAGTTTGTCCTTCAACTCAGTGATCTGCCTGCCTTCCCTGTGTGTGTTGGGATTAAAGGGAATGCCTCCATCGCCTGGACTAACATCAGGCATTCATTCATTGAGAACATTGTATTAGGTACAATTCTTAATTGAATATGATATAATTTAAAAGACCTTACCTCTGTTCAGAAAGCTTATATTACATTGTGTTGGTTATATTTGTCTATACCAAATCTGAAACATATAAGTAATATAATATTGTGTCTCTGTTAATAAGCAGAACTATAATCGGTAATATATCAATAAACTATTAATTGGATATAAGCAGTTCAGCTTGTATCAAATTCATCCATTTGATACAAGTTATAAATATTTGCTCTTAATCCATTTGAGTTCATTGAGAATTCACAAAGTTGAGGAAAATTAGATTAATTTCTGCTCACTGAATCAAACTAACATTTTATGTGTTTTGGGTACTTAATTTCATGAGGTCTAGTGAGGTCAATCCATTAATTCTTTCTTTGCCATTGATTATTTGGTATCTAGTCTCAATGCCACCTGAACTAATGGTATCAGATATTTATTAACAGGAATATAATGTTTGAAATTTGATCCATGAAATGGTTATCTTTTCCTGGTGTAAGGATAGTGATTATTATTATTATTATAAAATTATTATTATTGTTGTTATGATAAGGATTTTAATATTTTTATAACTTTTAAGTTTGTGTCTATATCAGTGTGAGGGAATGTACACTGCTATACATGCATGTGCCCCTGGATAAAAGTGCCAGTTTCCCTAGAGCTGGAGGTAAAGGTGGTTGTGTAGCATCCAACATGGCCACTAAGAAGCAAATTGTGGTCCCCTCAAAAAGCATCAAGGTTTTATGACAAATGAGCCACACTCTAGTCCCAAGGAGACTGTTCTTATTATAGTAGTTGATTTATAATCCACATCTATGGAAAACCAAATATCTACCTAATAACATCAATATGTTATTCAGTACTGAAAATGTACATTAACATGTACTAAAGTATGTGATATTTTCTTGTTCATGCTTTCCTTTGTGAAGGGATAAAATCTATTTTTGGAACACATTATATGTAGAGTCATCCACTAAACACAACATCCTCATGTAGAAACAGAGAGAGAAGTTCTATGTTCACAACATTCCAAAGTTTGAATCCATGGATATCGTATATGGAACTGTCATGATAAATGTGTGGGGGCCTTTTCCACTGATAAAGACACGGTAAATTTGGAAATTAAATCACAAACTTATTTAAGGTATTGATACCTTCTTAATGCCCATTCAGTGAGGTACTATTAAACTGATAAATGTATAAAATCCTAAATTGAGAACCAATCTAGCAGTGGAACGTGCAGTAAATTTAATTACTCATAAACTAATGAAAATATCTAGTTTTTGAATAGTACTGCTGTTGATTTAAATATATAATTTTACAAGTTAGAATTGTATGACTGTCATCTTATTCCCAATTCTATAACTGACTCCTAAATTAAACTTATGTAAGTAATTAACTTCAATGTGACCAAGTTTGTTCATCTCTGAAACAGAAACAGTAATTATTACTGCCTATCCTGTAGGCATAGAATGAAACTTAATGAGATAGTTTTAAAGTGAAATATTTGACAGGCATTTTATATTTATAACTTTCTAATACCCAAGCAATTTGTCTTATATTCATCATACACATATGATGACCAAATGCTTTTACAATAATTCTTTATTTATATATATTATTTTTTATAGATTATCAGTAGCAAAATCTTACTGTCATATCATAAACCTTGAATTTGGTAGACTCTTTTGTACTGACTTTTTCTTAGAGCTTGCTCCTATCCTCCACTCTCCAATAACTTTCCTCCTTATGATTTTATCAACATCTCAGAGCATGCAACAAAAGCAGGGATGACCAAAAGGACCATGTGATGGGCAGAAGCCATAGATTTCATTGACATCTCAGATAAGAGCTTGCAACAAAAGCAGGGATGACCAGAAGGACCATATGATGGGAGAAGCCATAGCCTTAACTCATTGTGATGCTCTGTATGAAAATGGCCTCCATAGGCTTACATATGCATATATTTAGTACCTAGCTGATGAACTGTTTTTGAAAGATTAGGAGTTGTGTTTTCTTTTATTAGAGTTGCCTTGGTCATGGTATCAGTACATTTTAGGAAGCCATTCATTCAATCTTTGTGCAGTGATTCTAAAATATATCTGTGCTGATTCCACAGAAGATCACTGATGATATTTGGATGCATTTCAGAAGTTGATTTTGAGGGAGTTTTACTGGACTCTTCTAGGTTAGTAGATACCAAAGATGTTGCTAAATATCCAATAAAACACAGGCCAATTCTCCAAACTTGTATTATTGCGTCTAACATAACTAATGTGCACAGTGAATAAAGTTAGTCTTGATAAAATGGAGCAGCTTTCTGTACTGGATTATTGGTCTAAAAAGTTGTGTGTAACATAAATTTTGAACTTTTAGAGAACAAATTCTGTTTCCACAAATAATTTCCATCTTAAAACACATACAAGTGATATAGATGTAGCTCAAAGGCACATATTTACAAAGACCTAAGTTCAATCCTTAGTATCGTTTGCTGTTGTTTTGGTGTATGTATGATTCCATGCTTGTGTCTGTATATATTTGTGTTCACTACATGAAAATCTATAGAGGCTTGTTTATCTCACTCTGTACTGTAATGTTTTTCTATGGTAAGTTTTATAAAAATTAGACTAGATGGCTGAAGAATGCATGGTTTAATAAACTTCAAATTGTATATGGTCTCTAGTAAGTTTGTTGAATTTTATGACATCTTCAACATAAAATATGTGCTTGATGTTAATGATCATCTACAGTCTGAAAGTAGAACTTTTCTAAAATGTAAAAGCATCAATTTCAGAAATATATACTTCAAATTTGATAATATGCCCAAGGATATTGCTTTAGATACCATTGTTTTTGATTATAGAAGCTGAACAACTTTTCCTGCATGAGTAAAGCAGGACCTGAGCTTTAATTTCTAATTCCATGAGCCAGATAATTTACTTATTAATTCAGGCTGATTTGGGTCAGTAATATTTTCTATCAAATGATATTTCAATCAGAACAGAAAGTTTAATCCTGCACATAGAGCATGGATTGGTCAGCTTGTGACTGAGAAATGCCTCTATAAAGTAATTAGAGACACCAACAGAGTAAGGGATTGAGATTGGAAGAACTGCACCACTGTGGTTTAAACTGTGCATGATGAAAATAGGAGGTACAACGACATCCAAGATTTTCTACAAATTTCTTCTGTGAATACGAAATTTTGGACAAATAAAGCTCAGTTAACCAAAGAAACATACGTCACAAGAATATCTGGACGAACTAAATGATAAAATTACCAATGTCTGCAGTAAGTCTGAAATTACGCTTTCAAAAGTACCTCTTCCTGTGACAGTTTTCAGGGTTGTCTTTTTAATTTCAGTTAATGCTTTTTAAAAGTGAAGATTACAGTAATTTTAATATTTAACATTCTAATTTTATGACTTTAATGTGTTTTCCTCTTACTCATCCTGTTTTATTTTGAAGAGAAATGCAAGAATAAATATATTTAAATTGCTTATACTTTGTTAACTATCACAGTGTGTGCTAAAACAAATTCAAAAAACTTCATCAGATTTAACAGATGAAATACAATTAAAGTATTTTTTGAAATACTTTTTTGTGACTTAAAAAAAACAAAGAAGTAAAATGAAGTTTTCCTTGATGACTTTTACTTATAGGAGGGCTGAGCAGTAAGTACTGTATATATGATGCTTGCACAGCTTTCAGTCCAGCTTGACATGCAGAGACACTGTTTCAAAAACAGGGAGTCAAAAAAGGAATCAAAATAATAGTATGAGGAATGCCAAGTTTAACTATGTAGAAACTGTATACAGTCAACTAATTCTTAATTACCAATTAGTCATGACTGAAATAATTGTTCTGTATCAAGAGTAAATACCCAACAATTGGTTAAATTTGTAGAATTATATATGTGTGTGTGTGTGTGTGTGTGTGTGCGCGCGCGCATGTGTGTGTGTGTGCTGAACAAATATGCATTTAATCATATAGAAAGTGGAAGTTAATATCTGAAAGGAATATAGTTTTTTAAATTAGAGAAAAATTTCATATTATTTTACTATAATATGCCACAATAACATTATATTATTCTAATTATAGTAATCAGGTATAACATATTGTAGTAAAATACGGACCTAGTGAAGAACATGATAGCATTCCTATCACTATCAACGAAGAAGAAAAGATCCCTGAATGCATTTGTTGAGATGACAACAGATATATCTAATTTATGCATGACCTATAGCCTAATATAAGGTGTATAAATTTAAGTACAAAAACTTCAGGAAAATGAGGTAATATGAATAAATGTTTCATTTATTAGTGTCAAAAAGTAAAAAATATATAGAAAGTAGGCATTGATATTAATATTTTGTTCATTAGAAATCATCAAAGCTTGACTTTAAAAGTTAATTAAGAAAAATATTGGATGGACCTGAACAGAGAGGTAGTATTTCAAGTAGTATGTTCTCAGATGTAATAAATAAAACAGTTTACATTAAGGGAAATGTTATGATTTTTACAAGACTTATATTATACAGCAAAGTTACCAAAACATCTAAATACTTCATTATTTTAGTGGGAACTTCTTCCTTTTAATCAATGATGATGATGAGGAATTGTATTGAGTACATCATGGTCTCCCCTTTTGTCAACATGGTGACTTCATGGTTGTTTACAAAATGGTCATGCAACTAAAGTTGTTACAGACATTTGTAGTGATTTTTAAAAAATATTTTTAGCCAGGCAAGGTGGTGCACATCTTAAATCCCAGTACTTCGGAGGCAGAGGCAGCCAAAGTTCTATTCATTCAAGAGCAGCTGGTAACATAGTGCATTCCAGGACTGCCAGAGCTGTTACACTGAAACACCCTGTCCTGAATAACCAGAAAGAAAAAAATTTGTTATTATAACATAATTACATCACTTTTCTTCTTCCATTTTCCCCCATCTCAATCCTCCCATAAGCTCCTCCTGGCTCTCTTTGAAATTCATATCCTTTATATTTTACTTGTTTTTGTTGCATGCATATAGATAATATATACACATATACATTTATAAGTACATAAGTACAAACTACTCAGGCTATATAATGTTACATGTTGTATAATTTTGTGCTGACCATTTGATATTGGATGCTAGTACGCAATGGATATTAAGAAGAGAACTTACAACTGCTGCTTTACCAAAACAGTATAATCCTTAAGTATTTTCTAAATATTGGTACTTATGCCAACAGGTAGGTATGCAAAACTTTGTGTAGATTAATATTTTGGCTCACTTTTATATTGCCAAGTCTTGTAAAATTATGATAGTTACTTTAGAGTTTGTTTAATTTAGAAGAGGATTGCATATCCCTCAGAAGCGTGAGATTCTAGGCTTCTCACTTTCCTCATCATCTGTTTCTGTCAGTGTCTTGGATGCTGATAGCTCTCATACAGGGTTAATCATTTACATCCTAATGTGCCATGACATACTAGCATCTTAATTCAAACATTTGATTGTTTTTGTTCCAGTGTTTGTTGTCATTTTTATTGTAATACTAACTTGGTTCAACTCAATAATTTTATTTCTTAGTCACCATGTTCTACCTCTTCTGATATGCTTCATTAAAAAAAAATTAATAATCCAGTGCTAAAAGCTAACATAAGGACTTCCTACATATTTTCACAAAATACTAGGTCCATTTTGTAGCACTAAACCCCACCTCTAGCCATCAAAATGGCTCCATAATATTTATGTTGATTGCATATGTGTCTTTTAATCACCAATAATTTTGAAATCTTTCAGCCACATTTCTTCTATTGACTTCATATTTAATTATATTTTCTCTAAAATGGTATATTTATAATTTATAACATTTTATATTCATTTTGTATATGTTATAGTTATGTGTAGTCTGTTATTGATAGTTTTGTGTGAGCTTGAAATATGTATTAGACAGATGATGTATGTATGTTATAAAATGTTAATTAGATTCTGACAGTTGGTGGTGCTGTTCATTCAGTTTTATTCACCTGTTCTTTAACCTACTAGACTTGTCAAATAAAAGAATGCTGTAAACTCTGACCTTAGCAATACGTTCATGTTCATCTCCCTGAAATTTAATCAGATTTTATCATATATTTTGATGCTCTGACCTCAAGTAACTAAATCTTTTAAGAATTAATTTACTTATCATTGTCATGCCTACCTCTTATCAATGTTGATTTCTAGTATTTGAAGTATTTTGATTTAAGTTTATATTTCCAAATTCAATACATTTTAACCTTGCCTTTGTGGTAGATTTTTGTGAAGGATTTATTATTTGCTTCTATCCCAGTAAATCAATGTGATGGACAAACACAAAGCTTTCTTTGAAATGTGGATGCTTTGCATCCAGGAGTATTTTTCCATTTGTATAGGTTTTTATTTTTTTCTATCATTAGTAATTCTCACTTTCACACAGATCTGTGAGTCATTCCCCCATTTCCAGGGCAGTAGTTATGCCTATGACATCAATTCATAGTCAGCTTTGTAGAATATTAATTTAATTTTCTTCAGCACTTTCTTGTTTACAATCACATCACTGGACAGATTCCAAACACCTTTTTTCAAGCTACCTCAAACAGTAATAGAATGTTCTAGATGTATAGATTTGAAAATGGATATAGTGAAGCAACAGATCTTTGTTCTTCAAAAATTCAGTGGGTACTTGGTTAATATGTGTGCTGTGAGAACATCAGGAAGAGGATTGTTTTGACTAATCTCTGAATGCTTCGGGAAAGGCCAGATTTATTTTATTTACAAAATCTTTATAATACACTAATTATTTTAATAGTTTTTATTAAACAATTAATACAAATGATCTTTTAAAAGGTAAATCCGGTAAAAAGACAAAGCCTGAGAAGATCATAGGCCCAGGTGAACAATCTTCTCTTGCTGTGTTGCTAAGTCGTCATACAGTCAAACTGCATCCAAAATATTTATTTTTAACCCATAGATATGTGATGATCTCTATATTTGTCTGAGAAGCTTCCTTTTGTAGAGCATAGTGATGAATGCAGAAACTTGTGACTGACCCAGGAGTTAATTTAAAATAACACATAGTATTCAGATATGGATAGGTTATAAATACCATTCTCATCATTTCAGGTTCAGTGTTTTCTGCAGAGTAGAGGTTGAAAGAATCTAGTAGCTCTTATACAAGGAGTAGTTCTGGGGTGTGCTGACTCTTGGATATGGGGTGGTTGCTTACAATCACCAAATTCACAAGATCAAACCAGTCAAAAGTCCAGTCAGAATGTAGCACAGGTCCTTAAAATCCTACCCATATTGAAATAGCTATTTGCAGTTAATAGTTGAGGGATTAAAACCCTATATTCTATTGTCACTGGTGAGATCTTCACATCCCAGTGAATGGCCACAGATCACTGAGCATATAGGCATTACTAACGGGATTCAAATGTTTATTGTATAGGAATACGAAAAGGGCATGAAATTGAGAAATAGACATGATTGCGATGAATGAGGTTGTAGAGAGAATTCAGATGAGATCCTGGTGAGTTAATATATATATATATAGTATGAATGTGTTAAACTTTCAAATAATAAAAATGTTACTTAAAAAATAAAATATATATTTTAAAAAAGCATTGATTTAGTTATTAATTTTTGATTTTTGTTGAAATAATCTGGGACAAAAGACATTTTGTTTACATTTGTTTTGCCTACTTTTTTATCTAGTAAAGTTTAAATCAGAAATTTGTAATAGGTAAGAAAAAGTATTGAGAAAAATATAAACAAAAACTGTGCCTAGAATCATAACATGTATTTTTCCTTTTATAAATCATCTTAAATTTTTTCAATGGACACAGTTCTTGCAAAGAATTCACCAACATATTTTATGAAATGACAAAATACATTATATAGGGAATGATTTATTCAAAACAATTGAAACTATTACTCAAATATCATGATAAACTTGGAAGGTTTTCTTTCATTTCAGTCAATGACAGATATAAAACCTCTTATCAAATGTATAAGTCTAAGCATATACGTTTGTATATCACTTTTATTTTTGATTTTTTTCATGATGTTAGTTAGACGTTAGTAGAATAAAACAAATTTGATCTTTATTGTCATTTAGTCTTTGAAATGCTTAAGAGATTAATACTTGAATTAAGTAAATAAGAAACTTTTTATTAAATTCCATTTTATGATATAATAAATATTTAATAAATCTGGTTATGTATATCTTTTATGAAATGGTTATCTTTTGGCAATCCCTACCATGCAGGATGGCTTTGTATGACTGGTATAGTTACTTATGTGGACAACTGCTATGAAGACAATTGCCTCCTAATTAAAATTCCTTATTTATAGTATTATGCAAATATCCTCATATTTGGAGAAAACAAATGCCTCATAGCATAAAGGATGATAATATTAAATATTATATTTAACTGATATGAGAAAAGTGATATAGGATAAATTTTGATCCTAATTAGTTACTAATAAAAATTAGTATTCTTTCCAGAAAAATATTAGTCTTTAAAGTTTAATGCAAATATAAAATTGAGTCTATCTTTAATCTGGTCATTTTATAAACAATCAATTCAATTTATCCTCCATGTTGTTTTATATTTCTGATTTATATGGATATAAAATCTTATGACTTACAGGTCTGCTTAAAAATAGAATTTGAAAGATTATTTCTAAATATAAAGATCAGTATGTCTTAAGAAGTAGATTAAAAATTATTTAATAGATATTAAATATTTTATCATATAAAATTTAAATATATTCAAATAATAAGAATGAATGGTCTATAGTACATTTTGGTAGAGAAGAGATTCCAAAAATAAAAAATGGATTGATTTAAAATAAAAGATTATAAAATCCAGAAATGAAGAATATGAAATGGGATTCATTTGTTAATTGAATACTAAGTATTTTCTTTCCTGCATCAAATAATAAAATATGCCAAATAAAATTCTCAGAAAAAAATCTTAGGGATGAATTTTCTTAATAATTCCCCTCCTTCCATTTGATACTTTTCTTTCCTCTTCTAATTTTAAATGTTCATGGGTTTTCCTGTTTTAAAACAAACATATTATCTGCTCTTGTATTTAGCAATTCTAATACACTAATTTGTCTAAATATGCAGAGAAAATATTGCATTCAAATGTCTATGATATCAGATTTTAAGCATTTTGATTTCCTTAGTATTATTTATTTCTTTGTTGTTCAAAAAAGGGACATATTAAAATATGTAAGAATACTTAAGTCTATTGGTTTGCTAGCTATTTCACACAAGTCCAATTTAATAAAATATATGTATTTAAGATCTTTGTAACCTTTTAACATTGATATGTAAGTCATGCTCTAGTCCAGTTCTCACAATCCATTTTCAGATTGCATGAAAATAATAGTTACTGCGACTGGGCAAAGGATAGTCCTGCTCTCAGATCCAATTTATTCTTGAACCAAAAAAAAATAAATTATACAAATTGGACCCAGTCAATGAACATTCTTACCTGACATAGCACATTGTGAATAATTTCAAATAAATAACTGATCAAGAGTAGAATATTGTAGGAAGGATGCCATTTCAGATATTTCTACAGACATTTTTCTTTTTTAATTATCTCTTTGTTTTCTAGTCTTGAGATAAAATGCTTTCAAGACAAATGTAATGAGCATCTATGTCACACATTAAGGAGAGTTTTACTAATTTAAATTTACTAATAAATTCATTTTATAATGAAATTCCCCAGAGCATTAGATAGATTAACAAAGTAAACTTCTCCTAATGGCTGTCATCAACTTCATCACTGGGAGCTCTCTCAATACAGCATCCCTACATAAGAAGGAAAAAGTGTCGACGTTCATTATGGTCAATGACTTGAGGAAAGGGAAGACTATCCAGATAATTAGTGTTGGCTAAACACAATACAAGGAATATCTACTGACAAGAAATATATAAAATAAGATGGCAGATTCAATGTAGTGGACTTCAAGAAGTTACCACACAATAAAGGAAACTGTCTAAAGAAGCTGAAAAAAACTTCACTTTACTACCAGCGAAATACCGAGATTTCAATCAAATATAATAAGACACATATTCTCTAAAGATGTGAGCATAGGATAGTCTCTACTAGATCACCAGAATTAAAAGGGACTACCAATACCTTTGATTTCATTGGTTTTGCTCTTTTTTTTTTTTTCTGGTGAGATCTATTCCAAATTATAAAACTGTAAATTGTATATCTTGAGCAGCAGGATTTATGGTGATTTATTACAATAGAAATGGGCAATGAAGGCTTCTAGCATTTTCTAGATTTGCTTATCTGACAAATCTATACCCTTGGGTTTGCTTTCTATAAACAGTCTTAACCAAGAAAGTATTTTAAAGAAACTGTATGAACATAAACTACTCTCTTAATTTGTTTCTGTCCTGGAGCACCTATTTACCATCATGCTTGTAAAGCAAATATACCAGCTGCCCTGCCTTTAGTCGGCCTAAGAAGCTTTACTCAAAAGTTTCTTGAAAATAAGATGAAGTGAGGACAGTTACCTTTGTTTTAAGTCTTCTCTTCTATTATTTTGCATGAGATTCTATGCATTTATTATTGCAATTTTTGATCAGTATATAGTCCTTCTATCTTGAAAATTGAGTAATCTTATTATTACCTAGAATAATTCCATAAATTTTATGTGAAAAAAAATTATATGTCACCTAGGCTGATGCAAACTTGGTTCATGAGAAAAGACAATTTTAGTAATTTCTTTTTTTCCTTTTTTTTTTATTGATTAATTTATCTATTCTCTTTACATCATAATTACTGTCCCTTTCCTCTTGGGACCTCAAATAAGTCCTTCTCCCATGCCATATCACCTTTTTTTTCTGAGGGGGAGATACCCCCTAAGTATCTTCTCACCCTTAATGTGTGCTTCTATTTGATACCTAAGATCTTGGAGGTAGAATATGGCTCAGTGGGTAAAGGCCCTTGTTGTTTATGCAAAGGATAAAGGTTAGTCTGTAGATTCTACAGGTTGGAAGGAGGGAAGCAACAACCTTATGTAGAAGAATTTTAATACAGCAACATGGGTGCTCTGGCAAGGGATCACATCCAAAGACATGATCCCTCTGGATGGAATACAGACATGCCCTTTGTACACACTTTTAATACCAGACATTGTTGTCTAATTGAGGAGCAGACA
Source organism: Rhynchomys soricoides (assembly GCA_019843965.1). Lineage (NCBI taxonomy): Eukaryota > Metazoa > Chordata > Mammalia > Rodentia > Muridae > Rhynchomys > Rhynchomys soricoides. The sequence goes on from JADRCH010007930.1 coordinate 2,518,413, forward strand.
AAGTGACTAATCAGAGAAAGATTTGACAGAATGAGTCAGTGATAGGATATGTCCAATTGTCATGGGAGCAGAAAAAAAAAGAACTGCTTCTTAAGGAGCAGTAAGAGAGAAAAGGGGAGCTCAGTTTGGTCCAGTTTGGTCCACTTTGTTTCAGTTAGTTCAGAGCAGTTCAGTTTGTGAAGTTCAGAGGCAATCTTTCCAGAGCAATTCCGTAAGAAGGTGAGTGAAGCCCATTTAAATCAGTCAACTTGGAGAGGAGTTTGACCCAAAACAGCTGAGTTGAGACAACTAGTCAGAGTGCAGAAAGAGAGAGAAAGAGTGAGATTTTTCAGCAGTAAAGCTCAGCGGTTGAGACATTCTAAGTCAAGATTAGCAGATAGAGGCTGGAAGCTGAAGCCTTTAAGATCTGGGTTCATAAAAGATTCGATTGTAGAGAGGCTAAAAGTTTCCATCACCATTAATATGAGAAACTAGAAGACAACTGAAGAAGGAATTGAACAGAGACACAATATTTCATGCACAGTCCTTGTGTCATATGGGCTTTCCTTCAAAGAACAGCTGAGAAATAAGTCAATGTAACCACAGGACTAACATGGGGTTTTAATGGCTGACATGACTGAGCCCATGTAAGATGTAATTTTTTGAGATAGAAGGGGCTTATACAGATATACCTGATAAGATTTGCAGATAAACTGGTTTCCCAATAAGCCAAAGCACTAAAGAACATATTAACAAAGTGTGATACAGACAAAATGTTCTATCCACAATGTTTGATATGGTATATGACCATAGTTCCAACATCTGGGACACACAGAAAAGCCTATTATCCTGTTGGTGAAAATCAAAATTAGTTCAACAATTGTAGAAAACAATATGGAGATTTCAAAACCTGTGAAAAGTACAACTCTTTTTTATTCCAGCAATCCTTTCTTTATTTTACATCACAAGACATAAAACTAACAGCAGTCATAGTAGAAGCAACAAGGATCAAACTAAGTGTTCACTAAAGAATCAATGATGTTTAAAAAGGTATACAAATATAACAGAATTTTTGTCTACCAGTAAAACGAAAAGACAGCTCTGTTAAGAACACTGAATTGAACATTAGCCAATGTTATAAACTGTGATGTTATCTCATTTTCTTGAAAAATTAAACACAACTACTAAGTATTAAAATAAAATTAAACCACAATGCTGCATCCATCTTTATAATAGTGCAGTCAAATATCAAATTATATTTAATAAAATGTTTTCTTTTTTATGAGATTGCAAATCCCTTCAGCTCCTTCAATCCTTTCTCTAACTCCTCCATTTTGGACCCTGTGCTCAGTCCAATGGTTGGCTGCGAGCATTACCTCTGTATTTGTAAGGCTCTGGCAAAGCCTCTCAGGAGACAACTACATCAGGCTCCTGTCAGCAAGCACTTCTTGGCATCCACATTAATGTCTGGGTTTGGTAACTGTATATGGGGTAGATCCCCAGGTGGGGCAGTCTTTGGATGGCCTTTCCTTCAGTCTCTGCTCCACATTTTGTCTCTGTATCTCCTCCCATGGGTATTTTCTTCCCCCTTCTAAGAAGGACCGAAGAATCCACACTTTGGTCTTCTTTGTTCCTGAGCTTCATGTAGTCTGTGAATTATATCTTAGTTATTCTGAGCCCTTAAGAGTTGCTCAAAAGCTATGCTCATTAAGTAGAATAATGGCAATAGATATTTACCTAGTGCTCATGATGCATCTAGTCTTAGGTCTTGGTCTCACTAATGGTCCCAGGTATGGGTTTAATTTCATTGAATGGAACTTAAATACAAGCAAAAATGGGATTGATTACTCCACTACCATTTTAGCACTGTTGCATCAATATATCTTGCAGGCAGAATAGTGTTGTAGTTCACAGGGTGATACTGATGGGTACCTGTCTATGCCTGTAATGTGTATTATGTTACCGAATTATGATGCTTAGTTCACAGTGGTGAAGCATCTAGATGAGCACCAGCTCAATTTCTCCATCTTTGAGAGACATTTAGTAATGTTATAAGCTGTTGATGTTTAAAGGTGTAATGGATCCCCTTTAGTCAATGACACAAAAAGATATAACAAATTTCTGATATTGGAGGACTATTTGGTAGCATGTGATATCTAGTTGGGGCATTGTCTCTCTCATTACATGTTTGCATATACATAAAGCAGGAAACTTTTAGATTAGTAGATTTCCATGTGGCTTTTCCAAAGGTCTTTAGTGTTAGTTACACCATTCCATATCCCTTCTTCTCCCTCCCTTCATATCCTCCTCCCCACTTAATCTCCCTATTCTAAATTTTCCCTTAAAAACACAATCAGAGGCATATTGGGGATACTCTCATTGAAAGATAATAAAAATTGGAAATTTAAGTAAAGGAAAGAACTATTCCCAGAAAGAAAAAGAAATGAATGAATGAAAGAAAAAGGAATATAAAACTTTAAGATGCATTTGCAAATTATGCTAGGTTAAGGTCCTAACACTAACAGATTCTCCTCTATATTCATGACCTTACCAGTCTTGAGTAGTTGGATAGTTGTTAGTTTACTGGGCTTGAACTCCCTTGTATTGAGCAGGACTTAAGTACAATTAGACATAACATGGTACCAAAAAGAACAAAATTAAAATTTTATTATTTTAATGTATTTTTTGTTTTGAGTTTGAGACAAAATGTTTCTGTATAGCCCAGAATGCTCTGGAGTTCATATATACTTGCTTTGCCTTTCCCAGTGTTGGGAGGACATGAATGCCAAACACAACTTACTTCAACCAAGCTAATATTTTCCAACATTAAAAATAGCTCAGTAATACATATTCTTTTGTTAATAGAGAAGTAACCACTAAACTTAACTTTGGAAATAAAAGAATTGTTATATTTTGCCTAAAATTTACAAGAACTGTCATTCGATATAAAGTTTTCTGGTTAAGTGATTTTTAGACAAGAGTAAAAAGGAAAAAGAACTGGTCAAACAATGACATTGACTCTCTGCCACCTGCTGGAAGTAATGGAGAACTACATGAAATTATTTATTTTTCTTTTGGTATATGCTTCTGGATAGCCAGGAAAAGAATGTGTAATTGAATGTAAAAAATGTGTATGATTACTATTATTATTATTATTATATTATAATGATAAAAATAAAATGAAAGAATACACATCAAAACATATTTTTACTTCAATTGTTTATTTCACAAGAACAATGACATGAATATTTATGATTATCTTGAAGTTAATGGTACTTGCCTCTCATGACTTTAAAATTTACCTTACAACTCTGATACTATCAATTTTATTTTCGCTGGTAAAATATCATGTAAACTCCTGATTTGAATATGTGGACTATCAGTTCATTATAATGCTGACTTCCATTTATACACTGTTATTGATCATTTATATTTTGTATTTTAGTAGAAAATGTTTCTTGATTTTTCACATGTATCAATTAGAGCAAACGTAGCAGAGATGAGGGAATAGCCAAAGTTAATGTCATTAATATTAGTTATAAGAGGAAAACTCACAGCACAGTACCCCCAGCAAGAATATAGACACTTCTGTCAAATTACCTATTTAAACTACTTAAAGTAAAAACCCACATTGTCTCCTTACTAATGCCCCAATTTTGGCATATACTGACACTCCACTTCTAGACAGACTCACAAATCTGATACTATAATTTATTGATTATTTATAATCTTTAAACCTTGAAATGACTGACATGTATAAATTCAGTAAATAATACAAACTGTAATTTATACCTAGATGGGTGGAATATATATAGATGCTACACAATACTAGAACATTTTGAATTTTTAAATTAGTTTTCTTGCTGAGTATTGGTCTTCAGGATCGAGAAGTTTTTTCCTAAGATCTTGGATCATCATATAAAGTATAAAACATTGAAAGTAATTCCTTGTAAGGGCTTAAAGCAATGTACATAAAGATGAATAATGAAAAATGACAACTTAAGGTGAACATTCTGCTTTCTAGAGAGAACATAGCAATTGTGTTCATTAACTCACAGTAGCAATTGTTACCATCATAAGATTTGCAAACTATCAAGCCAAACTAGAGCAGCTCAGCATAGAATGAGGAGTTATGGGCAGATGATAGATGGTAGGGGAGGGCAAGTCCTTTTAGCTCGTGTGTATAAGTATTGGTAGGCTCCCAACAATCTAGTGGATCACCATAAACCCATGCAAATACAAGCAGCAATTATTAGACTCAAAGAACAATTTTAAAAAAGAGATTACATGAAGCTGGAAGGGTATCTAGGTAAGTTGTAGAAGGAAAACAAGGGTGTATATGTTCATGCTACATTATGAAATTCTTAACAATATGAGTAGATTCACTATTGTGTTAACTGCAAGGAAAGCATGCCAGTGTAAAAGAACAAGACTGCACGCCAGAGAAGTGGTATGAACACCAAACTGAGCTAAGTACAGAAGAGCAGCAAACAATGCTTCCTGTACTTTCCTATCCAGTATTTATGTCACTGTGATGCCATTAGCCTATTCAAATATATATAGAAAGGAGAGAGGGGAGAAATTACGGGCTATCTGAGTCTAGACAATCAAAATTGCATGCTGTTGCATCTGGATGTGACATGCCTACTGACTGTCCACCAACACACACCGGGTGGATCCGTTCTTGCTGACATGTTAATTTGCTGCTCTGTGTTTGGGAATTTCTTGCTGCACATGCTATGGAAGATCACTTCTTAAAGTTACTTAGTCAATTTGGTTAAATCATTTCCAAGAGTTTCAGATTTGAAACCCCAAACTGAATCCTTTTCATTCTTTTAATGACATATCTGTGCTCTTGACCTGCTTCCATATTTTATGCTTTAATAATTTAGAATAATGCAAAGATGTAAAAACATATAAAACACCTTTGTCTAAAATATAAACTGAAATGAAGTGTATGTTTGGATATTGTTTTTTATTTCAAGAAATTCAGATACATTTTGAGCTTTAACCTGTTATTTTATATATTTTTCTCCAAGAAGTCACAGATCAGAAAATCATAGTCCATTACTTTATGTGGGAATACATTCCATCTTCCTGTATCTCTTGTTTTTTTGTGACTCTTCACTGAGACTTTTCAATTGATGAGCAGTTACTTGTCTTATTGTATAAAGAGATTCCCATAACAAATTATTTCTCCCAGGAATATATCAGTTTTGGTAGACAATTTTCACCCCCTTCTCCCCAGTTGAGTGTTTCATGTTGCTTCTTTGTAACTTCTTTATCGGTGATTAAGGGCATTGATTACCATATCTACCATAACAGTTTGGGATAGACACTCTCTCTTTCAAAGTGAACAGTTGAAAGGATTTTGTAGGCACTCAGAGAAGTGTGGTGCACATAGCAATTGGAGCATCCATGGTTGGGCTACTGCAACAGTGGCCTTGCTGGTCCTCAAGTGCAGGGAACACACTTTCAGACACTCTTGTTATCAGCAATACCGCCAGCAGAGGCCTCTGTTCCTGGGAGATGAAATTAAAGGAAACCTGCAGGATTTCACTTCAGTCCTGGAAGACTCATCAGGGCCTGACTCACGGAGATATACTGGTGAACCACAGCTCCTGCTCTCAGTCTTGATTGGGGTTTTAAGGGAAAGTGTAAGGGGCTGTTAGAGGGGATTCAGTGAGAGGCAATGCAGCCACTTTGTGACTTCTGTCGTCAGATCCAAGGATGTCAAGGCCCTACAATGGCTAGTAACAGTGAAGGTTCCAAGGGGATTAATGAGTTGTGTCAGATACTGTCAGTGACACCCTAATCCTTTGATGAAACTCTTCCGCTGTAGAGCAAAGCATCTTGTTAGCTTGGGTGCAGAGACCTAATGGTTCTGTAGTCATTTGTTGGGGAGAAGGCTAGGAACACAAGCATTTTCTCAAAACCAAGAGTAGATGAATGAAAATTCCCAGAATCTTTGTGAAAATACAGGCATGGTGTATGCTTTTACCATCATTGCTGATGGGTGAAAGGTAGCAACAGAATATACATGGAAACATACACGCCCGCTAGGCCAATGGAAGATCCTGTCTCAAGCAAGAGATATGACAGGACTGTGAACTGAGAAATTGGATTAACTGACTGTGCCCGCTGACTTTCCAATGTAGACCATGTGCGGGTTAACTGCACTCCTAGATCTGTTCAGTTGGGTGTGCACACCACACACACACACACATATGCACACACACACACACACACACACGCACACTGCAGAGTAACTATCACAATGCACTTACACATAGACATTCACAGGCACACATACATAGGCATGCATGTAGGAAAACATATACACATGAACACATACATATACAGGGGTATTTATTTGTCTGTTTCTCTCATGCTGCAGCAGTGAACCTGAATTGTCGGTATCTTTCAAATGTCAGAAAAGGAGTGAGTTGTCCATAACCCATCAAACTACACAATATCTGTTAGCTCAAAATGTGCTCAAAGATGATTTTGTTCAATTCTAGAAAGCAATGAAGTTTCAAATTTTAAAATATTTTTCTATCAAAATGGACACAAAATTTGTTCCCAACCTCTTGCACAATTCCAATTTCTCAGACCACATATGGTTACCTGATATATTTAAAACCTAGATTATTAGTTTGAACATAGACAGCGATCCCTTTGGTTCAAAGTCGACCTGGTCTACTTAGTGAGTAACTGGCAGTCTGTAAATTTCAGGATTATCAGGGCTTCACAGAGAGACCTTGTCTCAAACAAACAAGCAAAGCAAACCAGCAAATAATAAACAAACATCTCACACTAAATATAAGGTCCCTTATTAAAATTTCTAAACCATAAGGGGTTGCTTCATGTTCATTTTGTAATCAAAGTTATCTTTACAGCAAGAGTCATCTTGTACATAATGACTAGAATTGGGTAAACTTGTGAAATGTCATTCATGGAAAGTTCCACTTATTTTTAGAGAAATAAAATTGTTATGTTTATGGAAACTTTTCTGTATTCTAGTTAAAGCATAAGTTTTTCAGCCTCACTTCCTTCTGTGGCATGTCTCTTCTGTTACAGAATGATCACTACATGCTCCATTCTTAATTCAAAGCATGAATCATATTCTGAACTTTGTTAATAACTTAAGCTTTGACTTTATAAATATACATAATAACTTTTTAAACAAATTATACATAATAACTTAATTTATAGGTCTAAGTATTCAGTTTGTGTTTTATGTATAATATTGAATTTTCATTGATGCTTTAACTAATTAAAATAATCTTAATCACTGTTCCTGTGAGTGTAAACTGTATCATACATCTTACATTAACATTATCTATTTTTAAATTATCAGTCAATTTTTGTGTATGTTATAAATGTTATTCTATGTTTAAAATATAAAAGTGTTGTATCTAATTTGCAATCAGTTTAATTACCTCTACAAAATTAGAATACCTGGAAAGGGGAAAATATTTTAAATGTAGATAAAGTATTATAAACATATTTTAAAGAAGTTAAGCATTTTTCCAAAATTGGTTCTTTCTTTCTTTATAGATTACACTTAATTCTATTACAAGGCTGCAGAGATGTCTCCATACTTAAGAGCCCTTGGTGTGCTGTATATGTTGGTATATGCTTAGCTCAAGCACTCAAAAGGAAGAAGCAGTCAGATCATTGTGAATTTGGATCCACCATGGTCTACATAATGAGTAGCTGGCAACTAATGCTAAAGAGTGAGACCATGTCTAAAGCAATGATAACAGTAACATACTGTATTTTCACTTTTATTATTGCTATTGTTTTTGTTGTTGTTGCTGCTGCTGGTATTCTTTTAGAGACCAAGAGTACCCACAAGGGTCTGTAACTCCATCTGCAGAGGGACTGACATCCTCTCCTGCCTACCTGTCATCCTTATATGTTCTCTCTCTCTCTCTCTCTCTCTCTCTCTCTCTCTCACACACACACACACACACACACACACACACACACACATACTCACACACTATAAGAAAAACTTTTAATACCTGTAACATTTCTCTCAACATGGAATGGAATGTTTCAAGCATGATTTGAACAGCATATTGCTCAGTTGCAACTGTCACTGGTTGTCTTTATTTGACCATGATATTTATTTTTTTCTTGGTTTCCTTAAAAGTCATGGGAATATGTGTAATTGTATGTATCATTATCCATTAGAAGTTTGGGCCATTATTTGACTAAATGACATATCTGTGCTCCTAATCCTTCAGTCATTCTTTAAGTATCTTTCTATAAAGATCTTGGTAACACTGATGTTATTCCAGAATCACTGTTGATGTTTCTGTTTATTAATTTTTATACCTGCTGGTATATTTTTAAGTGCACTGATTTTTTTATTTGCATTTTAGCAAACCTATCTAAAGCAAATCTACAAATTTCTTCTTGGAAATATAGTATATCCTGTCTCTTTACAGTTTCTTTTATTTTATTTCAATTGCATATTTCTTTGTACCACTATGAGGGTATATCTGCATTTAAATGAACATACCTGCAGTGTCCACAAGAGAGGTTGGAGATACAGGAGGCTTTGAGATACAAGATGTGGAAGTTGCGATTCAATGGATGCTAGGAATAGAACTCAGATACCTACTTGTGAAGGATTAGTTTTTAATCACTGAACTATCTTAATCCCTTATCTTTTCACAATATTTTTATTGAATATGTGAATTTCACATCATGAACTCCAGATACTTTCATTTCCATGTTCTTCCTGATGTGTCCCTCTCTTGGGACCTCCTACACCCAAAAAAACTAGAAAAAGAAAGGAAAAAACAAGTTCAGTTAGTGTTGCTTATTTATTCACTGGAGTATAGTCAAACTCCCAATGCCAGCCCCTTAAAAAAAAAACAAAAAAAAAAAAACAAAAAAAAAAAAACCCCAAAAACAGTGTCCTGCTACAGCTGTCTCCTGAAAGGCTCTGCCAGATCCTGACCAATACAGATGTGGATGCTTGCAGCCAACCATCGGACTGAGCACACGGACCCCAGTGAAGAAGTTAGGGGAAGGATTGAAGGAGCTGAAAGGGCCTTATCTGGCATCAATGAGAGGAGAGGCCCTTAGTCTTGTGAAGGCTTGATGTCCAATGTAGAAGAATACTAGCGTGGTGAGGCAGGAGTGGATAGGTTGGGTTGGGGTGCACCTCCATAGAAGTAGGGTAAGGGGGATAGGATAGGGGGTTTACAGAGGGGAAACCGAGAAAGTAGATAATGTTTGAAATGTAAATAAATAAAATATCCAATAAAAACAAAACAAAACAAACAAACAAAAAAACCTGAGTCTTTCACAACCACACCCCTGGCAGAAGCTGTCAGTTGTGGAGAGCTGAACTCCATCATCCTGATCACAATTTTAAAGATTTCTCTTCAATGACAGTTTGTCTAGGCTGTTACTTTGGGGGAAGTGGGGATAGTTGTTGTCACAGAAAGCTTCTATGTCACTCTTTCTCAACTGTGTGACTGCAGTCATCAATTCTGTGGGGAAAGTAGCTTTCATGCCCTTTACAGTTAGCAGTCAGTGTGAGCACAGATCGTGGTTTTACACATGGTTTCTGGTGACAACACAGACTGTAGACATCCATATGGTCTCTAGCATCAATAAGTGCCACAGACTTTAGCAAGGTCTCCAGTGGCAGTAGAGATCACAGACATCAACAAGGCCCTCTCTGCTGCTGTGTGGGCTATGAACACAGTCACAGCCCTCAGATGGCAGCCTGAGCCATTCACATTAACATGGTCCTTGGACAAGGTATGGTCTACTGACACCAGGAAGGTTTTAGCATCAGCCTAGACCAAGGACATCATGTAGTCCTTCAGTGATAACTCAGCTCAGGGACATCAAAAGGGCTACTGTATACTGCAGGATCACAGACTCTCACAGAACCTTCCAGCTTCAATATAACCTAGAAGAACAGATCATGTAATCCCACGTTTTTGTTAGAAATTTATAATTAAAGGCTTTAAAATTGTATCAATTTTGAAACACAGTATATTGGAAATATTAATGCATTTATGAAAAACATTGTCAGTCGTTATTTTATAAATCACAGTGTTAATTCAGGAAACATGAATAAATATGTATACACTATGTAGTATACAAAAATAATTATTTCTTACAGTTACATAATAGTGCATGTTATGGAATCAGTGGAGGAAATGTGAGAATGACAGTTTGTAGCACAAAATACCAGGGTTAGTGTGACAGCATTGATCTTAAAGATGCTCTAAGGGCCTTCTACCTGAGATGCCATAAGGTGGAACAAAACTCCCGTCTGCACACATCTCTAGTGTTTGCTTGTTTGTCTCCTTATCTCTCTGTTTTGGGACTGTCTCTGTATTTTCTTCTGAACTAAATGCATTTGATTATGTATAAAATTTGATTTCCTATAAAATTATAATTGGGGATTATTGCTACATTTCAATTTAGTAAAATGTGCTTCTGATGACATAGTTTATCAATTTTATCCAATAAAACCTCCAATAAAAGTAAAAGCTCTACACCTGTGTAGTTCTGTTTATCCCTTGATTGGTACTATTATCATCATGTTATTGACACATATAATATATATATCATAGAAGCTGGGTAGGGGAAAATTAGTGATTGATATTATTTAAGTCAAATGAAGTATCTTTATCTCTATTTATCTTTTTATGTTGTTATTGACTAGTATATGACAAATGTTATTGCCTTGTATATTCTAAATGCTTTATATATTTATGTTTTGTATTTTACTAATACACATGCACAGATACACTATCTAGTTTCTTCATATATTCAAGACAGGAAAATCAATGACTAAGGAAAATGTTATCTCTTTCTTCGTTATTGTTACTATGGTTTTTTCTCCTTATGTGTAGTTCATGTTACTTCCTGAAGTCACATGCTCTTGTCCTGACTGTGTCCTGAATTCTAGCAAAGTTTCCCTCTAATAACCAGTCCCATTGATTTCTAAACTGTGCGCATCTCCCCTCTTTTTCACATAGTTATTTGATATTCATCCTTCTTTGTTGACCATTTTTTGATTTATTTGTCTTTACTTTTTTTTTTAACACTGAGCATACTGTCACACGGTCTTAGCAGGATTAGTTGCTTGGAGTTTCACCCTCCATAAAAGACATCACAAAACAAAGAGTACAAAGTGTACAAGTGAATGCACCCGGAAAGCTGTGCTCTGAAAGGGAAACTATGAAAAGGAAGTAGCTGCATTTGGTATGGAATTAGCCCTTCTCTCATGAAACATGTATTCTATGAGCAAGCTGGATCAGGGATCCTGTGGCCTTGTGTTCTTTTTACATTCTTTTGGAATTATTGATTTACTTTATGTATGTGAGTACATGGAGCTGTCCTCAGACATAACAGAAGAGGGCATCAGATCCCATTACAGATGGTATGAGACACTATGTGGTTGCTGGAAATTGAACTCAGGACCTCTGGAAAAGGAGTCTGTTCTCTTAACCACTGAGCCATCTCTCCAACTCTGGCCCTGTGTTCTTTATCTCACATTTAAGAACAAGATGGATAGAAGTGCATCTGATACTCTCAGGTAAAACTTCTAGGCAACAGAAAAGAATGAGGTACCAAAGATAGCAAAGGCCTTCTGCTCCCTGTCTGAAACCACAAGCCCAGCATAGAAGCTGGAAAGCTGCTGCCACTGGGTTCTTTCTCACATCTGAGAGTTGAAAGCCCATGCTAGAGACTCTAGAATGCATACACAAGCAGTGGGGTGAATCACGGAAATAAGAATATAGACTGTATTTCAGGGTCATTGGATGTTCCTTATGAATAGCACGACAGTGTCATGTAGCTTCCATTTTATATAATGGAATCAGTGGATATTGGTAACATGGTTCTTTGGATAAATGTTCTTATGTGGAAATAGGGTCACTGCAAATGGAATTATTCAGGATGAGGACTTACTTATATAAACTGAGCCATGTCATATATTCTCTTTTGTTTCCAGTATTTTCTCATCATTCTCATCTGTTTCTTAAGGCTTTCAGAGATTCTAAATCAAATCCTGTCTTTTATCTTGACAATAAACATATAAATAACTAAATACATGCATACATGCATACATGCATGCATGCATACATGCATACATACATATATGCATAAATCTTAAACTCATCATGAGAATCACCACATCTGACTCTGGCCATATACAGAATTCTAATTTAGCTTCAGTATTTCACTTTTTAAAAGTTGCTACACACCCAGATGGTATTGCCTTTGCTTATAAAACAGAGATAACTATATTGAGCTCTCTCTCTCTCTCTCTCTCTCTCTCTGCCTTTAGGCCTTTAAAAGGAAATTTAAACGCAAGAGTTTATGTCAAGATACCATGCCTTCCAATTTGGTAACAGACCCAAGTTTCTTAAAAATATATATTTTTAAAAATATGTCAATACTGAAATCAACATGAACCTAATGCATTATTTATTAAATTTATAATAAAGAGATTTTCTTGAACTCATTTTCCAATGGCTCTTGTCTTTGCACAAATAAAATAATATATTGTCTTTATCTTTGGATTTTTTCATTTGTGTAATGAAACAACCAAAGGTTACAGGGCTTAAAATATGCAAACTCTAACATGGTTCATGCTGGAGGCTATAAGTTTGATTTAAACATCTCAAAAAAGCTTTCTCTTATATTCTAGTAGGATCTTACTTTTGCCTCTTAGTAGTGTCTATTAATTACAATAAATTATTTTCATCAATTGGCTTATAGCTGAATAACTCCAATCTATACTTCTGTGGTCATATATTTCTTTTTTATGTCTGTATTCTTTAAAGGACACAAAATTTACCAGATTAAGTCTCAGTTTATATAAGCATTTCCTCAAACTAAGAAAACCAAACAAACAAATAAAAAAAATTAATTCCACTTGCAATGACCTCATTTTCAAATTAAACATGTTCATCTTTTAAAGATTAATCTTCACAAACTTCTTCTCATTATATAGTTTCTATTATCTGACAGAAAAAAAATGTGTTCTTCAATTTTTATTTCCTCAATATTTAAAGGTATTAAAGCTCAAATTATTGACTTTATCTTGGGTGACCAAGCAAACTAAGTCAGATCTTATCAATTTAAGAAGTAGAGATCTTTGTCCCCAAACCAGACCAACATGTTACAAGACTCCCAGAGCAACAGAGGGCCTGTCAGCAGGTATTTTTCACTTGACTAAGTTCCTGAAGCTTCTGATTCTTTGTTTTCAAGCCTGCTATATGGCTTTTTCTTGATGTGTCATATTTCAGCATTTTTCTCCAGGTTTCTTCAACTCCCTCTGGCCTGGATTAATGGCTTGACTTAGCGTTGGAAAGAACTTTCCTCTTGACTCCTGCATAATCTCTGTCACATAAATTCCTCTTCTGTTCTTTGGCAAGAACTTGCCACTGTACATTGTCCTTTTCCTAAACCTTCCCCAGGGGTCCATTTTTGGTCCTCCAGCCCACTGCCATGCTACCCTTTGCTTCCCCCATCTGGCAAAATCTCATCATTATAGGTGGACTAGATTTGAGAGTTGCTCTAGCATGTTACCCACTGATCTTAACATAATCAACTTGTTCATTTGTACATATATCTACACTTTCAAGAAATATTTAATTAGATCTTAATAATTTTCAGACTTATAGACTGTTAGGAAAAAAAAGTTGTACAAATTTTTGTTCTTTTTTTCTCCACATTTATCTTTCAGGAAAACAGAATTTAAAAAAACAAAACAAAACAGAGCAAAACAAAACCATAAAATAGCTTGGTTACTGGCTTGACCCGCCTGATCTCCTCTGACATGTTCAGTTAATTCATAAGTCATAACTGACTGAGGCATCACTTGAATCTCAATATATGATAGTGATTGCTTTTTAATAAGTTATATGTATTTACTTATTTACTCTTTCACTTACGTAGTCAACACTAATATATTAAACTACTATGTATCACAACAAAGACATGGTGTGATGTTAAGAATAAAAATATGTAGGTGAAATATTGACTAAAGCTAACAGAAAGACAACTATTAAGATGAATCAATAAAGTAATAATTTCTGAGTAATGTTTCATAGGAATTCAAGAAATGAAAACTTGAGTTATCTAAATGGATATTTTGTATATTAAAGATAATTACAGAATTGCCTAAACTGTTTTGATGTCCTCATGAGATTTTGCAGTCTTTATGTGTATATATTTGACATTTAAGGAACCTCCACGTGTACAGGTAAATACAATATACTTGTTTTGAAAATGAGAAAACTACATATAATTAAACTTTTATAACACCTTTAAATACTCTTACTTCACTGATTTGAAAACATTGTATATTTCCTACAAGAAATGTTACCAGCATTGCAAATTCTATCTGAGTCACTTTTAGAGGACCAAATACATTTCTAAATCTCTGTGGACAAAGCAAGCTGAGGCACTGAAGAAGCAAACAAACTTGATTAACTTTTAATGTTTATCACATCATTTAACCAAACATAAGGCCAGTATTTATTTGATATTGAGCAGTATGACTTAATTCACATCCATTGGACCACTAAGTATACTCTGCTGAATCATTTTAAGTTTACTCTCCTTCTCTCAGCACTGACTATTTGCAATAGCTACACAGACCTAGGACTTCATGCCCATCACTTCTCTCCATGATGCAGCTTATTCTGGTTTGGGCATCCACCCGTATTGTGTCATAACCACTCTGAGTTCATATGTTCAACTTCCCTTCTGGGAAGAGAAGGGTAGATTTTAAATTTCCCATGGGATGAGCATTCCAATGTCTCCTATTCTCAGCACTTTGGCTAGTTATGAGCTCTAACTTGATCGCCATCTATCTCAAATAGAAGATTCTTTAGTGAGGTTGAACTACTCACTAATCTCAGATTATATCTATGACTCACTAAGAGTTGATTTACTACTATACCTCAATTCTCTCTGACACTGCAATGATGCCATCTCTACAATCCTGCATAAATTCTATTATATGATTACTGCATCCCTTCTGTGCTGCAGCCCCCACATTGTAGTCCTACAAATGATATCGGTTTTGTAAACCTTCATGTGGAGTGGCTGTAATGATTTTCTTTCTTTCTTTATTTTTTTTAATGAACTGTTTTGATACATTATTTACATTTCAAATGTTTCCCCCTTTCCAGATCTGCCCTTTGGAACCTCCCTATTCCCTCCCCCTCCCCCTGCCTCTATCGTGGTATTCCTCCATCCACCCACCCACCCACTCTCACCTTCCCTCCATGGCATTCTCCTATATTGGGGCATCTAACACCCTCAGACCCAAGGGTCTCTCCTCCCCCTCAT
The DNA here is from genome assembly GCA_019843965.1 of Rhynchomys soricoides. Lineage (NCBI taxonomy): Eukaryota > Metazoa > Chordata > Mammalia > Rodentia > Muridae > Rhynchomys > Rhynchomys soricoides. The sequence goes on from JADRCH010007930.1 coordinate 2,533,746, forward strand.
GGCTAACAAGACCCTCTTCTGTTACATATGTAACCAGCACCATGGGTCCCTCCACTTGCATTCTTTGGTTGGTGATCAGGTCTCTGGGAGCATCCGGAGGTCAGGCCAGTTGCCACTGTTGCTCCATCCCTGGGTCTGCAAACTCCCTCAGCTCCTTCAGTTCCTTCTCCAACTCCTCCATCTGGGACCTCACAGTCAGCCTAATGGTTGCTGTGAAGTGACTCTTCGGTATTACGAACTTTTGGGCTAATAACCACTTATCAGTGAGTACATACCATGTTAATTCTTTTGTGACTGTGTTACCTTGCTCATGTCCCTCAACAGAGGAATAAATACAGAAAATGTGGGACATTTACACAGTGGAATACTACTCAGCTATTTAAAACATGACTTCATGAAATTTTTAGGCAAATGGATGGAACTTGAAAATATCATCCTGAGTGAGGCTATAATTTTCAAGCAATTTTTTCATTTTTGTCTTCTTCTTGCCACATAATGCAGACTTCAGAAATCCTGTTTGTTTATGTTACCAGTAGTTTCTAGCATGCACTTACTTCTTACTATACCATTTGATATAGTTATCTAAATTCATTTATGATAATTCTATATCATCTGCACATTTCTTTGCCTTTACTAGTTTTTCATATGTAGTTTTTGAGAATTCATTAAAACTATTTTTAATGCAATTTACATATAAATATTCATATGTATTAATGCAGACATACTTATATGTGTCGAATATTCAGAATAATTATTTTAACATGTATTATTATATATTTTATTCCTATATTAGTATATTTGAATGAGGCTTAAAAGTTTGTGACATTATGATGAAATATTAACAGAAACATTTTTTACTGAGTTATAGCTAGGTATTCACATGGAGAGATATATCAGAAATAGGACTTTCTAACAAGTTTTATTTTATACACTTTTATATAGTTCAAATTTACAAACTAACGCAAACTACTCTTATAGTAATATTTTGAACATTTAGATGCAGCCCACAAAAGCCTACACTGGTAATTATTCTTTCTCTGCCATCTGTGAGACTGACCTCTTGTGAGGAAGACAGGTAGGTAGGTGTCCTCTTGAGAGTTTGGAGGTTTCTTTTACAACTTCATGCAAGCATATGACTCTTTACAACATTAAGGAATCTGGTTCATTATAGCCCATTGCTCCTCCATTCCTCCATACATGTCAGGGTATGTATAAGTTATCTCTATTGCACTTTTCATGGCTCTGTATGCCACATAAAGGAATTAATACAGTGATCTTTGCATAGATGTCTTTAATAAATATTAAATATTTATAAATGTTCAGTTAGCATTTGGATACCTTTTTATATACACAGATTCCCACATCTGCTTTGTTAACTTAAGATAGAATTTCAAAATGCCTGACCAAATCTATATTTAATACACATTTTTGGAATTTATGTTTTACAACTGATTTCTATTTAGGTAATGTTTGCAATATTGAATTTTTTCCTCTCTGTCTTTTTTTTTTATTTAATACTTTAGTTACATTTCAAATGTTTTCCCTTTCCAGGTCTCCTTTTGGAAACCCCCTATCCCATCTCTCCTCCCCTGCGTTTCTGAGGGTATTCCACCACCTACCCACCCACTCCCCTCTTCCCTCCCTGACATTGCCCTATACTGGGACATCTAATGCTCTCAGGTCCAAAGGCCTCTACTGAGACTGATTGTCAACAAGGCTCTAGTTAGCCACATATGTGGCCAGCACCATGGGCCCCTCCATATGCATTCTTTGGTTGGTGGTCCATTCTCTGGTGGTCATACCAGGGGTCCTGACCAGTTGACTCTGTTGCTCTCTCCCCATGGGGCTGTAAACTCCCTCAGTTCCTTCAGTCCCTTCTCCATCTCCTCCATCTAGGACACCATGATGAGTCCAACAACTGCTGTGAATTGAACCATGGGTGTTCTGAACTTTTGGGATAATATCTGCTTATCAGTGACTACATACCAAATTTGTTCTTTTGTGACTGAGTTATCTCACTCAGGATGATATTTCCAAGTTCCATCCATTTGCCTAAGAATTTCATGAAGTCATTATTTTTAATAGCTGAGTAGTATTCCATTGTGTAAATGTACCACATTTCTGTATCCATTCCTCTGTTGAGGGACATCTGGGTTGTTTCCAGCTTCTGGCTATTATAAATATGGCTGCTATGAACATACTGGAGCATGTGTCTTTCTTACATGTTGGAGCATCTTCTGGGTGTATGCCCAGGAGTGGTATAGCTGGGTCCTCAGGAAGTATTATGTCCAATTTTCTGAGGGTCCACCAAAATGAATTCCAGAGTAGATGTACCAGCCTGAAATCCCACCAGCAATAGAGCAGTGTTCCTTTCTCCACATCCTCACCAGCGTCTGCTGTCCTGAGTTTTTGATCATAGCCATTCTGACTGGTGTGAGGTGGAATCTCAGTGTTGTTTTGATTTGCATTTTCCTGATGACTAAGGATGCTGAACATTTCTTTAGGTGCTTCTCAGCCATTTGAATTTCCTCAGTTCAGAATTCTCTGTTTGGATCTGTTCCCCATTTTTGATAGGGTTATTTGGTTTTCTGGAGTCTAACTTCTTGAATTCTTTGTATATGTTGGATATTAGCCCTCTATCAGATGTAGGATTGGTAAAAATCTTTTCCTAATCTGTTGGCTGCAGTTCTGTCCTATTGACAGTGTCCTCTGCCTTACAGAAGCTTTGTAATTTTATGAGGTCCCATTTGTCAACACTTGGTCTTAGAGCATAAGCCATTGGTATTATGTTCAGGAACTTATTCCCTGTGCCCATGTGTTTGAGACATTTTCCCACTTTCTCTTCTATTAGATTCAGTATATCTGGATTTATGTGGAGGTCCTTGATCCACTTGGACTTGAGCTATGTACAGAAAGATAGGAATGAATCAATTTGCATTCTTCTACATGTAGACCTCTATTGAGCCAGCATCATTTGTTGAAGATGCTGTCATGTTTCCACTGGAAGGTTTTAGCGCCTTTGTCAAAGATAAAGTGTGTAGGTTTATTTCTGGGTATTCAATTCTATTCCACTGATCTATCTGCCTGTCTCTGTACCAATACCATGCAGATTTTATCACTATTGCTCTGTAGCACAGCTTGAGGTTAAGGATGCTGATTCCCCCAGAAGTTCTTTTATTGTTGAGAATATTTTTTGCTATCCTGAGTTTTTTGTTATTCCAAATGAATTTGAGAATTGCTCTTTCTAATTCTATGAAGAATTGAGTTGGAATTTTGATGGGGATTTCATTGAATCTGTAGAATGCTTTTGTCAAGATGACAATTTTTACTATATTAATCCTGCCAATACATGAGCATGGGAGGTCTTTCTATCTTCTGAGGTCTTCTTTGATTTCTTTCTTCAGAGACTTGAAGTTCTTGTCATACACAGATCTTTCCTTGTTTGGTTAGAGTCACACCAAGTTACTTTCATTGTTTGTGACTTTTGTGAAGAGTGTCATTTCCCTAATTTCTTTCTCAGTCTCTTCATCCTTTGTGTATAACAGGCTACTGATTTTTTTAGTTAATTTTATATCCGGCCACTTTGCTGAAATTGTTTATCATCTGTAGCAGTTCTCTGGTGGAGTTTTTTGGGTCACTTAAGTATACAATCATACCATTTTCAAATAGTGATATTTTGACTTCTTCCTTTCCAATTTGTACCCCTTTGACCTCCTTTTGTTGTCTAATTGCTCTAGCTAGAACTTCAAGTACTATATTGAATAGGGAGAGAGTGGACAGCTTTGTCTATTTCCTGATTTTAGTAGGAATGCTTCAAGTTTCCCCTATTTTGTTTGATGTTGTCTACTGGTTTGCTGTATAATACTTTTAGTATGTTTACGTATGGGCCTGAATTCCTGATCTTTCCAAGAATTTTATCATAAAGGAATGTTGAATTTTATCAAATGCTTTTCAGCATCTAATGAAATGACCATGTATTTTTTTTTCCCTTTTAGTTTGTTTACATAGTGGATTACATTGATGGATTTTGGGGTATTGAACTATCTCTGCATACCTGGGATGAAGCCTACTTGATCGTGATGAATGAACAGACTGATTTGTTCTTGGATTCAGTTTGTGAGAATTTTATTGAGTATTTTTGCATCGATATTCATAAGTGAAATTGGTCAGAAGTATTCTTTTTTTTGGTGTTTGTGAGGTTTTGGTATCAGTGTAACTGTGGCTTCATAGAATAAATTAGGGAGTGTTCCTTCTGTTTCTATTTTGTGGAATAGCTTGAAGAATATTAGTATTAGGTCTTCTGTGAATGTCTGATAGAATTCTGCACTAAACCCAACTGGTCTTCATTGTATCCCATATGTGTGGGTATGATGTACCTACATTTTCATTAAATTCTAGGAAGTCTTTAATTTCTTTCCTTAATTCTTCATTGAACAAGTTATCATTGAGTAGAATATTGTTCATATTCCATGGATATGTGGGTTTTCTCTTGTTTTTGTTGCCATTGAAGACCAGCCTTAATCTGTAGTGATCTGATAGGAGGCATGGGATTATTCAATCTTCTTATATCTGTTGAGATTTGTTTTGTGACCAATTATATGGTCAGTTTTGGAGAAGGTACCATGAAGTGCTGAGAAGTAGGTATTTTTTTTCTTATTTAAGATGAAACTTTTGTAGATATCTGTTAAATACATTTGGTCCATAACATCTGTTAGTTTCACTTTGTCTCTGTTTGTTTTGTGTTTCTAAGATCAGTCCATTGATGAGAGTGGGGCATTGAAGTCTCCCACTATTATTGTGTGAGGTGCAATGTGTGCTATGAGTTTTAGTAAAGTTTCTTTTATGAATGTGGGTGCCCTTGCATTTGGAGCATAGATGTTCAGAGTTCAGAGTTCTTCATGGTATATTTTTCCTTTGATGAGGATGACGTGTCCTTCATCACTTTTTTCTTTTTGATGACTTTTGGTTGAAAGTTGATTTTATCCGATATTTGAATAGCTACTCCTGCCTGTTTCATAGGACAATCTGCCTGGAAAATCGTTTTCCAACTCTTTACTCTGAGGTAGTGTTTGCCTTTACCCTGAGATGTGTTTCCTGTATGCAGCAAATTGCTGGGTCCTGTTTATGTATCCAGTCTGATAGTCTATGTATTTTTATTGGGGAATTGAGTCCATTGATGTTTATGTTTATCTTTTACTTTAGGTTAGTGAAGTTTTCTTCCATAATTTTATTGAAGATATTTACTAGCCCTTTAAGTTGGGAATCTTCACTCTCTTTTCTACCTATTATCTTTAGGTTTGTTCTTCTCATTGTGTCCTGGATTTCCTGGATGTTTTGGGTTAGGAGCTTTCTGCATTTTGCATTTTCTTTGACAGTTGTGTCAATGTTTTCTATAGTATCTTCTGCACCTGTGATTCTCTCTTCTATCTCTTGTATTCTGTTGGTGATGCTTGCATCTATGACTCCTGATCTCTTTTCTAGGGTTTCTATCTCCAGGGTTGTCTCCCTTTGTGATTTCTTTATTGTTTTTATTTTCATTTTTGTATCCTGGATGGTTCTGTTCGTTTCTTTTGTCTGTTTGTGTTTTCCTGTATTTCCTCTTTAAGGCTTCTAGTTGTTTACCTGTGTTCTGTTGCATTTCTTTGAGGGAATTATTTATTTCCTTCTTAACATCTTCTATCTTCTTCTTGAGAAGTGATTTTAAATATGAGCCTTCCTTTTCTGGTGTGTTGGTTCAAACAGGGCTCAGTATGGTGGGAGAACTAGGTTCTGATGATGCCAAGTTTCCTTGGTTTCTGTTCCTTATATTCTTGCCCTTGCCTTTCACCATCTAGTTATCTCTCTGTTAGCTGGTCTTGCTCTCTCTGACTGTATTTTTCCTTCCTGCAGGACTTTTTATCAGTACTCCTTGGAGACCAGCTCCCTCTGAGATTTTGGGTTTGGAGAGCTGTGGTACGGGTTCAGCTCCAGGGTGCAGACAGAAACCAGAAGGATCCGGTCCCCAACTCTTCCTTGGTTCCTGTGTCCTGATGTCTTTGTGAGAGCCCCTCTTGATTGAGGAATTTGAACAGAAGTGGTGATCTTCCTGTACTCAAAGGTGTATCAGTACTTCTGGGAAACCAGCTCTCTCCAGGCACTGAATATGGAGCCCTGTGTCACAGGATCAGCTACCCTGCCTCAGAAGGAAACCAGAAGGCCACTCCTGGTCCCTGGGTCCTGAGGGTTCTGGGAAGATGTCTCTGAGCATAGGTGCTGGCCTTACCCCTGATCAAAGGCTTGCTCTTTCCCTGCACTATTTTGGTATGGAGCCGTGTGACATAGACAACAGGCATAAACTGGAAGACTCCTGTCCCAGGCTGTTCCTCTGTCTCATTGTTCTGCAGAAATATTGAACCTTCTCTGCTGTGTTTGAATTCAAATTTATTTTGAGTCTCATATCAAAGCATCATAGAATAGTCTTGATTTCTCATTATTATTAACTTATAAAGAGTTAAGTTTTAATAAGTTATTTTTGTCCAAACAAAATTTGTCTTTGTGGTTTTTAGTTTTGTGAATAATGTCATTGGAATTTTCATGAGAATTACATTGAATCTGTAAACTGTTTTCAGTAATTTGGCCATTTTCACAATATTTATTCTGCAAATCCAGGAAAATGGAGGCCTTCTCTTTCACCTAGTACCTTGAATTTTATTTTTCAGTGTTCTAAACTGTTTATTCAGTAGGTCATTCATATTCTTGTAGAAGATTATTCCTAGATATTACTGTCTGGTAGAAAGTATTATGATTGTGACAGTATTCTTAAATATTTTTTTCAGAAAATGTATTATTAATATGCATTGATGTTATTTTTGTGTGTTGATTTTTCATTGTAGAACTTTACTAAAATCAGTGTTAAATCTAAGAGAATTTCTTGTAAGCATCACCTGTCAGTAGAAAAGTTTATGGCCAATGAGCTGAAGCAGAAAATAGGAGGTGGAGCATCCAGCAAGGATAGAAAAAATTCTGGGCAATAGTCAGAGACAGGAAACTGAGCAGAGGGACATAAGCCAGCCATGTAACTGAACTCAGATTAGAATAAAAGGAAGATTCATCCAAGAATACTGAGGAGACATGTGTAAACCAGCACATAACTTAACTTGGGTCAGAATATGAAGGATAATAAGTTAAGAACTAGTTGGAGACCAAGTCAAAGTTTATGGTTTAGGCATTTATTAATAAATAATTAGGCTCAGAATTGTTATTTCTGGGAATTAAGTGGTTGGGAGGAATCTATTTTTAGATTTTATAGTTATAGAATCTATTCAGTACAAAATCATGTCACATTCAAATAGAAATAATTTCAGTTCCTCTTTTCATACTTTTTAGATCTTTCTCTTGCCTCATGGTTACAGCTTGGAGCACAATATTGAATGAGAGTGGCGATAATTGGCCTCCCTTATCACCTCCCAGACTTTAGAGAACATGTTTTCAGTTTTCTTCCAGTAGGTATAATATTGCCCATGGGCTTTTTATGTCTTGCCTTCATTGTTTTGAGGTATATTCACTCTATTTCTAGCATCTCTAGGATTTTCAACATGAAGACAAGTTTAACTTTGACCGACATCTTTTCTGCATCTGTAGAGATGATCATGTGACTTGGGTCATTACCTTTATTTCTCATGTAGTGGGTATTCCTGGTTGTCTACTTGACTATATCTGAAATGAACTACAATCCAGAACTGGAAGGCTCACCTGTGATCCTGATCTTGAGGCTGGGAGATACAACTTTCTGATCTAGATATTAGAATAGAGATCTTAAGGCATAGTTGCTATGAATCCAAGGAGAATAAAGGAAGATCTCTGAGTTCAAGGTCATTTGTGAAAAAGAAAGTGCCAGATCCACTCATGGTGCTACACACCTTTAATCTGGGCCATAACTTCTGTTGGAGACATACATAAGGACATTGGAAGAAGGAAGATTCTCTCTTCTTTGCCTGTTTGCCTTGTAAGACTGAGCAACTGCTAGATCCTTTGATTTCCATTCACAGCGGCTGCTGACCATTGTTGGGGAGTTGGACTACAGAGTATAAGTCATCAGAACAAATTTCCTGACTGTATAGAGATTAACCATAAGTTCTGTGACTTGAGAACCCTGTCTAATACAGCTATGCTGATCAATATTTATTACTTGCACATGTTGATCCTGGTTTCCTGGAATAAAATCTCTTTGACCATGATACATGAAGTAATGAATATGTTATTTAGTTGAGTTTACATGTGTTTGGTTGAAATTTTCTGAATATCTGTTCATCCGGTAAATTTGTCTGTAGTTCTCTTATTTGTTTATGTATTTTTCAGATATTATTAGCAGGATAATATTGTGAATTTGTAAGTATTTATTCACAGAATGAATTTAATACCCCCATCTGTTTTCTGGAACAATTTAAGAACTGCCAGGTTAGAAATTATCCTGGATATCTAGGACATTTACCTATAGTGTTTATAAATCAACTAATATCAAATTAAAATTATTTTATGGCCCAAGTTTATATTTTCAGGGGTTTTGACCTATTTAGTTTTACTTTATTTCTAAATGGATTTTAAAATGCAAGTTAATTGAATTCCATATGGCAAAATTCCATGAACTTTAATTATATTTTTATTTGATTTTCCTCCTTACTCATATAGAAACATCTTGAAAAAAGCAACAAAAGTTGCATGAAACAAACTCAATGAAACCATAACTATGAACATGAATAGTTTTTTACATAATATAAATGAAAGAAATTGTATAATATGCAAATCACAATTCTGCCCGTTTGACATTGCTAAGTAGATCCTGAGAAGATATATTAATGGCAAGCTACTGTCACCCTGATAATTAGGTGAACAAAAGGACACCTCCCATAGACACGTTTTTATCTTTTGAGCATGACACTAGGTCAAGCTGAGACAAAAGAAAACTCCTGTAATCTATGATTGCTTTAGTATTCTCTAAAGAATAAAATAGGGGTTATCAAAATCTAGTTTAAATGTAAGCAGTGAAAGAGGAAAATAGTGTCTGTTCCTGGTGACAAGTGAGTCTTCTATATGGGAATAATTAATTGTTTGTCTGTATAAAACAGCAGGAGCTCACTTAGACAAATAACCCACATTTACAAGTAGTGTAAGTATCAGTGAGATGAATTCACTAGCAACTACTAATCTGAGAATAAAGGCGACAATAATAGCTGTAAACATTCCTCAGTTTCAGACTTGCTCTCACTGTGCTTTCTTCGCTATAAACAGAAGCATAGCAATTTCTGGACAAATACTAAAAAATTAATATAAAATTACTTTTCAATATCACTGTGCTTAACATTAAAAGAGAAAATGTGAAAAATTGACAATAATAACATTTCAAAATAGGTTACAATATAAACACAGGAGACAAATATCAACTTTTGAAGATTAAATTTTTGCAGTAAGTCCTATGGTTACTTTGCCAAATTTAAATAATATTGCTAACAAATTCAAGTTTTATAATACTTTTCATGAAATCATACATGTATAATTTGATCATCCTATGTATATGAACATATATGTCATCATTATTTAAGGACATCTATTCATTTTCAATAATAGATAGACACTTCTAGCTATCTGTCTCCTGGAAATTTTCTCAGTGGTGTTGGTTCACATTTACTTGTCTTCACCCACAATTTCCCCATTGGCTAATTGCCTCCTTTCATTTGTACTAATTAGGCTAAATTCTATTTGGCAGACTAGCCTAAATTGTGTCACCAAGGTAAAATTGCTTTAATATGGGCCAGCTATGTAGCATTGGCAGAACAATCATTACTGACTTGGAATGCACCTTCAAAACTAGATATAAATATAGGAGAGCCCAAGAGTACACAAAAACATATATTTCAAGCTATTCAAAAGAAATCCTATTCTCTTAATTTTTTTTTACATAGTAAAACCATCTGTGAGATCTGAAATGACATAAGAAACATTTATCAGATGTACAAAAGTTTTATGTTATTAAGAACTTTAAAAATTTGCTTTATTCTGTCTCTTATTTTAGCCATGATTATAAGGAACGATAATGTAATTGGATAAAACTAGTGCCATTTGGTGGACAGATTGCTTCAAAAATTGTAGGACACTACCATGTCTTAGGTTGACTTGTAGAGTTTTGTAAACTGATCATCCTGGTGATTTTGTGGCCATATGTGGAGGTTCTCCTGGAAGACAAAACAGGGAACTTTGCCTCTAGCAAGGAAGTTAAAATTTCCTAAGCATGTGTCCTCTGTGTGAAGCAGCGATTCTTCAGGGTAAGGAAACATTCCAATTCCATTACATGTTGATATCAAGATGTTATTGTGTCCTGAGAGACTGCTGTCAAACTGTTGCTGGGAAGTGGCCATTTAGAAGAACAGATGGAGACAAACAGGCACAAGAGAATGTGGACAGCATCCAGGTCGTAGATGAGTAGAATCATGAGCTCAACGTAGCAAAGAACTCAGGAAATATTATCTGACAAAGGGGGGGAGTAGGCTATCTATAGTGAAACTGTGGACAATGTGAAGAAAAATAGCATAATATGTCTCAGTTACTGACTCTGCTATCTAGTATGACTGATCTCAGAGCTAAGAGAAGCTAGAAAGAAAATCCAGTCTTAAATGTTAAGTACAATTGCATGTAAAGAAATTCCATAAATAAGAATAAGTACTAAAGAAAGCTGGAAATTATATGAATAATTTACAGGGATGAAAAAGAGTAGGTGTCTGGATGCTAGATATATGAGAACCAAGCAATACAGTCAAAGTACAGTCTGGTTGAATATTACCCCTGCCTGTTCCTGTTGGTCTTCAGAGTGAGACTGAAGTAGTTACCTCTTTGAGCAGAACCCCAAATTTAGTTGTGAGTAGGATATTTTCAAGGTTCCTTGTTCCTAGCATTTTAGGTAAGCTGAGGAGGAAAAAAAATCATGTCAACATAAGAGCAGACTGGAGAAGTAAAAAGGAGTCATTAGGTCTGGGGGTTTGGAGATGGGGAAGGAGGTACGGGATGAGGAACTCTCAAAGAGTGGACTGGGAAGGAGATAACAACTAGATTCTAAAAAAGATAATTTCTAAAACAGGAGAAAGATGAGTTCTCAAAGCATTCTGAGCTTATGGAAGTCCGTGTTAAGGCAGGGCTATTTCCAAGCATAAAATATTGTAATGGAACATACCCGTATTTACTTTATCTTCCCAGATGATAGAGCACAAAACTCTAAAAGCAAAAGAGGTTATACAAAGTTTTTCATTCATTAATTACAGTAATACATTCCATTTTGACATTTCCCCCATGGTGCTGTATGTACTCAGCAAATTTCAATTCAGTCCCAGAATCTCCAGTGATATTGTCTCTATAACTCTTCCTAAATCTATGAGATGATTGATGTTTCATTTCTTTAGTTCAGCCCCTACATTGTTCTCCTAGGAAACATGTTTGCTTTATTGTAGATTGACTGAAATGACTTCTCAGCAATGTTTGCTTTCTGTCTCCCCAACAGCTCTCACTTATACATGAGAAATCATCTACAACTCTAGTTTACAAGGGATTCTGCATTCATTTATTCCAAAGTATCTTCATCTACATCATCTTTATCTAATTCTCATTAATCCACAGTCATTATTGTGTGACATTCATTGCTTGCTGCATAGACTATGAAGAAGACTAATTGTTTTAACATATAAATCAGTATGTAGTCTGTCTCTAATTTAAATACCTTTCTTCTTAAGTTAGAAGAAAATGTAAATTCTTGATTATAGCTTAAAAAGAACTTAAGATTATATTTATTTCTCATCCTCCAAGCTTTATTCAGAAAACAAATAATTTTTAATTCTTCAACATTTATTTTATTTTACATTTTTGGAAACGTCATACACAAGTGCAAAATTTATGTTATGTCCACACCATATTAACTCTTTATCAGTCCCAACTTCCTCTCAACTTCATAAAATTTTTAAGTAATATTGTTACACAAAGGAGTTTATGAGTGACCACTAGAAACTGGAGAGTCCATCAGTGGGATCGTCCCTTGCAAAGAAAGATTTGCCTCTCAGCAGCAAATAATTATATGTAGTTCTTCATCGATGGTTGGGGTTATTTGGATTTTTCCTCATCTACATTACCATGGCAACTGGTGGTAACACTGTGCAAGTCTTTCTTAACTGACCATATTGCTTAAATGTCATGGGATCTCTATCATATAGAAAGGTCCCAAGAGCAGACAAAAAGAACCAAAGATAGCCTCCACTAACACTGTTAGGAATCTCATAAAAACACCAAGCTAACAAACTTAACATATTTGCAGAGGACCTAGCATAAACCCATGCAGATTGTGTGATCGTCGCTTCAGCCTCCATGAGGCCCTGTGAGCCCTACTTAGTTGATTCACTGGGCCATGTTCTCCTGGTGTCCTTGACCCCACTGCCGTCAACAATCATTCCTTTCCTACTTTGACATGAATCCCGAGCTCCAAGGGGAGGAATCCCATGGGGTAGTCTTTCATTAATGTTGTATACAGTAGAACAAATAAACTCATGTCCAATTAGAGCCATCACATGTATAGAACATCACTGCATGAAAGGAAAGTTTAAATCATAAAGAGTTTTGTCTTTGAATTAAGTAAAGAATGAATCATTTATTTTTTGTTAAAAATACAAATATTGAGAAAGAAGAAGTGTCACAAGACTAAAGAACATGCAGAAGATTTGAATTCAGTTTTCATTATTCACCCCTGGTTACTCATAACCACCAATAACTACACATCAAGGAAACTAATGCCGTCTTCTGGTCTCCATGGCCAACAACAGGCAGGTTCATAACCCCATTCACATAAATACACACAACCCCACACACATATAGACAACTGAATTTTGATATATAATCAAAAATGTATTCTGAAGAAATTAAGATAAATTTCCCTAGATGTTGAAATATATTTTGCACATTGTTCAGAAACATTTACTGTATAAGAATTATGCAGAGTCATGAATTTCTAACTGTAAATACAAAAACATAGCAAGTTATAAATTTAAGAACATTCAGTGTACTTGAGTGATATTGAAACTTTTGTTCTTACAAAACTTGTGCTACATGCCAGCAATTAGTGGATTCCACAATTATCCACTTGGGTTTTTGTTATTGTTGTTGTTGTTGTTGTTGCTGCTGTTGGTTGGTTGGTTGGTTGGTTGGTTTGTTTTGTTTTTTACTATTTTATTGGATATTTTATTTATTTACATTTCAAATGTTATCCCCTTTCCTGGATTCCCATCCTGAAACCCCTATCCCATCCTCCCTCTCCCTGCCTCTATGAGGGTGCTCCCCCACTCACCCACTTGTTATACTGGCTTTAGGGAACATTTGTCAGTATCTCCCAAAAGTTTGGGAGATACTGACAAAGTTATAGGATCCAACAAAGCTGTCACTCATAGTCAAGTGACTGCAACCTCTTTTTCTATGTCTTAGAATGCTAGAAGTCTGAAATTGGGCTGAAAGTCCAAGACATCAGGAGTTCAAGCAGGTCAGTTCAGCATGTCTGATGAGGAGACTCATCAGAGCTGTGTATTCTGTAATTTACAAATCTCAAAACAAAATTTTAGCATCATCAAGATAACTTTTTTGTTTGATTCGATGGAATCTAGTTCATTGGATGTCTCCTTCTATCAAATTTGATCTATATTACTCTGGAAGGTGTATAGTCACCAAGCACCTTTTCTAAACATGCAAAGACAAAATCTTTCTCCCAAATCAGCCTATCCTTGAGCAAATAATCAGAAAAACCTTTATATTGTCTTCTTTCCCAGAGGAATAATATAACCACAAAACCCACAATCACACCCATTTTTAAAGTTAAAACAAATGATTCACACTTCTATGTATACTTGCTTATAAGCAGGCAGCTAGTCAAAGCAGGATTTAAACCCAAAATTCCCATGGAGCCCATGTTACACAGAATTTGAGTATCCTGTAAGATATAATAGAGCAATATATCTTTATCACCCTCAATCACTGCATGGCTAAGAGTACTTTAAACACATCTCCTTCCTTCCCACCTTCAACCCTATCCCCTTCTCTCTTTTCTCTCTCACTTCCTCTCCTCTTTTCTTTTTTCCCACCTGCTTCTTTCCACTTCCTTTTCTTCCTTGTCCTTTACTCTCTCAGCAACAACTGGGAGGTTGCTGCTTGTCTGGAATTAGCATTTCCTCAGTTCAGTGATCTCTCACACGAACAAATTCACAGTCTTCATAAAATTGCAAATCCTACTGTGCTTTGTTTAATGATTTCCCAGTGTCTGCTTTAACACCAAATCACTGTGGGTTTATATACACATAGCAGCTAACTGGCAGAGAAGAGAGACTTTTCTTCAATAATGCAGCCTCTGGTAACATTCACATGCTTCTAGAAGTAAAGGATATCCTCCCATTCTCTGCAAATAACCTTGGTATCTTTGGTGAAATTCCCTGGATTATCTAAGAGGAAAAAGAGATGAAAAATATGGGAACAGGATAGTCAGAAAGTAAAAAAGCAGTAATAGCAAAAGTATAACAATAATGAATATAATCAAAATATATTACGCATCTGTCTGAAAACGCATAATGAAATTAAACATTGTAATGTGTAATACATGCTAATAAAAACATTTTGAGGATAGTAAATGTATGCTGAGAATTCACAATAATTGACTTTTCTGGGCATCGTAATTATCACATTCCCTAGTAAAGGATTTTATGAAATGAAATGTTTGGGAAGAGCACTAGTGAAACTAAGACCTGAGGAGACGTGGCCTATATTTTCCCATCTTCACCACTACACATGACAACAGTTTTCAATGTGGAGAGTAGTTCCTAGGCTACCATCAAAATGTGTGTGTGTGAGTGTGTGTGTGTGTGTGTGTCTATGTTTGTCTGCTGTCCATACTCCTGTTTCATTTAAAGCATTGATCCAACAGTGAATGAATAAAAGCTGAAAATCTGACATTTATTCAGAGCACTTATTTTTTTATATATATAAGAGTGCTGTAAAGATGGGGCATTAAAGTCTGCATAGAAAGTACATGAACTGAGAGATGAGTTACTTTATTGAAATCAGCATAAACTGTAATCATGGGAAGAAACATATACAACTTTCATGTAGAATATCTAGAGAGATCCATTTAAAAACTGGTAGGTCAGAATTTATGAAGAGATTTTGATTTCCTTTGTTTTCTTTTGTGCTACAAATGAACCTAAAATCTGAGAAATGCCAGGTAAGAATTACAATACTGGACTGTGTCCACACCTCACAGACTTTGATACTGAAGAATCATGTTGAATTCCATGAGAAAGTTCTATGATTCAGATGAACCAACAGTACCTTCATCACCTTCATCCTGTTGCTGATGGCCTAAATGTTCAATAACACTACTAATTGAATTACCACGTTTTAATTATTTTCTTAGTTTTATAGTAAGAAAGGTGAGCCATTATTGCTTTACAAAGCAGTATCAGTTTAAATTTAAGCATAGTTCTATAACCTTAACTTCTTTAGTATCTATTACTGGTTGTCAACTTGGCTATATATAGAATTAACTACAATCCAGAATTAGAAGGCTCACCTGTCATCCTAACATGGAGGCTGGGAGATGCAAGTTTCTGACCTTGGAGGTCAAGCCTGGAGCTTGGCATGGGGACCTTGAGGAATAGTGGCTATGAATCCCAGAAGACTAAGGCAGAGAGATCTTTGAGTTCAAGATCATCATGGACAAAGCAAATCCCAGATTCAGGCTTGGTGATACACACCTTTAATCTGGGCCACACTTTCTGCTGGAGACCTACAAAAAGCCATTGGAAGAAGGAAGATTGGCTCTCTTCTTCACCTGCTTGCCTTATGGGACTGAACAATTGCTAGATCCTTAGACTTCCATTCACAGCTGCTGCTGACCATTGTTGGGGAGTTTGACTACAGACTGTAAGTCATCAACAAATTCTCTTACTATATAGAGACAACCCATAAGTTCAGTGACTCTAGAGAAGCCTGACTAATACATCTTCCCTTCTTATGTCTACCATAAAAAATACCAGAGATAGTATTCATTTATCAATGAAAGAAATTTATTTCTCAGAGTTTTAATAATTGAGAAAGATATTGAGGTACTAGCATATTTGGTGTATAGTGATGGCTGATACTAAGTTACAAGAGGGTACCATGTGACTGTATTCTCTCATGAGGAAAGAAACCAAAATATGTAAACTGTCCTCAGAAAGAGTGGAAGTGGCAACAGGTCTGCTGTTCCCCTAAATGCTCATTATTCTTAAAATGCATTTTCAGTTGAGATATGGTACTCTTCTGTATGAATATACAAAATGTGTACAGTTGTGATTGGGTTGATTACCATTTCCTATAGCACAGTCATTTAGAAATATGTCCTACTTTGCCTTGAGAACATTGACAATCCCCTCCCTTAGCTACTTCTAAATATCCAGTTAATTGTAGCCAGCTAGAGTAGTTATCATAATATAATATTAAAGCATTTACCCACCTTTCCAATTCTCCCTTATATCTGTTACCTGTCCAATTAATTGCTCTTATATTTTTCAAATCCCACTCATCATTAACCAACTCTTGAAAGACTGGCCTCTGCAAATCATGACATCCTTAAGTTCCTACGTTTATTAGGGGATTCACAAAGGCTTAAAACAAAACAACAACAACAAAACAACAACAACAACAACAAAAAAAAATCTGTTGGGAGTTTTATATTTCAGGAACAAAGACCCCATAGGAAAATCATTGCTTTTTACTATGTAGTTATAAAACCAGCTTTATAAACATAATAAAAAGATTAAAGTGACAGAAAATCCAATTTTTACTTACAAGCAATAGTGCATTTTAATACTTGTATAACAAAATGCAAACATTAAAAAAAAAGTTAAAATAGAAGAAGGATCTGGGTGGAGACAGAGGCAGGTGTATACTTGATTAGGTAGGTAAGACCAACCTAATCAAGTTCTAGGACAGACTGGGCTACACTGAAAGGCTCAGTATCCTAAAACAAATTAATAATTGTGGTTTAGAACACCATAAGTAACTACATTATTCCTTCTTTCCCATCTTCAAACTTATAATCATCAGTGGAAATTATTAATTTTACTATATATTGTGGAACATTTTTACTTATTTTAAAATATCAATAATTTTTGTGATAAAAATCATATTATACCATTCAAATATTATTTTTATAGATAAACTTTATATAAAAGTAAGAATGATTTATATTTTGAAAAAATTACTATAACTAGCATTTAAAAATTCAAAAATGTAGACCTTATTAATGAGATGTTACAGAGTGCTAGAAGTCATAGAAAACCATACATATAAAATAATATAACTACACAATTTTAGACTGTATTTCAGAATGTCAGTCAAAAAAATATTAAGTAAAAAGCAATTCCAAACACGCTTAAGATAAGTCCTTTACCATAGATATTCAGAATACGATCTTATGGAAAAAGTGGATTCTTTTACTTAAAAGGAACTAATACAATTTTATAAAGATGTGAAAGACTGTGTGTGTGTGTGTCTGAGAGAGAGAGAGAGAGAGAGAGAGAGAGTCTGTTTGTGTCTGAATGTCTGTATATGAGTGTGTGATTATGTGTATGGTTTTGTTAAACTACAGCAACTCACTACATATAATGATGCTCATTAACAGAAGTTAACTTCTAAAGAAACACAATATTAATGATTTCACACACACCCTCCTACCATTTAGCTTAGAATTGGAACATCTTAAATGTGAATATTAATGATCACTCTAGAATGCTGTGGAATATCATGTGACTTATAGATTTCTGCAGTAGATATATTTTGAAAATAGAAAAACATCGATGTTTAAAAAAATAAATAAATAAAGGTCCTCTGCCTGGGCCACCAGGTCTCCATAGCCAAATAGTGCCTGTAGAAAGCTAGCTGCCCACTTGTGTAGAAAAGCCAGCAGGAAGAGGGCTCCAGACACAGGGACTGAGAAACAGCTGGGAGGTAAGAGCCTTCCAGTTTCCATCTATGGCGGGAGTCCTCTGCCTGGGCCACCAGGGCTCCATAGCCAAATAGCGTTGGAGAAAGCTACCCTCTCAGGAGTGGGAACAAGACTGACTACTCAGTGGGACCCACCTGGAATACACAGGACACAGGGACTGAGGAACAGGCAGCTGGTTTCTTTCAGTGGCTGGAGAGAAGATGCTGTGACAGAGGGCTCCATACTCAAATAGTTCCAGGAGAGAGTTGGTATACCAGAAGTGCCAAAATATCTTTAAGCACAGGCAAAACCACCACTTCTTTCAAATACACTGGACAAAGAAGGACCCTAGCAGAGCCATCAGGACACAGGAAACAGGTCACCTGGGGATTATATCCTTCTTATTTCTGTCTGTACCCCAGAGCTGACCCTGCACCACAACTCTCCAAACCCAAATTCCTCACAGAGAGAACTGGTCTCCAAAGAGCATTGACACCTAGGCTTGCAGGAAAGACAAGCTACAGTCAGCAAGAGTAAGACCAGCTAACACAAAAGATAACCAGATGGCAAACGGCAAGGGCAAGAACACAGGGAGAGAAACCAAGGCTACTTGGCATCATCAGAACCCAGCTCTAACACAACGGCAAGCCCAGGATACCCCAACACACCAGAAAAGGAAGACTGAGACTTAAAATCATATCTCAAGGGGATGATAGAAGATTTTTAAGAAGGAAATAAATAACTCCCTTAAAGAAATACAAGAGAACACAGGTAAACAACTGGAAGCCCTTAAAGAGGACACATGCAAAAATCCCTTAAAGACTTACAGAAAAACACAATTAAAAAATGAACAAAACCATTCAGAAATTAAAAACAGAAATAGAAACAAAGAAATCACAAAGGGAGACATCTCTGGAGTTAGAGAACAAAAGAAAGAAATCAGGAGTCATAGATGCAAGCATCACCAACAGAATACAAGAGATGGAAGAGAGACTCTCAGGGACAGAAGATACCATAGAAAACATGGACACAACAGTCAAAGAAAACACAAAATGAAAAAGCTCCTAACCCAAAACATCCAGAATACCTAGGACACAATGAGAAGACAGAAACTGAGGATAATAGGTATAGAAGAGAGTGAAGGTCCCCAACTTAAATAGCCAGTAAATATCTTCAACAGAATTATAGAAGAAAACTTCCCTAACCTAAAGAAAGAGAAAAACATAAATATACAAGAAGCTTACATAACGCTAAATAGACTGGACCAGAAAAGAAATTTCTCCCATCACATTATAGTCAAAACACCAAATACACAAAATAAGGAAAGAATATCAAAAGCTGTCAGGAGAAAAGGACAAATAACATATAAAGGCAGACTATCAGAATTACACCAGACTTCTCACCAGAGACTATGAAAGCTTGAAGATCCTGGCAGATCTCATACAGACTCTAAGAGAACACAAATGCCACCCCAGGCTGCTATACCCAGCAAAACACTCAATGTTCATAGATGGTGAAACTAAAATATTCTATTATAAATCCAAATTTGCACAGTATGTTTCCACAAACCCAGCCCTACAAAGAATAACAGATGGAAAACGCCAACACAAGAAGGGAAACTGCACCCAAGAAAAAGCAAGAAAGTAATCTTTCAACAAACTCAAAAGAAGATAGACACACTAACATGTAAACATCATCGAAAATAACAGGAAGCAACAATCACTATTCTTTAATATCTCTTAACATCTATGGTCTCAATGACCCTGTAAAAAGACATAGACTGACAGACTGGATCCATAAACAAGACCCAGCATTTTGCTGCATCCAGGAAACACACCTCTTAGATAAAGACAAACACAACCTCAGAATAAAGAGCTGGAAAACAATTTTCCAGGCAAATGGTCCCAAGAAACAGGCTGGAGTAGCATTTCCAATATAGGATAAAATTGACTTTCAACCAAAAGTCATCAAAAATGATAAGGAAGGACACTTCTTACTCATCAAAGGAAAAATATACCAAGAAGAAATCTCAATCCTGAACATCTATGCCCCTAATGCAAGAGCTCCCTCATTCATAAAAGAAACTCTACTAAAGCTCAAAGCACACATTGTACCTCATGAAATAATAGTGGGAGACTTCAACACCCCACTATCAACAAGGGACAGATCTTAGAAACATAAACTAAACAGAGACACAGTGAAACTTACAGATGCTATGAACCAAATGGCTTTAACAGATATCTATAGAACATTTCATCCTACATCAAAAGAATACACCTTCTTCTCCGTACTTCATGGTACCTTCTCCAAAATTGATCATATAATTGGTCACAAAACAAACCTCAACAGATATAAGAAGATTGAAATAATCCCATGCCACCTATCAGATCACTCCGGAATAAGACTGATCTTCAGTGTCAACAACAACAGAAAGCACACATAAACATGGAAACTAAACAATGCTCTACTGAATGATAACTTGGTCAAGGAAGAAATAAAGAAATTAAAGACATCCTAGAATTTAATGAAAATGAAAGTACAACATACCCAAACCTATGGGACACAACGAAAGCAGTGTTAAGAAGAAAACTCATAAGCTCTGAATGATTCCAAAAAGAAACTGGAGAGAGCATATACTAGCAGCTCAACAGCACACCTGAAAGTTCTAAAACAAAAAGAAGCTAATACACCCGAGAGGAATAGAAGGCAGGAAATAATCAAATTACGGACTGAAATCAACCAAGTAGAAACTAAAAGAACTATTCAAAGAATCAACAAAACCAAGAGCTGGTTCTTTGAGAAAATCAACAAGATAGATAAACCCTTAGCCAGACTAACAAGAGGGCACAGAGACAGTATGCAAATTAACAAAATTAGAAAAGAAAAGGGAGATATAACTACAGATTCTGAGGAAATATAAAAACATCATCTGATTCTACTACAAAAGCCTATATGCAACAAAGTTGGAAAATCTGGAGGAAATGGACAAGTTTCTAGACAGATACTAATTACAAAAGTTAAATCAGGATCAGATAAACCATCTAAATTATCCCATAACCCCTAAAGTAATAGAAGCAGTCATTAAAAGTCTGCCAACTAAAAAAAGCCCAGGACAAGATGAGTTCAGTGTAGAATTTGAACAGGCCTTAAAAGAAGACCTAATACCAATACTCTTCAATCTATTTCACAAAATAGAAACAGAATGAACACTACACAATTCATTCTATGAGGCCACAGTTACACTGATATCAAAAGCCACAAAGACCCAACAATCAAAGAGAACTTCAGACCAAATTCCCTTATGAATATCGATGCAAAAATACTCAATAAAATTCTTGGAAACCAAATCCTAGAACACACCAAAAAGATCATTCACCATGAGCATGTAGGCTTCATCTCAGGGATGCAGGGATGGTTCAATACCCGAAAATCCATCAATGTAATCCACTACATAAACAAACTCAAAGAAAAAACTACATGATCATTTTGTTAGATGCTGAAAAAGCATTTGACAAAATTCAACATTCCTTCATGATAAAAGTCCTGGAAAGGTCACAAATTCAAGGAGCATAAATAAACATAGGAAAAGCAATATACAGTAAACCAGTAGAGAACATCAAACTAAATGGAGAGAAATTCGAAGAAATCCCACTAAAATCAGGGACTAGGCAAGGCTGCCCTCTCTCTCCCTATCTATTCAATACTTGAATTTCTAGCTAGAGCAATTAGACAACAAATGGAGGTCAAAAGGATCCAATTTGGAAAGGAAGAAATCAAAATATCACTATTTGCAGATGATATGATAGTATACTTGAGTGCCACGAAAAACTCCACAAGAGACCTGCTACAGCTGATAAACACCTTCAGCAAATTGGCCGGATACAAAATTAACTCAAGCAAATCAGTAGCTTTCCTATACTCGAAGGATTAACAGGCTGAGAAAGAAATTAGGAAAATTACACCCTTTACAATGGTCACAAACAATATAAAATATCTTGGTGTGACTCTACCCAAATAAGTGAAAGATCTGTTTGACAAGAACTACAAGTCTCTGAAGAAAGAAATCGAAGAAGACCTCAGAAGATGGAAAGATCTCCCATGCTCATTGATTGGCAGGATTAATATAGTTAAAATGACCATCCTGCCAAATGCAATCTACAGAATCAATGCAATGTCCATCAAAATAACAACTCAACTCTTCATAGACTTAGAAAAAGCAATTCTCAAAATCATATAGAATAAAAACAAAACAAACAAACAAACAAACAAAAATCCCAGGATAGCAAAAACTATTCTCAACAATAAAAAGACTTCTGGGGGAATCAGCCTCCCTGACTTCAAGCTGTACTACAGAAGAGTAGTGATAAAAACTGCATGGTATTGGTACACTGACGGGCAGGTAGATTAATGGAGTAGAATTGAAGACCCAGAAATGGACCCACACCCTTATGGTCACTTGATCTTTGACAAAGGAGCTAAAACCATCCAGTGGAAAAAAGACAGCATCTTCAACAAATGGTGATGGTTCAACTGGCAATTTACATGCAGAAGAGTGCGAATTGATCCATTCTTATCTCCCTGTACAAAGCTCTAGTCCAAGTGGATTAAGGACCTCCACATAAAACCAGATACACTGAATCTAGTAGTAGAGAAAGTGTGGAAAAGTCTAGAACACATGGGCACAGAGAAAAAGTTCCTGAACAAAACACCAATGGCTTTTGCTCTAAGATCAAGAATCCACAAATGGGACCTCATAAAATTACAAAGCTTCTGTAAGGCAAAGGACACTGTAAATAGGACAAAACAGCAACCTACAGATCAAGAAAAGATCTTTACCAATCCTCCATCTGATAGAGGGCTAATATCCAACGTATACAAAGAACACAAGAAGCTAGACTCCATAGATTCAAATAACATCATCAAAAAATGGGGAAGAGAACTAAACTGAGAATTCTCAACAGAGGAAACTTGAATGGCCTTGAAGCACCTAAAGAAATGTTCAACATCCTCAGTCATCAGGGAAATGCAAATCAAAACAACCCTGAGATTTCACCTCACACCAGTCAGAATGGCTAAGATCAAAAACTCAGGTGACAGCAGATGTTGGTGAGGACGCTGAGAAAGAGGAACACTTCTCCATTGCTGATGGGAATGCAAGCTGATACAACCTCTCTGGAAATCAGTTTTGTGGACCCTCAGTAAAACGAACATAATACTACCTAAGGACCCAGCTATTCCACTCCTGGGCATATACCCAGAAGATACTCCAATATGTCATAAAGAGCAGCCATATTTATAATAGCCAGAAGCTGGAAACAACCCAGATGTCCCTCAACAGAGGAATGGATACAGTAAATGTTGTACATTTACACAGTGGAATACTACTCAGCTATTAAAAACAATGACTTCATGAAATTCACAGACAAATGAATGGATCTTAAATATATCATCCTGAGTGAGGTAATGAAGTCACAAAATAATGAACATGGTATGTACTCACTGTTAAGTGGTTATTAGCCCAAAAGTTCGAAATACCCAAGAGTCATTTTGCAGGAAACATAGGGGTTAGTGTGAGGTCCCAGATGGAGGACATGGAGAAGGGACTGAAGGAGCTGAGGGAGTTTGCATCCCCAGGGAGGCAGCAACAGTGGCAACTGGTCTGACCCCTCGATACGCCTGGAGACTGATCCACCAACCAAAGAATATACATTGAGGAACCCATGGTGCTGGCCACATATGAGGCAGAGAAGGGTCTTGTTAGCCATATGAGGGAGGAGAGGCCCTTGGGCCTGAGGATGTTAAATCCCCCAGTATAGGAGAATGCCAAGGAGGGAAGATGAGAGTGTATGGGTGGATGGGTGGGTGGGACAATACCCCCATAGTGGCAGGGGAGGGGGGAGGAATGGGGAAGTTCCAAAGGGGAGAGTTGAAAAGGGGGAAACATTTGAAATGTAAATAAAGTATGAAAAATAAATAAAAAAGAAAGAAAGAAAGCTGAGTAAGGCAGAGGAAGCAAACCAGTAACATCCCTCCATGACCTCTGCATCCGCTCCTGCTTTCTGACTTGCTTGAGTTCCAGTCCTGACTTCTTTTGGTGATGAAGAGCAGTGTGGATGTGTATGTTGAATAAACCCTTCCCTCCCCTACCCTCCAAAAAAGAATGAACATGTTATGTACTCACTGATAAGTGGTTATTAGCCCAAACGTTCAATATACCCAAGAGTCACTTCACAGCAACCATTGGGCTGAGTGTGAGGTCCCAGAAGGAGGAGTTGGAGAAGGGACTGAAGGAGCTGAGGGAGTTTGCAGCCCCAGGGAGGGAGCAACAGTGGTAACTGGCCTGATCCCTTGATACTCCCGGAGACTGAATTACCAACCAAAGATTACACATGGAGCGACCCATGGTGCTGGCCACATATGCGGGCAGAGAAGGGTCTTGTTAACCAGAGGCCCTTAGGCCTGAGGGTGTTAGATCCCCCAGTATAGGAGAATGCCAAGGAAGGAACAAGGAGAGTTGATGGGTGGACAGTTGGGGGAATACCCTATAGTGGCCGGGGGAGGGAATGGGGAGATTCCAATTGGGAGATCTGGAAAGGGGGAAACATTTGAAATGTAAATAAAGTATGAAAAAACAAAAACAAAAACATTCCCGAAGGAGAATGTACAAATGACAATAAAGATTTGATTGCTGGAATGTGCATAGCACATGTAAGTGGCTCACCAACACTTTTCATACAAAGGGGATACAAAGCTTCAATTAATCTGGCATCTGACTGTTTCTTTTGGATAAAGACAAAGAGAAATATAATTTTAACTGTAATCATCCATAGACACTGTGTCTGAGCATTGTTGCTGCAAACATTAGTGATTCTTTAAGAGACATTTTCAGTCTACTAGAATAATGAGACAAGTCCTTGTAGAAATATGGAGCATTTTCCTTTTAAAAATATTCAATCTGTTAATGTTATGTAAATGATGCTGTTCTGTAATTTTTTTACTCAGTCTATTAAAATTGTAGAACACAGTTATATAACAACATGATAGATACATATATATATATATTGAAATATGCACAAATTACAGAGAAAAAAGATCAATTCTGAATTCTACATGTAATGTGGGAGGCACTGTGTTGATTGTTGGTCAGAGGAGCTATCAAAACATGTAGAAAATATTTTTGCATCATATTTTCAAAGCCAGACTTTCTCTGTATAAATTTGAAAAATAATGAAAACAAAATGTTAATATCAACTGTAAATACATTAAAACTTAGTATAAAATACATTACACTAACTGAATGACAAGACTTTATATGTATTTATAAAGTGAAATATAAATATGTCACATAAAGTAAAATATGAGCTAAAATAACATTCAAAAATCCACAGAGATTGGGACAAATCTTAGATGAAAACTGAGAGAGAATGCAAACTTTGTAAATGTTGACATTTCTCAGAAGCACTGAATAGAACAGAAAACTTTGAGACTATGCCCTTAGAAACACAACCTGACATGTCACTTATAGATTCAAAGCTAAAAGATCCTGCCTTAACTATATTTAATAACAGTAGCTGATTGCATAGTCTTGGAATCTTTCTTGCACTGATATTGAGGCCAAACTCCATAGCTATTTCATAGGTATAGACCCTAGGGAAGAACCCATTACTATTACTCTGCTGAATATGTCCAGTATTAATGTGATTCTGAGTGGTTTTTCATTGTATGCTTCAGTTAATAGATCCATCTACTCTCATCAGAGAAGTTTCCTTTGTAGGAGATGGTAAGTAACATGGAGATCCACAACTGATCATTTAAGGAATATAAGACTACTGAAGGCACATCTCTAAAAGAAAAAAAAAATGTATCATAAAATTCCACAAAAAGCTCAGGGGTCATGACAGAAAAGGATAGAAATGTAATAACAAGGGTGGAGGATAGTTGACTACAAAGGAAATTTTTCTGGATCTAACAGGGCAGTTACCCATATGCAATCCACATACCATTTGAGACACCATGCACAAGACCTGAGTAGACTTAGAGCAGATTATATTCCAGCATGGAGCAGAAAGATTCACTTGAACTCCTACAACTAACTATGAAGCTATTGTTAGTTCATAGCTTCTGGGAGAGGGAACATATCGTTCCGTTAAGGGTGTAGATCACCCTACAGTGAAGGTTACACATTGATGTACACTTGGGCAGCAAAAATTTTGTTGATGGGTTGAAAGACGGGGAGAGTTGGGTATGGGGAGGGAAAGATGGATCTGGAAAGAGTAGTGAAAGGAAGTGAATATGGTCCAAATGGATAATATTATATTCCATAATATGTAATAAAACTTAGAGGAGGAAAACTGAGATGCACTAATATTTTTCAAAGAAAGGGATGGAAAATGCTGGAGTATTGCCTACATTGCTATGTTGGGCACTCATGATGAAGATGTTTTAAAAGTTTTAAATTATTTTATTTTGTGTGTATTGATGTTTTGTCTTCATGCCCTTCTATATAACATATGTGTGTGTTGTTTATGGAGTTCTGAAGAAGACATTGGATCCCTGACATCTGGGATGTCAGAGAGTTTTCAGACTTTGTGTGCTTATTAAGAATTGAACCTGCTCCTTAGCAGGAGCATTCAGGCTGTTAACCAATGGAGAATTTATTCAGCTCTGAAGATTTTATTTTCATGTGGAACAAATTAATTGAATGAAGATAGTAGGAAATAAATAATGACTAAACGGGATAAGATAGGCATTCAGGGCTTCAGGTTATAAAGATCAGTTCTTCACTGAGCAAGGAAGCAGGATAAGAAAGTGAAGATTCATGTTGTGTTTAGTCTGCAACACAAGTATACACAGTAATTTCCAAATAGAGACTTTTTTCAATGTTGTATGTCAACAACGAGGAAAAGCCTACTTAAGTTTCTTAACTTGAATAAAAATAAAAGGATCTGGGAAATACTGGTGAATCATGTAACTGTCTGAAGTATGTTCAGTGTCAGAAACTAAGGACCAAGTAACTCTCTTTCAACTATCATAGCACATGGAATTTATACCCCGACATTTGTTATCAGAATGAAACTATACAAACAGCTCGTCGATGAGAATTAAAGAAAGACACACATCTTGCATCCATGATGAAATAGAATGCTGATAACAAAATCTAACAGAGCAAGGCAGTAGTCTACACAAAAAATAAACTCAGAGAAGCTTAATACATTGACTAAAATAGGAATTTTATATAAAGAATTATAGATGCTGATATAGAATATCATTATGTTGATCATAGTAATATTAATCCCCATGTGAAAGTGATAAAGTGAACATGAGCTTGTTTTCTGTGCAAATCTACAAGTTTTAAAATTATCACTAAAATTACAGTATTAGTAAAATAATCTGGAGATTTTAAAATAGTACAATATTCATTTATTCTCCGTAGCACAAATGTACATTAATGAATTACTTATTATTCTTCACTGGGAGCTCCAGTTCGCTTGGCATTCTGATTCTCTCCAGTCCCATGATGGATGGAGGAGATCTGGCTTGGAAGGTCTCCATCAAAATTTTGATATTGTATTAGTCAGGATTTTCTAGAGTTATAGACCTAGACTTATGAGTAGTCTCTATATAGTAAAGGAATTTGTTCTGTAATCCAACTCTCCAACAATGATCACCTGCAAATAGAAGTCCAAGGATCCAGTACTTGCTCAATCCCAGAAGGCAAGCAGGCAAAGAAGAGTAAATGAATCTTCCTCCTTCCGATGTCCCTATGTAAGTCTCCAGCAGAATTTGTGGCTCAGATTTAAGGTAAACCACCACGCCTGGATCTGGCTCTTGCATTGTCCCGGATGACCTTGAACTCAGAGATCTTCTTGCCTTAGTCTCCTAGGATTCATAATTATTATGCCTCAAAATCTGGATCACAGGTGAGACTTCCAATTCTGGATTGTCGTTCATTACAGATATAGTCAAGTTGACAACCAGGAATAGTCATTACAATATTGAACTAGAAATTGATTGGGGTGAAAAAACAAACTTTTATGATATCTTAACAAAAATTGTGAAAACAAAATATAGAGTGGGAACTGGAACCAAAAAATGATATAGAAAATATTAATTTTAAAGGAAAAAGTCACATGATAATAATAATAAATCTATGAGTATACACCCATGTTTGCAAACTGGAAATACTACTAACAAGAAAAGTCTTAATTACAGCTGGATGTCATTGAATACTGTCATAGAATTTTGCAATATTCTTATATATTTTGTGTTATATTATTTCTTAATATTTGCTTCATATTATATATTAAATTAATATTAGGCAAAATATATAACAGCTATAAGCTACTCCCAGGCTTTCTTTGATTTTAAACTGATCTAAAATTAAAATATGTTAAAATATTTAAACCTGTATATAGTGATTTCATAATCCCATTTTAATTCTTCTGAAATCATTAATTTTTTGATTAATTAGCAGTATTCTGTTTTAGCCTTGCACTATTAATGTTACTATTCTAGCTTAGAAATTTTATCCAAGAATAATATGCATGTTTTTCTTGTCATTTTCCTGAACACCTTTTTAAAGTACTTTATAAAGGTGAATATGAATAAACTGAATATTTGAAATTCCCCTTGAACTAGCATGAACATTTAACTATTAAAGTATCTTCATATATGTATGGACATTAGAAAAAAATCATTCAAACATATATGTAAATATAACTACCTAGCCATTCATTGTGATGATATAAATAAATAATAGAAATAAGTAAGACAGTGTTCCTTGATTTTTTCATGTACTTACTAATAAAATGGCATTAATTTGCACAAAATAGGAACAACAAGCAAATTCTTTCTACATGGCACAGGAGGTATTTTAATGTATATCTCTTGTCAATAAAGAATAACATACCAGGAATATCCTAGTGTTATATAACTGAAATGTGAAGCTTATTTCATATTCCTTGGCATTCAATTCTTACCTCTCAGGAGATTCTAATTCTTTGAACGTACTGGAAGTTGAAGTGTCTCTAATCACTATTAGGAAGTTGTCAAAAGCCTTTCTCCTTTATTTAATCCTATGAGAAACTCAGACTGTCCAAACACAGTTTCAGGGATCTCCTGCCTAATGACCTGTTTTCTTTTCATCTGCTTATTTGTAATCCATGGGAAGCTGCAAGCAATGAAATGCTTTCTTTTTGTTTCTTAGAATGCTAGACCACTCAAACATCAAAGCTTGGCAAGGTTCTTCTGTTGAGTGTTTTACCTCTTGAGAAATGGACCAAATTAAATCTCAGCAAGAGCGAGAGATAAGGCTTTATTTAGTAAGGGGGAGTTGGGTTAGTCCTGAGAGCCTTCTCAAGGAAGGCAATTGAGGAAAGAGTAAATACAAATAGCGGCTGAAGATTTGAAAATTGATTCCTTTAAAGCACTTCATGCTGGGATAAGCTCCCTGAAGACCTTTTTGTCCCCCAGGGTTCTCACTAACCCAGTGTAAAGAACACTTATGAAGAAAAGAAAGCAACATAATTGAAATGGTGGTACCACGAATCAAACCCTAGGTCATGCACAGCAGTAGAGGGAAGAGAATGCAGTAGACTGAGCCACGATGTTCAACATCTTTTGCAAGCGTGTCATGTGTGAATAGAGAATTGAGAACATATGAGCAAGATAAATCGACACCAAGGGATGACAAAACCACTGTTCAATAGCAAAAGTAGAAATCACAAAGTTAAATTTATTGTGTGCTGTAGGCCTAGGCAGCTCTGTTGTTAACACTGTCTCCAGAGGCAGAGATAGTATGGCTGACATACAGCTACTGGTAATCAGAATTTGGTGAATTATCTGAATGTCCATTGTATACATAATTTGGACACATCTCAAAATATAATATTGATTGGAAGATTAATCAGAAGAAAAGGCATACCACAAGTCAAACAACTTGCTAAAACATGTGTACTGGGGCACAGTGTCCCTGACCAGTTAAATATCTTTAAAAGCAATTCTGGCAAATTTGTCTTCATGTAACAGGTAGATGTTCTAAAATCTCTGACTCTATTTCTTTTCTTTAAAACATAACATCTCAAAACATGGCTTTCATTCAACATTTCTGACTTCTCTCTTTCACCTTAAATAGTTTATTCTATCTTAAACCATTTTTTTTCCTAACACAAATATTTGAGACAGCTAAGGTTGTGGCAAAGAGAAGACCTCTTCTATTGCTGGATGTCTTGGGTAGCAGAGTCCTTTAGGATACTAGATTTCATGTTGAGTAGAGCTTAGAGAAGAGCCAAGATCATGTCCTTTAAAGAGTCTATGAAGGCTTAGTAGCGAGAATAGATGACTAAGAGTTTGGATGAGTAAAAAGGAAGAACAGTGTAATTGATGATGTGAGGGAAGCATTTAATATGACAAAAGGA
Organism: Rhynchomys soricoides; assembly: GCA_019843965.1. Lineage (NCBI taxonomy): Eukaryota > Metazoa > Chordata > Mammalia > Rodentia > Muridae > Rhynchomys > Rhynchomys soricoides. The sequence goes on from JADRCH010007930.1 coordinate 2,564,172, forward strand.
TGAATCTGAATTTTGTGATGAGTCTTAGGAAGTGGGCCAGTGAGCCGTGACACATTCAGCTGTTTGTCAGGTTCAGACACACCTCAGTGTGTTCCAGATAGGATAGATAGAAACAACCAGGCTTCTCTGAATTCAGCTGCAGCTGTGAAATCATTTTCCCTTGGCTCCCAGGGAAGGAAAGCAGCTGGGCATGAAGACAGATTCCCCTGGTGGCCCAGCTAGTCAGACCTGACAGGTTCAGGATACTGTTTTGTGGTTTACTTCACCTTTTGGGGGAAGAGTTTTCATAAACACATGAGTTTTATTTAAAAACTTTGAACACTAGAAAATTTAGGTGGCTTCCAAATCTTACAGGTAAGATAAAGTCTATTATAGCTCTCCTTAGATTTATCGGTACTAATAAAATATAAATAATAAATCAATGTTAATCTAGATGAAAGGTAGAAAATTCACAATACATGAGCCATTTTGACCTCATTATCTTACATGGAATCTAATAGGAGACAGTGCTGGGAGGAGAATCTAGGTTTGTTAAGACAGTCCTACATATTCTCGGTTCACTGTTGGCTTTCAATCAAAAAAGCAATTTTGAATAAATACATTTTCAAATGCTATATACTACCCAAGCTCCAGGGTCAGTGAGAGACCTTTTTATGTCCTTCTACAATCTAAACTTACCTTCATTGTTTGGGATTAAATGGGTGCACTAAGGGCATCTCTCTATTCCAGCCAGAGGGACTGAAGGTGTGTGGTATGTCTGCACTTAGGCAGGATCACGCAGATGTAGGTACTTGAATGTGATTCCAGCCAGAGTAGCTATGTTGCTAGATTCAAAGTCCTCTACAATTGCTGTGAAAAGCCATCATGATCATGGCAAATTATAAAAGGAAGTACTGACTTGCTTAAAGTTTAAGGAGGTTTGTCCAATGAACATAAGAGGAGGCAAAATAGCAGGCATGTGGACGCACTGCAGCAGTTGTTAAGAGCTCACCTATGATCTACATGTGGCAGGGAGAAAATGAGAAAGAGATGGTCGTTGAGTGATCTTTTGAAACCTCAATGTCCATATTTACTGACACACTTCCTCCAATAAGAGCACACCTGATAATCCCTCCAAAACAGTATACCAACTGTGAAACAAATATTCAAATGTGGGTTGTATATGGTTTGTCAAACATAGGATCCTACATGGGCCATTTCCCTTTAAATCACCACAAAAGTAGAGAAGACTTAGTTATGATTTTTCCATGAAAGATAATTACATTGAACAACAACAATAACAACAACTAAACGCAAACAATTATAAACAAAGGCAAGTGGAGACAGACTTGATCTCAGTTTCTGGTATGAGTTTCATGTTGTTTTGATGATTATGCTGTTTTCTTCATTAAGTTAGGCTTTTAAAAAATCTTTTAAGTGGCACACATTCCTACCATTTGCAGAATGGGATGTTAAATGAAATAAGCCAGGGCAGAAAGACCAGTGTTTTCTGTATCAGCAACATGTTGAAGTTGTCTAAGAAAAGAATAGGATAGTGATTTTCAGACTCTCAATGTGGTAGCAGGAAGGATGACAGAAAGAGTTGAATGATGGACAAGTAATATAGTAAATAAGAATAAGTTCTACTGTCCTTCAGCACTCACTTGAGTTATAACAGCAACACATTTTATAAAGAACTATAAGAAAACATAAGGTTCCAAACATAAGGTCCTGTATGTATTTTTTCTTTATGTTTGGGTTAAGGTATCACTTTATAAATCAAACTGATCTGAACTCTGTACATAAGCCTGTCTGATATCAAACTTGTGAGCTTATTATTTCTGCTTCCCAGGGGTGGGATTATAAAACATAACAAATTATTGTAATATGCTTAATTCTTATTCTTTGATAAAATAACTTTAGCACATTTTCTTATACAGAGATAATCAAAAACTGTACCAACAAGGTACCATTAAAATTGCAAATGAACTACATTCAAATTGTTATTATAGCTATTCCTGAAATATAACAATTTAAGCTGTAGAGATTTTTGTGTTCAAATTACGAATTAATCATAGAATTTGCTGGATAAATACTCCAGCCCTCACAGATGCAAAGGCCACCTCACTAATGCTGGGACATGACCATCAACTATTGCTTGTCGTTTCATAGTGTGCTTTGGGTTCACCCCATAAATTCTTAACAGAAATAAAACAGAGTCCACACTTTTGTATCAAAATGTACCTTAATTTTTTTGCTCCCATGTATGTTTTAAGATACTGGGGATAAATTGCTATGGTCTCAAATTATTTTAACCTTATCACTATTATGAAAATATATTTTATTTCTTATTAGAATGAAAAAATCAAATCTTTAGATGTGAATTTCATTGTATATTATATTGCCAAATAATAAATTTGATTAATGATAATATTAAAACATAATACTTAAAAAATAAAGTCAAATGCTACTAAAGTATTAGAAGTATGAATATGGAGAGGGCACATGCAGCCAAATTTTTAAAAAATAAAGTAAAATATAAAACATTACTCCAAAAATGTCAAAAATCAGATACAAAATTAGATATATGTGAGAAAGAAAATAAAAACTAACAATGTAATTTAAAACTTCAATCAAGAAAAAACTTATTAGAAGTGTAAGAACGAAAATGCAGAACCACAAATTGCTTTCACTGAAATGTTTTCTTAACCTTCAAGTGCCATTTTGGCTCTAGCATTTCCTTAACATCCAACAGATTTAAAATCACTATATATTCTCCCAAACTGGAGAGTTTTCGAACATCAGTATATAGAAATAGAAGGAGAAAGGAAATAAAATATGATAAAAACCCAATTTAAATTGCTAATATATAAACAGAAGATTGATGAATTACTTTTTAAACATGCTCACTGATAAATCAATACATAGTGTTTTGCTGAAGTATTTGTAATTTTCAGATACAAATAAGTAAATCAATACATAAAACAAAATTTAAAAAAGCAATACCAGGATGCTATTTTACATTATATTGACAAGTAAACTGAGACTCAGATGCTGTGCAGGGCAGAGGGTCTAGAAAGAGCTTCATCAAGATTAACGTACAAAGAAACCAATTGTCACAAGACTGAAAACCCTTCTTCATCTGGTCTTAAAGTAACTAATAGGTACTACAAGAGAAAAGTTGGCAATGCACACATAGGAGAGGCAGACTCAGCAAATGTCTAGAAAGGGATAGTAGATCCTTTTGAGCATTTGTTTCCCCAACTCTCTCATTTGTGGAAATGTCTTCCTCTTTCTTTATAAATCAGATCTATAATAACTATGTACACATACCATGGCACAACTATTCTGGGACACTAAAAGTTATAAACTTCAGTAAGTGTCTTTCCAAGACTCTTATCCATGCCTTTACAATTTTTTTTTTCTTTCAAAAGTTGTACAAAACATTGTGATTGAACTAGAATCCTAGCTAGGCTCTGGTAACCACTAGGTTAAGCTTTGGTTGGATGATTGTATAATTAGTTATTGTTTCCATCTAGATCAGGAAATTCTGTGATATCCAGCATCTTCCTATGGTCTATTAAGTCCTGAAACCTATTACAAAGGCCATATAAGGTAGTGGTTTTTATCATTCCTGAGAGTTCTCACACTTGCGTCATCAGAAGAATAATTATTTGGGGTCAGGAAAAGAGACCTTTGCTGTTATCTGTTTATTTTAATGCAGCAAAAGTGACATGATTTCCACTCAGGTGAAAACTGTACTTGTTAAATAAATTTTCAATACCTCACTGTATAGAAGAAGAATAGCCAACATTCTACAGATTTGCCTTTTCTCAGGTCTAGGTCTTTCTACTTCCATGTAGTTCAGGTCATGGATTACTATTTTATAAACCAGTCTACAGGTCAGTTTAAATTTAGGAATGTCAATGACCTGTAAGATAATAAATAAAATCTCTCCACTTTTCATGAGGAGAAGAAAAGTGTCCTTTCAAAAATTCACTCATTGTAAGCAAAGATATTTTTCATTCCAAATTTTTTATTTGAAATAAGTGATTAATAGTTTGAGTGCTTTCTACCTCTAAAAATTTTTAGGTAAGCAAAGGATATTAAAGGAAGAAAGGTCAAACACTAAGTACAGAAATTTGAATGATGATGATGATGATGAAATGGTGATGGTGGTGGTGATGGTGATGATGGTGATGATGATGAAAGGAAGAGATGATGTGGGAGGAAGCTGCATGTTTTTTGATAGTCATTGTTAAATTGTCTTCCATATGCTATCACTAACATATTCTCATACTTTTTGGCAATTTAATTTAAAACTTCAATATATCACTTTATGTAGACTTCTGATAAAGAGATGATTCATTCTGAAATACTATCAATTTGCATTTAATTTCTTTGTGCTTCGTTATACTGAGAGAGGGTCTCATACCTCCAGTTGATCACAAACTCACTATGTACTTGAGAAAAGTGTTGAATTGCCCATCCTCCTGCCTCTATTCTCCAATCACTTCAGTTACTGGTGTGAGCCATCATCTTTAGATTTATAAATTATTAGAGTAAATGTGACATCTTCTTCAACGTAATCTACCTCTTAGGCTTGATACAATATCACCATCATGAATGTGGTATTGAACTTCCTCCACCCTATTTATAATAGCCAGATACTGAAAACAACTCAGATGTCGCTCAACAGAAGAATGGATTCAGAAATGTGGTACATTTACATAATGTAATACTACTCAGCTTTAAAAATGATGACTTCAGGAATTTTATAGACAAATGGAAGGAACTAGAAAATATCATCCTGAGGGAGGTAACCCAGACCCAAAAGGACATGTATAGTGTCTACTCACTGATAAGTGGATATTAGCCCAAAAGCTCAGAATACCAGTGATATAGCTCACAGACCATATGAAGCTTAACAAGAAGGAAGGCCAGAATGTACATGCTTCAAACCCACTTAGAAGGGAGAACCAAATAATAATGGGAGGTAGAGGGAAGGAGCTACTTGGGTAGTAAAGGGGAGGGGAAGGAAAACGGGGGACAGTACAAGGTATTTTAAAAGAAAGAAGTCCAGATTTCTAGGAGAACAAATAGAAATTAGCAGCAGTGGGGAGTGGGGAACTTGGGGGAATCACTAGAAAGTCCCAGACACAAAGGATGCAAGAATCTCCCAGGACCTAATGGGAATGACTTTAGTTGAAATATACATTAGCAGGGAGATAGAACCTAAAGAGACCACCTCCAGTACATAGACAAGGCCCCAGTGAAGGGATGGGGCCACCCATATATCTAACAATCTTTAACCCAGAATTGCCCCTTTCTAAGAGGAATGCAGGGGCAAAAATGGAGCAGATACAGAAGGAAAGGCCATCCGGAGACTGCCCTACCATACAATCCATTCTATCTGCAAAAACCAAACCCAACATTATTGTTGATATCGAGGTGTGCTTGCAGACAGGAGCCTGGTATGGCTGTCCTCTGAGAGGCTCTGCCAACACCTGACTAAGACAGATGCAGATACTCATAGCCAACCGTTGGACTGAGCTTGGGGACCCCAATGGAAGAGTTAGGGGTAGGGCTGAAGGAGCTGAAGGGGATTGCAACACCATAGGAGGAACAACAGTATCAACTAACCAGAGCCCTCAGATTTCCCAGGGACTAAACCACCTAACAAAGTATACATAAGGACTGCCTCATATGGCATTATTGGGAAGGGAGGTGCTTAGTCTTGTGAAGGCTTGGTGCCCTCGAGAAGGGGGGATGCTAGAGGGGTGAAGTGGGAGTGGGTAGTTGGGTGAGTGAGGGAGCACTCTATTAGAGGCAAAGAGGAGGGGAATGGGGTAGGTGTGGGGGTTATAAAGAGGAGACCAAAATGTGGATAACATTAGAAATGTAAACAAATGAAATGATTAATAAAAAAAAAAAAAAGAAAAGAAAGAAAGAAAAAATAATTGCCTCTGAAATTAAAACCTTCAAGTTTAGGGGGAAGCTCATCAAAACACTGGATGTTAGAGATGAAGTAAAACAAAAAGATATTCCATCTTTTGAGGTCTTCTTCAATTTCTTTCTTAAGAAACTTTTAAGTTCATGTCATATAGATCTTTCACTTGTCTGGCTAGAATTACACCAAGTTTTTTTTTTTTTTTTTTTTTTTTTGAGCATTGTGAAAGCAGTTGTTTCCTTAATTTTTTGCTTAGGCTATTTATCCTCTTTATAGAGAAAGGCTACTGATTATTTTAGTTAATTTTGTATCCAGCCACTTTGCTGAAGGTGTTTATCAGCTGTAGAAGTTCTCTGGTAAAATTTTGGGGCTCACTTATATATACTGTAAGTGATATCTTGACTTCTTTTCCAATGTGTATCCCTTTGACATCCTTTTGTTTGCTAATTGTTCTAGCTAGAACATCAAGTACTATAGTGAATAGATATGGGTAGAGTAGGCAGCCTTGTCATGTCTCTGATTTTAGTGTGATTGCTTCAAGTATGGTTCCATTTAATTTGATATTGGCGATTGGTTTGCTGTATAATGCTTTTATTATGTTTAGGTATGGACCTTCAATTCCTGATCTTTCCTATACTCTTAACATGAAGATGAGTTCCATTTTGCCAAATGCTTTTTAAGCATCTGAGATGGTCATGTAACTGTATTCTTTGAGTTTCTTTGAATAGTAGATTATGTTAATGGAATTTTCTATACTGAACTATCCTTAAATCCCTAGGATGAAACTTCCTTGATAGTGGTTAATGATGGTTTTGATGTGTTCTTGGATTCAGTTTGTGAGAATTTTATTGAATAATATTGCATCGTTATTCATAATCAAAATTGGTCTGAAGTGCTCTTTCTTTGTTGGATCTTTGTGTGGTTTAGGTATCAGAATAACTGTGGCTTCATAGAATGAATTACATAGTGTTCCTTCTGCTTCTATTTTATGGAATAATTTGAGGAGTGCTGTTATTAGCTCCTATTTGAATGTCTGGTAGAATTCTGAACTTAAACTATCTGGCCCTGGGCATTTATTGTTTGGGAGGTTTTGAATGACTAGTTCTTTTTCCTTGGGGGTTATGGGACTGTTTAGATAGTTTACCTGCTCTTGATTTAACTTTGGTATGTGGAATTTGTCAAGAAAATCATCCGTTTCATTTAGATTTTCCAGTTTTGTTGAGTATAGGCTTTTGTAGTAATATCTGATGATTTTTTTTTTAAATTTCCTCAGTGTCTGTTGTTATATCTCCCTTTGCATTTCTGTTTTTGTTAATCTGGATACTGTCTCCATGTCCTTTAGTATTCTAGCTAAGGGTTTATCCTATGGATTGTCTCAAAGAACCAGCTTTTGGTTGTGTTGATTCTTTGTATCATTTTCTTTGTTCTAATTGGTTGCTTTCCTCCCTGAATTTGACTATTTCCTGCCCTCTTCTTCTCTTGGATGTGTTTGCTTCTTTTTGTTCTAGAGCTTTCAGATTTGCTCTTTAAGTTGCTAGTGTAGTGTAGGATCTCTCCAATTTCTACACCAGGGCACTAGTGCTATGAATTTTCCTCTTAGGTTATAACCATTCTTTTCTACAGGCTATATCATTTGCCAAAATTTACTATGATGAAACATTGTGTGCTTTAATGAAATACAAATAGTAATTAAATAAGATCACAAAAGTGAATAAAATAATTTTGAGGAATATCATAATCTAAGTACGTATTACTTGGTACTTCAAATCATGCTTATCAGACTGGTGATTTTCAATATTTGCAATAGTACAGAGTAAATGAAACTGAGGTAAGCAATGAAAAATTCCCTTTTAAAAGGAAAATGTGTCATTTTCTATAAAAGCAAAACCATGTCCCTGCCTATAAGTCAGTTGACAGCAAGCAGGTAAGAGGAAGTAACTCTGAAAGGCATTGGCAGTACCATAATAAAAGTCTCACTCTCTCTGCAGGACATTATCATCAGCTGCTTCTTCTCTCTCTCAGCTCAGAGGCTGAGGTCTGAGCCTACTCACCACACATCTCAGTAGGAAGCAGAAACTCTTCCATCAAAACTGCTAACAGGCTGACTCAGTCAATATCTGTTAGGTCAAGTTCCTAGCATGTACAATATGGAAAGGTCAAAATGCTTATTTCCCAGTGTATTCACTCACGAAATCTCTAGCAGGCATGTCCAATCTTTTGACATTGTAACCCAAAACTGTCCTTTCTGTCTTTCTGTAAAGTTCATTCTGGGGACTACACAGTCCATCTTTATCTCATATTTGACAATCGTGTATTTGACAAGACTCTGATCTGTATTTTCAATCTGTTCATTCAGCATTGAGATAAATTGGTAGCATGATGTTTTGGTGGTGGAAACAAGCGTATGTAAATATTATTTGAAAAGACTGTACTTTAACATGTATGACTGGTCGGTTTTATTTATTTATTTTTTCCAGTAATATAAGTTCATGGAAGAACAGCAATGAACACCACACACTGAGATTTATAAGTACTTGGTTACATGTATAAACTTTGGGCTCTATATTTAGAAATCTGTATCAAGACTGAATTTATTCTTCAATGTTTGGGGACTATTTTTCTAAACCGGAAATTACAAGGTACTGAAATACTTTTGATAATACTACCCATTCAAAGAGATAGTAAAAGAAAAGGAAAGTATGGAGATTAGAGCAACATCCTGAAGTGAGTGGAAGTATACTTTAGTTGTGGCAGTGGTGCCAGGAGACAAGATGCATACAACACATCCAGTTACAAAGAACATTTCATTGGTCTTTTTAGGTTCTCAAATCTGAGAACTCTGCTTTATCCTCAGGCTATGCTTCATGATGGCAGTCACTGTGCCTATCAGGCATTTCCAAAGCTTGTATTCTCCTTCAGTGATAAGTACTCTCATGGTGTTACTGAGAAGGTAAGCAGATTTTTAACTCCAAGCCTTATGAATTTAAATTACAAGCCTCAAGCAAAGCTAGAAGTTGTGGTTCCTGACTGGAGAGTTTGTGGGCTCTGGTCCAGATTCACCATGTGCATACTGGTGACTCTTTTATTTTTTTCTCTCACTCTTATCCTAACTCTGTGACTGGTATGTTAGGGCATCATTAAAGTCACCACTTGTTACTGTTTCCGAACATACAATCTGCAGCCTCATTCTTTTTTTTTTTTGGATATTTTCTTTATGTACATTTCAAATGTTATCCCCTTCCTGGTTTTCCCCTCCCAGAAACCCCTATTCCATGCCCCCTCCCCCTGCTTCTACGAGGGTGTTTCCACACCAACCCACCCATTCCTGCCTCCCGTCCTCAATTCCCCTACACTGGGCATCTATCAAGCCTTCATAGGACCAAAGAACTCTCTTCCCATTGATTCCTGACAAGGCCATCCTCTGCTATATATGTAGCTGGAGCCAGGTGTTGGTGAATTAGTCCCTCGGAGCACTGAAGAGTCTGGTTGGCTGGTATTGTTGTTCTTCCTATGGGGTTGCAAACCCCTCCAGCTCCTTTAATCCTTTCTCTAATTCTCTGCGTTCAGTCCAGTGGTTGGCTTTGAGCATCCGCCTCTGTATTTGTAGGTCTCTGGCAGGGCCTCTCAGGAGACAGTTCTATCAGGCTCCTTTTAGCAAACATTTCTTAGCATCCACAACAATGTCTGGGTTTGGTGACTGTATGTGGGATGAATCCCCAGGTGGGACAGACCTTGGCTGGCTTTTCCTTCGTTCTCTGCTCTACATTTTGTCTCCATATTTGCTCCCATGAGTATTTTCTTCCCTTTTCTAAGAAGGACCGAAGCACCCACACTTTGTTCTTCCTTCCTCTTGAGCTTGATGTGGTCTATGAATTGTATCTTGGGTACTCAAAGCTTTTGGGCTAATATTCACTTATCAATGAATGCATATCAAACATAATACAGTTTGTCCTTTCTCATATGTTCCTGTTCCAGTATGCTCATTCAGTTTGCATGGAGTATCTAAGCTTTTTGCCTTAAGAATTTAGTGCCTGAGTGGGGTCAATTGTGAGAGTGTCCCTGTCCTATCTTTCTCTGCTGTTAATCTAAATATTGTTTAACAATCAAAAAATTGTCAAAATCAACTGTAAATGATGTCCCTGCACATATTCCTTCACATTCCTGAATGTGCATGTTAACATTCTTCTCAATACACTGGTATTTTGGCATAGCTATTATGGAAAAATGATCCTGTTATGGCTAAGGATAATGTGCCAGTTTCCACTCAGAAGCTAAAGAAGTTACAATTTGTTAAACTAACAAAAAGAAAATACTTAATGTTTCCTAAATCAATAACTCTGACACCGAGCTACAACTTTCCAAATTTCTTCCCTCTTTTTGGTGAATGATATCCTACAGTATGATGTTTAGATTTTGATAAATCTGGTGACATGACAGAGGAAATACTTATTTGGGGTTAACTTTTCAAAGATTTCAGTCAGGGAGGCTGTGGTGTGGCTCAGAAGCTTAACCTACAGTATGTAGGACACAGAGGAAGGATGCCCCTACTGTGGTCCTGGGCTGGCTCCGTCTGGTTCTCAGGCTCTTGGGCATCCCAGATGCCACTGCATGCCATGGAAGAGCTGAGAACAGAGTTGGGGCCCGAGGGATGCATCTAGCCTGGGGCTGAGGGTAAAGGGGGAGGAGCCCTGCTGGGTCTTTGACTTGCCCACAGCTGGCTTGCTTGGATTGATAGAGACTGTGGCTGGGAACGCTGAGAGGCTTTCTCTGGGAGACTAAATGAGGCTCTGTAGACAAGGCCTGTTCTATTGTTCCCTACTGCGGTTCCCAATAAAATGAGAGTCTATGGTTTTAGGGCTTTTATTGTCATAGCAGAGAGTGGAGATGAGTGAAGCCATACCCTACTTTCTCAGGACAGGCCTGAGGTTAAAATACCTTTTGCAGGTAAGAGTGACTGGGAAGGGGAGTTTATTGGCTAAGCCTCTAGGTACCTCATTAAAATAAGGATGTCCCTTCTCTGAGGGGGGATGGGATAGGGGGGTTCCAAAGGGGAGACCTGGAAAGGGAAAAACATTTGAAATGTATATAGTGTATCAAAAAAATAAATGAAAGATACATATTGAAATAAAAATAATAAATAAAATGAAATAAAATAAAATGGGAATGTCTTGAGGCTACATGACCACACCTCTACCTGTGGAGGGACTTGGGGCTTTATGGCCTCATGGCAGGAGCCTGGGTCTCAGCAGCATGGCAAAATGCCTACTGTCCCTTGTCCAGTTATCCCCTGCTGGAGTTATCCCCTGCTGAGGACCCCCTACTGGGTCTCTGGGTTTTAAACCTTAGTTCAACCAGAAACCAGGCTGACTTTCAGGATCCTACACACTCTCACAGATATTTGCTAAGGTTTTCCCTTGTGGTTTTCAATCCAGTCAAGTGGACAATCAAAATCAACCATCACTCAGGGTGTACAATTACTGCACTTCTTTGATTTATTGGTCGTTATTAGTTTACTTACAAGTTTCTCTGTAATGAACAGTGCTGCAGTGAACTATTATCACTAGAAGCACTGATTTAATTTCTCAAATTAATAACTAGAAGTGCAATTGCTGTATTAAAGGATTCTTACCTTCTTGAGGACACTTGTTTTGCTTCTAGAGCAGGAGTAATTTTTCATAGTTTATGAAGATTGGACTATTAAAAACAAATGTTTTACTCAAATATTCTAAGAGAACTATAACTCAGTATCATTTTTTTCATTACATAAGATCATATACACAAAAATACCTAAGTGCAACTCTTCAGATTTTGTAAAAAGTGGTCTCTCCTTTGAAAACCTTAAATGGATTAACTGAAAGCACCCTCATTCACTGTTGACTCTTTAAGAGAAAAGGAATATATTGGAAATACAGAGCCATGGACTAAAACTCTTATTGTGTCCAGTTACTGTCATTACTTATCTAAAACATAAGGCTAGATTTATCTGAAGTACTTTTAAATATTTAAGAAAGAACGCCGACAATTTTGGGGAGTGTGCTCTAAAATGTCCCCACTCCAGTATGAGACACATACACTATCCTTACCATTTTGAATTCATAACAAATCAGTAAACACATGCAAATGAGCTAGTTTTAGAGTTAGTCAGATGCACTAGCAGGTAATATGCATTTTGACAATGTGTGTGAATTCACATAAATATTTTTTTAAGTATCATGACTCCTGTGATTATCAGTAAGTACAGGCTACACTATAACAACTTGTTCTTCATGTTGTGGGCCAAAATCCTTAGGATGATATATGAAAGCTTAGTCTGTGTACTATTGTATCTGGTAATTATAATATTAGGACCTAGGGTGCAATTTAAAATACAAAGCTATACAATATACATTTTAAAATTTACAATTATTAATGTTTTAATTTTAGCCTATATCCCAGGTTAGCTTCCAACTTGCAAACCTCCTGCCTCAGCCACCTAAATGTCAAGATGAGAGGCTTATCTTACTGCATTTGACTTCAGATCTCTTCTAAGATGGAAACAGACTAAATCATTTCTGAACACACTCATATTTTACCTGAGAAACACCCGCAGTGAGTTATTCTAAAGCAAAGTCACATAATCAGTTTTAAAGCTTAAGTTGCAGTGTCCATTTGCTTTGAAATTACTTTCATTTTACCACAACACATGCCATTTTTCTTTCATGTTAATGATATAAAGTTTATTGTTTAATATTTTTGGGGGGTTGTTGTTGTTGTGGCTCTTTCTTTCTTTTTCATTTGTAATCATGAGAAAACAGAGTTTAATGTTGCTGTTGAGTCACTCACCATGATAGCTCATACAAACCATGGTAGCTGAAAAACAACTTAAGCTACAGTGACAACTTTTAAAATGCTTGACAATTTTGAACAAGAGTCTATTTGAAAAGATGAAATGTATAAATTGTAACCTAGCTGTTTAACTCTGTAAAAAGAGTCTGTATCTCTCCACTTCTCCTGTGAATTATTATGGGAACCATCCCAATTCAAGAAGAATGTGTTATGTATACAGGACATCTTCCAACATGGCAAAAACAAACAATATCAAAGGTATTTGTAATCGTGTATCTTGAAGAACAAAATTCCTAATGAATGATGTTTCTATCATTTTGATATAAAACATTAAAATTATGTTATATTTTGACATGATTTATTAATACTTTATCTTAATTTTCCCACCTTTATTTGTATATTTTGTTAGGAAATCAAGGTCAACTTCATATGATTTGAGAAGAAATTGCAAAGTCAAAGCTTTCTCCCTATTATTACTGGAAAGAATAAAATAGGTCAAATTGGACACTTATTTATAATGTCATTAGGAAATGTAAGATAACTCAACATAAATGACACAATTATTTCTATTTGCATAATCCATGTCATTTAAAGTGTAGTAATAGCTGTTGTACAGAGGCATTAAAACAATCAAAATAAAAGCATCAAAACAATTCTCACATCCCTTTTTGTAAGAAAACGTTTTAATGTAGCAGTTTTTTTGCAAAGTATAAGATCTTTCTTAATTCTACTTGTAAAATATACTTTAGTGAAAACATTTATAATCTATTAAAAATTTACTTATCCAGATATTGGTCAATCTGGACATCAATAGACATTGTAATACAATTTTACCTTGATTAAAAGTTAATATTCTGGCATTTCTGAATTCAATTATTTTATTAGCTGAAGTTGTAAACTCTACAGATTAACAAAATGTGTTGGGTTCTTACTTAGTGCAAGCTTTAGAAAATAACATTTTGTCCTGTCTTTTAAGAAAGTGCCTTGGGATTCAGTGAGAATGATTGCTATCCTGTATTCATTCCCTAGCTAAGACATACTTAATTTGGAATTTAATGATGGTTAACATTAATCTGAAAAGAAAAATAAAAGAAAAAAATCCCCCAGAACAAAACACGAGAGATGTTTCCTGTCTATGAAAAGAAAGTTTACAGAATGGGGCTTACCTATAATGTACTGAGAATGCATTCCATTTTCCTTCTGTTTCTCTAATCTATGTATTTTCTCTACTCTGGTTTATTTGTTATTCTCAAGACCACTTTTTCTATTCCATTTCTTCTACCTTGAAAATGTGCCTTTGAGAATTCTAACTCTTGTTTGATACAGCTCTTGGGGCACACATCTGGGTTTTATTGAATTTAGTCACGGGGTCACATGAACCAAGTAGCTATGCTGTTTCTAATCTATTAACTGCACATTTTCTCCAAGATTGGATGGGACCTGTCCTATTAGGGTTTCTGACACAAAAGGTCAATAATTCTTTATTTCATCCATAATTTTATATTTTATTGTCCTACACCTCTCAAAAGTTTCACAGGTTTTGTGGAGAAAATGAAATCTTCTATCACCAAATGAGATTGCTATTTTCTTGTCTTCTTTAAGTTATCATGGGACCGATTATTCTTTTCCTTTCAATTTCAAGTTTTCCAAAAGGTAACTTGCCTTTTATCCCTTATCTCTAGCATTTAGATATACTACTATAATATAACATACACTCATTTCTATCCTACCATATTTTTAAAATGTCTACTTTAAGTCAAATCAGGTCTTAATAAAATTTAGAAAATTACAAACTATTTTACATCATTTTTCTGTCTTTTGACTATTTACAAATAATAACATCATTTATATATGAAAACTTGAGTGATTTTATGAAAATAGGACAAGGAAAAAAGTTAGCAATAAAAGTCATTTTAAAAGATGTGTATTTGAGGAATTAAAAATGATATCTAATATATACCTTTAATGTGTCATTATCATAATTTGCTATATATAATTAGCTTAATGTATAAGGTTATGTGCCTACGTTGAGATTACATGCGCAACACATGTGCAAGTGCCCATAGAGACTAGAAGCCATCAGAATCCATGAAAATGGAGTTACAGGATGTTGTAAGCCACCATGTGGATGCTGGCAGCTCAACACTCAAACAACATAATAGCACTATTCTCACATAACAGCTGAGCAACCACTATAGCTCCAACTTATAATTTTAACTGAGAAAATACACTTTATAGGTACAGGTGGCAAGATAAAACATCAGGTTCTGCAAAACATCAAGCCAATGTTTATTGTAACCTGTCACAACTTTTGGCATTAATATCAATTAATGGTATATGAAGGCACACTGTAGTACACAAGCTGCTTTCTAACAATTTGAGTTCACCCAAGATACAGGTTTAAAAAGAACTAGGTGAGAAATGAAATGTGTATGTTTACAGTGAAAGATATACTGCCAGACAAACAGATAGATGTAAATACAGATATTTATAAAACATTTTATGAGTGAAACCTTTATTAAAGATATGAGCTTTGATCAAATATCTGAGCATTATTATCAAATGCATGCTCTATCAAATGATTATTTTATACTTAATGAGTGACTGTGACTTTATTACTAGGGCTTTTTAAAATTAATTTAATTTTCCAGATAATTATTTATATGTTAAAATATTACAAAAATTATGAGTTTAATACAAAAATTGTCTATTACATGTATGAAATAGTAGCATTTAAAATTGCATGTATTAATTAAGATTACTTATGCTAAAATACAATTTTTCTCATTTTATTATGTTAATGACTAAAATGTTTGGATATACTCTTATCAAACTCAGTTTTCTTCCATATTTTCCTACATATGAAATATGGTGTTTTTATTAGAAATAATAAGAATGATCTAATCAGAGTATTTTAGAATATAAAGAAAGTCTACACAAAAAAAATATTGTAATTTACTTTAAATTATATGCAGAGAACATTCCAGACAGAATATCTCAACATATTTTTTCAGTGTTTGGTTTTTGATCAAAGAGAATTTCTGTGGAAAAAAGTCTTAACTAGATAGTTTGGCCACAAAAATGATAATGCAACCAAAAGAAAGTCATAAAATCTGTTATGAAGCAATTTCCAGCGCTGTGCAGAATAGCACTAAATGATGTTTGTCTTTGTCCTTTATAAGTGTCACCAAGTAAATTTCACTAACATCAATGTAGTCAGTACAGTAAAATATTATATGTTGTATACTATAGCATGCTTTCTATTGTACCAGAAATAATATACAGATTTACATCTGAGGGATACTTTTCCTGTTAGAAACATTTGTTGTACAAGTCAAAAGACCTGAGTTCAAATCCACAGTACTCACAGGAAAGCCTGGTAATGCTGTATCTTCCTGAAATACAAGTGTTTGAGGCTGAGACAGACAGAATGTGGGACCAATCAGTTTAATAGAAAATGTGAAATGTCTCAAAATGAAAGGTAGAGAGTGAGAGAGTAAGATACCTGATGTCCATTGTATGTGATCTCAGGTGTGCACATTACCAACACCCTCAGACACATGTTATCATGCCAGGAAGAAATGCATTGCAAGCTTCTTTGACAGAACTTCATTAGTTTCATTTAGAAAAATGTTAGGGAAAATGATCTAATATTGTGCTACATCACTAACCCTATCACTTACTTCTGCTACACATTTTCTATTTCAAAAACAGGGTTTTGAAGTGAATGTTTCTTTCTTGATATGACTTTCATTTGACATCAGAGAATGCAAAGAAAGATTTGTTTGCTAAGTAATGAGAGCTTATCCAGCTTTTAATCTTGTTAACAGCAAGTTGTGTGCTGACCTATCTTCCAATAGGTAATTAAGCTCAGAAAAGAAGCCCTAGGTGGACAGTTTAAGGTGATGGATACCCATTTGCAGGAGAATAAAACTTTCTGTTTTATCTTGCAGCATGTCATAATTTATAAACAAATTAAATAGCCAGTATCTGGCATAGATACATATTCAGATATATAGAAAGATGATAGCTGACTTGGAGTACAAAGATACAAAAAAAAAAAAAAAAAGATTTCATTACACACTCCATGCACTAAATTTTAATATTTTAGTATTTATTGCACAATCTCTAGACATTCACAGACACATATATAGAAGGGACAGGTATTTGTAATATGCTGAATAATAATGGACTGTGTAACAACTGTGATCTTATTACTTAATAAGCTCAGACACTCTTGTCACTTAATGACAGCCTACTAATCAATAATTACATACAGCAAGCTCTCTCATACAGACTTGGGTGATGAAGGTGTCAGCTAGAGAGGCTGATCATATAAAAGTGCAGTAGTATACACTTGTACACAGCACAAGATATTTCATGATAACAAAAGACTATCTTGCACTATGTTTCACTTCTCATGAAATATAGAGTGTGGTCATTTTGAAAGCTCACAGCAATATACATGCTGTGACCTAGGCAGCATTCTGATTCGTATTTCAATAGATATGGTATATATGGTTACTCAGTGATGAATCAACCATCAGTGTGCTCAATCGGTATCTCAATCACAAAGTAAGATCTGGTTGTTAATATGCAAGTTTAGATTTATTAGGAATCAGAGCTCTTTTGAGAAAAGCATAATGCATTATATTTGTAAATGTATTAACCAAAATCAGTTATTTTTATGGAAATCATATACCTGATCATACAAATGAGACTTTAAACTTTTTCATTTATAAAATTTGAAAAGTTTAGCAAGCCAGATGTAGAAGCTAGAGCTAATGTAGCCATTAGTCTAAGATCTATAGAGCGTGTCACACACCATTAATTCCCTCACTTTGGAGGAAAAATGAAAAGGAAGCAATGTGATATTGAGGCCCTCTTGCTCTACATAGTGAGCTTCAGGACACCCAGAATTACATAGACTTTATCAAATAATAAATAAATAAATAAATAAATAAATAAATAGAGTGGTCTTCGGGCTGAAAACTAAGGTCACTGTGGCAATATGCTTTCTCAGTGAATCCATATTGAATGGTCCCTTTTTGCCAAAGAACTACTGTGGGCACATGAGTAGCAATAATGTAAACAGCCAACAACTGATCTACAGTCTTTATAATGTATCTGTTGTTGACTAATAGCTACTTCTACTGTTTGTAAAGCTATTTGTTCCTCATCAGTAAACTGTCCAGGGGAATTAGAATTTGCATACCCCTTGGGAATACCAAACAGAGGTTTAAGTCCCCCTGTGGTGAGCTTAAGATGAGGTTTTAGCCAATTAATATCTCCTAACAATGTTTGAAAATAATTTGAAGTAAGTAAATTATCTTTTCTTACTTGAATTTTCTGTGACATAATTTGTTTAGGATATACTTGAGACCCCAAATATTGAAAAAGATATTGCCTTTGAATCTTTTCTGGAGCAACAACTACTTCAAAATTTTAAAGCTCATTGTACAAGAGCAAAAGCTTGTAAAACTTCTTCAGAGGGAATCAACCAATAAAATACCTTCCATAATGAATAATATACACCAAAAGATTCAAAGTCCTAGCTTCTTGCATTGAAGCAGCAACAAAAATTTTTTTTTTACATAATTTAAGGCTATTAGCCATTCCTTGAGGCCAAACTTTCCAATGATATTGCTTCATGGGCTCTTCAATATTACAAACTTACTAAATGCAAACCTCCCACAGCCACCAAAATAAAAATAATCTTCCAAATCCATAATAATTCTATATGCATTTCCTGGCATGGCAGCTAGAGTAGGCAAGCCAGGTTCTAATGCCTTCATAAGTTCCGTAGCCTCCTTAACCTTTCATAAATCTTACGTTTGAACTTTATTTTGGAACAATGGAATAACCATACCCTTGGAGGTGAGTGAGTACATCAGTTCCAATTTCTATTAATCCTTCAAAACTTTCTTCTTCAATTATTAATTTAAGGTTAGGTCTCTTATTAGTAATAGACTGAACTCAGTACACATTAGAGGAACCAAAACCATCTTTTCCTCTCTACTCTCAAAGGAACTAAAATAAGTTGAGCAATTCTTTTGTTAGCAAATACAGTTATAATGCCATGGGGGAAACAGCCGTAATTTTAATTTCTCCCTCATAATGATTATCTATAACACCTGGATAAGCTGCCTGCTGTGAGTGTGCCTATGGATCTGTGGCTGACCCCTCCTCCCGAGCAAGCACCTTTCTAGCGGCTAGTCAAGACAAAATGAATGCCTTATAAGCCTCTGCTGAGGCTGCTCTTAGCTTTGCATTAACTCAAATGCAAATATTTCTTAATCTGGGCCTCTTTCCTGAGACATCACCCAAAGATTACTCCTCCAGCACCATGGACAGATTCTTGGGACTTGACTTGATTGTCTGCTCCTGCCTCTGTTCCTGGGACAATCATTTTTAAAATGACCCAAACCTCCACATTTAAAACATCTTTATTCCCTCATTTCTGTGGAAGTATTGCTTGCACAGTGGTCCCTTATAAGGCAGCAATCCATAGCGTGACCTTGATTGTATGACGGTCCAATTTCTGCACAAAGATGAGTGCATCAAGATAAGTCTGTTTTTGCTCTGCATGGATGGATGACTGCCCAGCAAGCTGCATTAGTATTCTCATAAGCCAATTGTGTAAGGAAAGGAACTCTGGCTTGAGGATCTCCAAAAATTCTACCAGCTGCTTTTAGCAGTCTATCCACAAATTTCTAAACCGGTTCATTAGGAGCTTGTTTGATACCAGATAAATTCCCACTGAGATCTCCTTTCCAATCTTGAGGGGTTAAATTTGCTCCTACCACTGTATCCAATAAAGCTTGTGTAAAAGGGGGCAGCAGGCCTATACTATGCTACAGCTGTTTTCAACTCCCCCATCACTCTTGAAATCATCTCCACTTGCTTGATTTTTTTCTTAGTTACAAATATGGGTGAGGCTGTGAACGAACTGCAAACTGCAGCCAATGGAACATTGGCAGTTTAACAATAATTTTTAAGTTTCTTTTGCAACACCAGAACACAACCATAACTTTGGAAAACAAAACCCGGTTTTAAACTCTATTCTTTTTCAAATCAATACCAAGATCGTTAATTATTTTTATGTTACAAAGTTTGTCTGCCAGTTCTTATAGCTGAATGCATGACAGTACAGCTTTCAATACTTCAAAAAGACATTGTTTTAACTCCTATCCTTTATAAGTCTAGTTTCTAGAATAAGAAATACATAAAATATATCCCAATTTAGAAGTATCTTAAGAGATACTTCTGGGTTGGCTCATGCCACGTGTTGTTGTTTAGAATGACTCCAACCCTGAGTTACCAGTTTCAAGCTAACTTTCTGTTACCGATATTACAAGTTTTTAATCATACCCAGTAACTTATAAGCCAATACTCTATAGCCAAGATGTGCAGAACATATTTATACCTTTAAAACCAGTCAGAAATAAAAATGAAGTGGATACACAAATTTTATATATTTAGACCAAACAAAATTTTCTTGCTTTTTCTAGCTATAATTTCAAGAAAAGAGCACCTTGTTACTTGCTGAACCCAATAAACACAATTGCAGAAATTTTTCTAAGAAAAAACAACCATTAGCTTACTTGCCATAGAACTGGAGAAGCTGTTGGCCCCCTTTAAAGCAGCTTTTGCACACAATTGGCTCCTAGTAGGGCTTTTCCAGCACTACAGGTGCAGGGCTCCAAAGGCCATCTGAGACTGCCTTTTTAAACAAATTAAACTAAATCAAGGGGTGGATAGCCAGCAGATAAGCGTTTTAACCATTTTTTCTTTTGAGTATGAAACACAGAACAACAATCATTCATACAACGAAACAAAAATACAGACTTAACATAAAACAGTCAGTTTTGACACATGGACAGATTGGTGCACCAAGACAGACTATAGAGAAGGAAGTGAACTTGAACCTGAACTAAGGGTATCTCCAGAATGAGCCAGATGTCTCCCGGTTTCCTCCTGTCCCTCGAAGAGCTCTGAAATAGCTTATATCCATTCTCCTCTTTTGCTAACGCATCCCAGACAGGGGGCAACTGCTTTTCTGAAACCTATTTTCTCTCTCTCTTTCTCATGCCATTTGTATTTTTACCATTCCTACTTCTGGGAACCATGGATAATTTTTCTAACATCTGTTTTTTGAACCCTACTTCTCTCACCTGATGCAACTCTTGGCTGTGGATGAATGCCTATTTAGAATTCCCCAGTCCTAATTTAGCTGTCACCCCTAGATGAATTCAGCATTGGGTCAATACCTGTTCAGCCTAGCCAGTATCCTATATTAATGCACTTTCTGCAGCAACAGTCTCCAAAACATAAAATTTATACCTAGTGCTAGCATTAATGCTGTTCATTGCTTATCACTGTGCAGGATACTCTTATTTTTCATCTGTTTTCTGTGGAGCTCCACCCAAGACAGTGTTTCTCAGTGGGTCACTCCCAACCGTTTTCAGGCCCCACGTTGGGCGTCACCTGTAGCCATCCAGCAAATGAGGATGAACCAGGTCTACCTGAAAGGAAGGCTGGAAAAAAGGGACAGGATTTGAGAGAAGAATGAAGCCAAGACAAAAGTTTCTGGTCAAGGTTTGAACTTTATTATTCCATACTCCTTTTAAAGAGAAAGGTCAAAAAACCCATCTCCCCATCTGTTGTTTCAGCAAGCTCAGTGGGCGGTCAACTCCTCAAGGTTCCTGTAGGAAATTGCAAATGCAGAGAGGCCAAACTGGCTCCAGCCAGGTTGTTTGTCCTACTCAAGGCTGGGGAAAGGGCACAGATAACCAACATATAATTGACTCCACAGGATTGTTTTTGTTGTTGTTGTTGTTGTTTATATATATGCTTCTAATTTTTCTATACTTTTATTTGTTTTTGTTTTTGTTTTTTTATTGTTTTCTTGTTGTAATGGGTTTTGATCTGGAAGGAATTGGGGAATAACATGACTAAAATGTATTTAAATTTAATTTTAAAAACAACACAAATGGCAACCTATAGATTGGGAAAAGATCTTTACCAATTCTACGTCCGATAGAGGGCTAATATCCAATGTATACAAGAACTCAAGAAGCTAGACTCCAAAGATCCAAATAACCCTATCAAAAAATGGGGAAGAGAGCTAAACAGGGAATTCTCAACTGAGGAAACTCGAATGGCCAAGAAGCACCTAAAGAAATGTTCAACATCCTTAGTCATCAGGGAATTGCATATCAAAACAACCCTGAGATTCCACCTCACACCAGTCAGAATGGCTAAGATCAAAAACTCAGGTGACAGCAGATGTTGGCAAGGATGTGGAGAAAGAGGAACACTCCTCCACTGCTGATGGGAGTGCAAGCTGATACAACCTCTCTGGAAATCAGTTTGGCAGACCCTCAGAAAAATGAACATAATACTACCTGAGGACCCAGCTATTCCACTCCTGGACATATACCCAGAAGCTACTCCAACATGTAATAAAGACACATGCTCCACTATGTTCATAGCAGCCATATTTATAATAGCCAGAAACTGGAAACAACCCAGATGTTCCTCAACAGAAGAATGGGTACAAAAATTATGCTACATTTACACAATGGAATACTACTTAGCTATTAAAAACAATGACTTCATGAACTTAGCAGGCTAATGGATGGAACTTGAAAATATCATCCTGAACAAGTTAATGCAGTCACAAAAGAATGATCATGTTATTCTGCATGAATATTGACAACACTGTTGTTCTTCAAGTGCAAGAGGACTGGAGACAGGAATCATCACATAGACATTACTGCCGTGGAAGCTGTTCAGTCTTGTAGAAGAGTATGCGGTTCAGAAATACAACTTTATAGAAGATATTAGGAGTTTTCTATTGTGCATAGATGATTATCAAAGGATATAACTCTCAAGAACTATCACATTGTACAATTATAAAAGACATAGTGGGAAAGAGGAGATGTATTTCTTGACACTAAAACACACTTTTTAGAGAAAGACCACAGGTGGAAAGCCATATACAAACTGATGACAGAATCATAAGATTGTGATTATAGAGGCTTGGATGAAGTCTTGTGCTTATATGAATCTCCTTAATATTTGTCAGGTAAATCATATAATGATTTGTATTATCATTTAATGTTATGTTTTCCATCACTAATACAATAAGAATTTAGCATACTCAAAAAAAAAACACAAATGGGTCTGAATTATTCAAATTACATGATAAAATCAGCAGATTTGTCAAAGGTGCAACGTATGCATAAATACATGCATATCTATCACCTTGCACAAAACTCAAATCCAAGTGGATCAAAAACATCAACATGAAACCATGAAACCAGATCTGATCGAAGACAAATTGGAGAGTAGTCTTTAACTCATTGGCACAAGAGACAACTTTTGAGACATAGCTTCAATCAGGAAAGCACTAAAATATAAAATTCATAAAATGAAACCTTGTGAAAATGAAAAGCCTCTGTAAGTTAAGGACACTAACAATAATATGAAACCTCAGTCTTCAAAATGGAAAAAGATTTTCACCAATTCTACATCTGATATATGCATAATATCCAAAATACTCAAAGAATTCAAGAAACTAGACACCAACAAACCAATACCTGAATTGAAGTAGAGTACAGATTGAAGCATAATTCTCAAGAGAAGAATCTCAAATGACTGAGAAACGCTTTAAAAAATCTTCTATACCCTATTCATCAGGGAAATGCAAATCCAAACATCTCTAAGATTCCATCTTACACCTGTCAGCAAGGCTAAGATCAAAAACACAAGTGACAGTTCATGCTGGTGAGGATGTGAAACAAGAGGAACACAGTGTTGGTGGACTGGTAAACATTTACAGCCACTTTGCAAATCAATAGGTTAATTACTCAGAAAATTGGGAAGTGATCTATCTTAAGACCTTACCATAGCACTCCTGGGCATATACCAACAGGAATCTCCATCTTACAACAAGGACAGGTGCTCAACTATATTCATACAAGCTTAATGCATAAAGCCAGAATCTGGAAACAACTTAGTTGGCCCTCAACCAAAGAATGGATTGAAAATTATGTGCAATTACATAATGCCGTAATACATAATGACATAATATAGTATTACTCAGCTGTTAAAAATTACACCATGGAATTTGGAACAGAAAAAAATATCATACTGAGTGATGTTACCCAAACCCAGAAATACGAACATAGAATGTACTCACTTATAAGTGGAGATTAGCTGTAAAATAAAGATAATCATGCTATACAATCTAAAGACCCAGAGAAGCTAAGTAACAAATAAGGTCTTAAGGGTGCATGCTGGGATATTTTAAATTGTAACCAATATCAATACCATCTTTATATATAGAACTTATTCTTTTTTATGTTTATTAACATGAAATATGACTTCATTGATTGTTTTGTGAATTTAAATGGCATTCCATCAAAAATAATACACTTTCAAAATTATGAACTTTTGTGTGATTGTCTATTTTATTAATCTATTTGTAATTTAGAACATAAATTACCACTGCAGGGCAGTGGTGGCGCATGCCTTTAATCCCAGCACTCTGGAAGCAGAGGCAGGCGGATTTCTGAGTTCAAGGCCAGCCTGGTCTACAGAGTGAGTTCCAGGACAGCCAGGGCTATACAGAGAAACCCTATCTCAAAAAAACAAAAACAAAAACAAACAAACAAACAAAAAAGAACATAAACAATTGAATTTTACTGAAAAATATTATAGATGTAAAAACGACACTACAGAAAATGGATCAATTTTTCAGACCAAAAACCTTTTAAGGGAAAAACTTCTGAACTTACAAAATAATTTTTGGTGAAAAGTGAAAACGATGTTTGTGAACTTTAAAGACTAAAAATGAAGAAAAAGACAATATAAATTATAACAGATAAAATTTAACAACTAAAATATCAGTATGTTCATGAATTAATAATTATTGTTACAGTAAAGAAGGTAATTCATATTTCAACATAAACTGTCAATTTCAGTCACTCTGAAACAAGGTTGGAACCATATGAGAAAATCTGAAAACACTGAATAATTTTAATAGTCAACTATCCAAACTTCTAAGAAAGTGTGTACATGAATATTCCTGTGGGAAGGAGCAACTCAAAAGTTTTTTATGCATCTCTATCATATCAGTCATGACATTATGATTTTCCTGCATCTGTCATTGGTCAAGGAAAACAAAAATACACTGAGATAATTTAAGGTACAAGAAAGATATTCAAGTGGCATTAAAATGTTATTATATTTTTCAACTTCTTATGGATGATATCAGTGACATTTTAAGATGAAATTAGGTGTCATGGTTATGCTAATATTTTTATGAATAACCAAAAAAGTCAGAACAAAATAAATACAGTAGAATAAAAAGAATATGATGTATTTACAAAGAAACTTGGGGATTTTTATTTTTGCTGTTACTATATTTGTTGCTGATATCTGCTATTTACTGCATGCTTTAAAAATCAAAATTCACGGAATACCCATGATACAACTCAGACCATATGAAACCTAAGAATAAAGAAGTTCACACCAAATTATGGATGCTACAGTACTACTCAGTAGGGGGAAAAGAAAAATCTCTGAGAAGAGGGGGATCTGGGAGGGAGAGAGGAGGAGGCTTAAAAAAAGGGCCCAGTTCAGATATGGGAGGAAATGGGAGAGAAGTATAGAGGGTCATTAATTTGAAAGTAGGTGTGTAACAGTAGGGGAGGGGGAGCTGGGGGTAGCTACTAGAAAGTCCCATATTCCAGGGACCCAAGAGTTTCCCAGAACCCAAAAGGGAGGACTTTAGCTGTACCCAACAAAGGAGAGAGAGAACTTGTAGAGACCATATCCAGTGAATAGGCACAGCCTTCAGTTGAAGGATGGGGTCACCAACTCATCTCAAAAAAATATTAATCCAGAATTCCCCCTATCAAAAGGAAATGCAGAGACAATGAGTGGAGCAGAAACTGAAGAAAAGGCCATTCAGAGACTGCACCACCTGGGGAATCATCCCATCTGCTGAAACCAAACCCAGACACTATTGCTGATGCCACAAAGTGCTTACTGACAGAAGGCTCATAGAGCTGTCCCCTGAGAGGCTCTGCCAGAGCCGGACCAATACAGATGCGTATATACACAGCCAAACATTGCACGGATAGCAGGAACCTCAATGTGGAAGTTAGGGCAAGGACTGTAGCAGCTGAAGGGGTTTGCAACTTCATAGGAAGAACAACAATATCAACCAAACAGACTTCCAAACTCCTAGGGAGTAAACCAACAACCAAAGAATACATATGGAAGGACCCATGGTTCCAGCTGGATTTGTAGCAGAGGATTGCCGTATCTGGCATCACTGGGAGGGGAGTCCTTTGGTCTTGTACAGGATTGATAACCCAGGATAAGGGAACACTAGGCTGCTGAGACAGGAGTGGGTGGGCGGTTGGGAGAGCACCCTCATAGAGGCAGGGGAGAGAGAATAGGGGATAGGAAGTTTGTGGAAGAGAAACTGGAAAGGAGGATAACATTTGAAATGTAAATAAATATTCAATAAAAAAATTCACAAAAACTGTATCATTTACCCTTTCCATTAAAGTTTTAATCTCAAACTTAACATTTTTTCTTAATATTTTAAAATCTTTACAAATAAAATGAGAGGTTATAATGTTATTAACTTTTGTTTTAATCTTTGAGAATTTTCTATAACAATTGAGCATAGTGTCCTGTAGTGCTGTCGATATACCCAGTATTCCTCCATTAAAGAATAATGATTTTCCCTCTGCCAGTACTATCAATTGTGAATAGTTTCTTGCCTGTACTGAAAATTTGTGCCCATTTCCATTCCATCCTGGGGTTATAGTCTGTCTTGGGTTCGTTTACGTTTTTTGTATGATTAAGTTGGAATAGATGAAACAATATACATCATAAAATTAAAAAGGGGGGCTATGAACTTGTATTTACTGAAACTGTTTTTAGACGTAGTATTTGATGTGGTTTCAATATTTGCAAAATTATCTCAATTAACCTTATACAAGATACAGTTTTTGAATTATAATCTTATTGAGAGTTCTATAAAATTATTACATGCTTTTATCAAAATTTATAAGAAACTGATTCATACATTCACATAGGAGATTTTTTCCAGGAAAAATAATTTATGACTTGAAAAATTCAACCTTTTAAACCATTTTTCATTTTTCATTTTAATTCAAATGCAAATGGCAGGTTCTAATTTATTTAACCTAATTATTTTAAGACTAAGTTAACTATTACCATAAATAAATGAAGCAAGCATCAAGCTAATATATATATTTAAACATTTCCTGAAATAAAATTTATCACTGCTTCTAAATGACCAATAACATTGTGCTGAGGTATAATAACTGGAATTGCAGATTAAAACTTCTAAGAAGCCCATGAAATTAGCTGTATTTCCATAATTTTTATCATTAAAGTTCAATTATTTAGAGGTAAATATAAACTCTGAGAGTCTGATATGAACATCAGAGTCTGATATGATATGAATCATGCTGTTAAGAAGTATGTTAAGAAGTCAAATTTCAAAGTGGTGTATAGAGAGAGCTGCCCTGGCCTTCCATATGTGTTACCAAGTAGTACATAAAGCCCCTCCTTTCACACCACACTTGCAGGTGGATGTGTTACCAAGTAGTACATAAAGCCCCTCCTTTAACACCACACTTGCAGGTGGTCCTCATGGAGTTTTGTCCCATTGGCTGCTTTCAGTTTTACTGGAGTGTGTATTATTGTGAATGCTTATTTGAGCGAATGTTGTGTGATGCAGGTGCATATTTGTGTATGAATTCATGCAGAGGGCAGAAGAGGAAGTCAGTGGTTGTTCTGATCGGTTACTCTATTCCCTACCCCTCTAAGTAAAGGTCTTCTTTGAACCTTGAGTACTTGGGCTAATAGCAAGCCCTATAGACTTGTTGGTCTCCACCAAAACAATGCTGAGTTTAAAGACATGGGTGTGGGGACTTGAAATCTTGTATTCTTGCTTGTTCAACAAGTGGTTTTATCCACTGAGGCAACTGCCCAGGCCAAGACTTTCATTGCCCTGTAGAACTCTAAAATTAAGCAATACTTTTTGTTTCAAAATGTTAATCTCCTCTATTCCTAAGGCCATAAAAGTATTAGGGTCATAAATAAATAGCATTTTAAGATATTTGTAGCTGTTACAATTTCATTCTTTTCAGGATATGTCTTTACCTCTATTTTTTTAAAATTTACTATCAGAAAAAAATGAAATGTCCTCATTGAATAATATTTCCCTTTCACGATTATGTTATTAACTACGGTGGAAATAATATCAGCTCTTATTTAATTAGTCTCTTTTGCCTTTACCATATAAAGAACTCCAATAAGAGAGCACACAATATATATATAATGATATATTTTGGACATACCCTCAGCAGCATATATATTAAGTGTGGAATTATATAGAATACATTAGTTCCTGTTCAATGATGACACACAAACTCACAGTGTTTCATATTTTTGGAAGGAACATGTTGATTGAGAAAAGAAGTGGAGAGGATCTGGGTGTATTTGGTAGTGGGGAAAGAATTTAATCAAATATATAAAAATGTAAATGAAGAAAAATAATTTTTTAATTTTTTTTTACTGTACTGTTGTTATCCCCCTCCAGGTCCGCCCTCTGACTGTTCCTTATTCCATACCACCCCAGCCCACTGTCTCCAAGAGTATGTCTCCACCCCCATCCCTCCTTCCCCTGCCCCCACCCCCCAACCTTCTCCCACCCCACCAGACTTCTCCATTCCCTGGGGCCTCACATCTCCCCAGAGTTAGGTACATCTTCTCTAACTGGGGTAGGACCAGGCAGTCCCCTGATATATATGTTGGGGGCCTTGGAAGAGCTAGTATATGTTGCCTGGTTGGTGGTTCAGTGTCTGAGATCTCAGGGATCCAAGATAGTTGAAATTGCTGGTCTTCCTATGGGGTCACCCTCCTCCTCAGCTTCCTCCAGCCTTTCCCTAGTTCAACCACAGGGGTCCCAAAAATACTAAATACTAAATACTATTACCTCATTGTTCAATTGACAAACATAATAAAAACGGTGTACCTTAAAGTTTAAAACTAAGATTTCAGAACCATTATTGAGATATGTGATAACATTTTACAAACTTTAAAATGATGCCTGACTATTTAGGGAATCATAGGCTGAATATGATTATATTATATTATATGCTTAAGTAACAGTAGATGTTTTTCCTATTTAAAAATATTGCTGTGGGGTTTGTGTTTATTTGTGTTGTTGCACATACGCATCTGGGTGTGAGGTTTGCCTATGGACGTTGTGCATGCATGCTGAGGCCAGAGTAAAAGATGCGGGGTCTTTCTCCATTGCCCCCATTCCCTTATTCCTTTCAGGGTCTCTCACCAAACCAGAAATTTACTCTTTGAACTAAACTTCCTGACCAGAGACCTTCAGAGATCCCCCTGGTCACATCCCCACAGTATCAAAATATCAAACAGCACACTCCAGTTCTGAAGTATTGCAATGTGAAATGTCTGAGGAAAGATTTTCTACTCTACCATGTGCTCTTACTACTCCTTTATGGATAGTTGCTTTTCCTAGTCGAATTATTATGACAAATAAGAAGTAGTTGCTTCAATTTTACTTTGTCATCATTCTGGAAAGTGACATCATGGGAATTGCATAACCAAGAATAATACTTTCTTTAATCCTCCAATGTAATCTGAACACAGATCACAGCTACTCTTTACCAAAACTGAATATATTTTATTTAAATATTTACATATATGTAAAATATTCATAAAAGTCTTATTGCCACTGAAATTAATTATTTTGACATTTATAGATTAAAATTAAATATTAAAAAGATTTGTTACACTTATTCACTTGTCTTTAATTGTAGAATAAATTAGAAATACATTAAGGATATATATTTGCTTTTGTGAAATCAGTTTCAGGAGATGAAGCAGTGGCTTGGTGGTGACAATTAGAAGACAGCATTAGCATCTAGGATAGTTGATTTGAAATAGACTCTCTGTTTTAGCTATTTTGTTTTTACCCAAATTCCTATTACTCTCCAAAATTACTATTAATCAATCATATTTTATCTGCCTCTTCTATTTTTACCTTTCAAGAATTGTCTGGATGAAATTACGAAGTTTGCAATGAATTCTAACTGTCTTCAATTAATCATATGCATTTAAGCTCACCCCAGATATTTTGCCATTTCTACACATCACTTGCTATTATTGCATTATGTTCTCATTATAACTATACCACAACAGTTTTTTTGTTAATTCATCACTTGAAGGACATTATCTTTATACCTGATCTTTGGATTTAGAAAAAAAAATTCTTACAAACAAGCAAGCAAACAAACAAACCAAAACATAGAGTTATGTTCCCAATGGCTACATCTACACAAATATCCTTCACCTAATGCTTGGAAACATGCAGAAGAGTGGGTAGAAAGGTTGTAAGAGCCAAAGCATTAGGGAATCTGCTGTGATATTATGTCTCTTAATAAGATCAGAAATTATACCTTTAAATTCTCATCAACATTACTGTCCATCAATAATCTGAACATGGATGACACCAGCAACATGCCAAACTAGATAGGGCAGAGCCCTCAAGACCTCAACCCTACATAAACTATAGATAACAAAGTAAAGCTGGAAGTACGAGGGGAGACCTTCCGTAGGCAAGAGGCCATTAATTATTTTTCCAGGGCTAAATGGTCAGTGATGAAAACATACAAGTAACATTATATAGATTCAACATGTTATATTTAGGAATATATGTGTTTATTTATGAAGATATGCATGCAATAACAAC
Source organism: Rhynchomys soricoides (assembly GCA_019843965.1). NCBI lineage: Eukaryota > Metazoa > Chordata > Mammalia > Rodentia > Muridae > Rhynchomys > Rhynchomys soricoides. The sequence continues at coordinate 2,594,768 of JADRCH010007930.1, forward strand.
TGATGAACAACAAGGTCATGCATTTGAAAGAGAGTAGGGAGGGGAAAGGACAGTTCGTAGAGACACATGTAATTAAAATATGATATCAATGACAACAAAAAGAGAGAGAGAGAGAGAGTAAATAAACAAATGAAAAGACCCAATGACCCAAAGCAACTAGGAGAAGACCGGGTGTGTTTGGCTTATATATCCTATTCACAGTCCATCATTAAGGGAAGTCAAGGAAGGAACATAAGGCAAGAACTAAAGCATAGAACATGATGGCAGCTAAACTGCTATTTCCAGTCATGACGTGAGGTTTTCACAATAACTCCAAATGGATCCATTATCTCTAACTTACAAGGACTCCAAATCCCTATACATCACACACACACACACACACACACACACACACACACACACACACACAGAGAGAGAGAGAGAGAGAGAGAGAGAGAGAGAGAGAGAGTACGTGCACATACACATATGCAATACTCACACTTAAAAACAATAAAATGCTAAAACATTAAAACCAAACACTTCTAAAATTCAAATCCATTAAAACTTAAATAAGAAAGCCTTAGTGTATTTGTAGAAAAACAATACATTCTTTCTTATTTCAGCTATTAGACATTCAATAACAAGAATGACTCAGTACATATTTTGTCTTATAACATTTTTATACACTAGCATTTGCTATTTATATATACTTGAAGGATGCATTCAGCATAGTATTATTCTGTTTACAATTTGATACAATGCTGAATTTTCTCCAAAATTATAATTTATATTTACTTGATTATTATTTTTAATTATGTGTATGGGGTCTGGGTTAATGAATGTCACCTGTGTGAGATCACCTGCAGTTGCCAAAAGAAGGTATAATGATTCTTGGAATTAAGTATATAGGTTCCTGTTAATCACCTGTCCAGAGTACAGCGAACCTTCCTCAGGTTCTCAGGAAGAGCAGAAATCACTCATAACTTTAGAATCATCTTTCTAGCTCCTTAATAAATAGCTGATTGAGTGAATTTTGTTTTACCCATATACAAACCCAGGCCTTTATTCCTTTCAAACCAGGAGTTCAACAATCTGCTACATCATCAACACTATTTAAAGTGAATATAACTTCTATTCAGATTTTCTTTAGATCTCTGACTTTTTAATTAAGATAGTGTTCTTATACACATAAGAAAATAGGAGGTAAGTTCATAGTAATTCTTATAAATGAAAGATGCTTTGTAGTTTTAATTAACTGAGAAAATATTTCTGGTTAAATATCTCAGGAGTTGCTTCCAAGCTTACATTTTTACTTTATTTATTTTATTTTATTCTATAATTTTCTTATTCTCATGTTATAGGAACAATCTTTATAATCACTTTGGCTATAAAAAATTTTCACAGAATACACTTTAATCATATATTTACCACTTCCCCAACTCCACTTAGATCTTCCCAATGACAAAAACAAAACAAAACAAACAAACAAACAAAAGCATATCAAGGCATCAAGCGACAAGGTTAGAGTGATGGTTCAGTAGTTAGGAGTATCAGATGCTTTTCAGTGGGACAAGGGTTCACTTCCCACCACCAATAGGGAGACTCAAAATTGTGTATATCTCCAATTTCAGAGAATCCAATGTCCTCTTCTGTTCGATGTGGAGACCATGCATGCATTTGGTATACAGACAGAGAAACAGACAAACACTCATACACAGAAAACAAAATAAGAACAAACAAAAATCTCAGAATCTATTTTGTGTTGGTTAAATATTCTTGAGGCGGGTTACTGCTCTACAATGTGGATGATATAAATACTCTATTGGAGAAAATAAGTTTCCTTTCTTTTAACAAGTATTCACTGGAATTAGAACATTGTGCCACTTCCCTTTCTTTTTGTGGGATTTTCGTCTGCATTGAATTTTTGCAGGTCCTTTCACAGTCGCTGTGAGTTTATATGTGTGTTAGCTCTTCTGTGTCTGGGAGAAGCTATTTCCTTACAATGTTTCATCATATCTGGCTCTTACAATCTTTCTGTCTCCTCTTCTTCATTATTCCCTGAGCTTTGAGTGGAAAGTATGTATGATAAGTGCCTTTAGTGATGAATATTCCAAAGTCTCATACTCTGAACATTTTCCAGTCATGGACTGTGTGCCATCACACACACACACAAAAATAGGTAATTACCATCACCAAAAGAAAATGAATCTCTGATGAGGACTGAACCATGCATTGACCTGGCATCCAAGTGTGGAGGTTTTAGGGTCCCTGGTAGAGTCCCTGGTTCTGCAGGTATCTGGGTATCACATACACATGGATTAGGATAAATGCCCGAAAGGCCAGAAAGAGAGAACTGTGGAGATCTGGACCAATAGGTCAAGTCCCAATGATATTAATTTTGTTGCAGCAAAATGTGCATTGCATGAACTCTATCCTTCCCTGAGTTGGAGGAAGTAATAATGTTTGCTTTAATATACTTAGTGAAAAGACTATCATGAAGTTTTATGTCTATGCTTCACTCTGAATGCCTTTTCAATTTGAATGATAAAATGCTTATGTATTCATATACACATTATAGAATTATTTTACATGTTGGTGCAGATTTCCATTCATTTCATGGCCATCTAGCCACCTCTCCTGGCCTTCCCTATAACTGATTCTGAAACCCCTAGTTCCCCTCCTCACCCCTCCCTCCCAGTTCCCTTTCTCCCTTTGCTTCTTATGACTATTGTATTCCCCCATTCCTCCTTTAAGGGAGATTTAAGCTTCTTTGCTTGGGCCCTCATTCTTGTACAGGTTTTGCCATCTGTGGAGTGTAAAATGGCACCTATAATTTATAGCTAATATCTACGTATAAATGAGTACATACTATGCAGTGTTTTGTTTTTGTTTTTTTTTTTTTTGTTTTTGTTTTTGTTTTCGGTTTTTCGAGACAGGGTTTCTCTGTGTAGCCTTGGCTGTCCTGGAACTCACTCTGTAGACCAGGCTGGCCTTGAACTCAGAAATCCACCTGCCTCTGCCTCCCAAGTGCTGGGATTAAAGGCGTGCACCACCACTGCCCGGCTTGCATGCAATGTTCTTTTGGGTCTGGGTTGCCTCATTCAGAATGATATTCTCAAGTTCCATCCATTTGTCTGTATGTCCTGTCAATTGGTGAGAGTTGGATATTGAAGTCTCCCATGACTTTTTTTAAATAAGGGTGAATTTTATTGGTTATTTTAAATGTTATCCCCCCTACCTGGCCTCCAATCAGAAAAATTCTCTCCCATTTCCCCCTCCCCTTTGCCTCTAAGAGGGTGCTCCTTCATCCACCCACCCACCCACTCCCTCATCACCCCACTAGCATCCCCCTATGCTAGGGTGTCAAGCCTCCACAACACCAGGAGCCTCTCTTCTCACTGATGCCAGATAAGGTAATCCTCTGCTACTAGCTGGAGCCATGGGCCCATCTATGTATACTATTTGGTTGGAGGTTTAGCCCCTGGGATCTTTGGGGGTCCTGTTAGTTGATATTGTTGCTCTTCCTATGGGATTCCAATCACCTTCATCTCCTTCAGTCCTTCCCCTAACTCTCCCATTAGGGTCCCTGGGCTCATTCTAATGGGTGGCTGTGAGTATCTTGTATTTGTTAGGTGCTGACACAGCCTCTCATGGGACAGCTATACCACGTTCCTGTCAAAAAGCTCTTCTTGGCATCAGCAATTGTGTCTTGGTTTTGTGTCTCCAGATGGGATGGATCCCAAGGTGGGGCAGTCTCTGGATGGCCTTTCCTACAGTCTCTGCTCAGTTTTTTGTCCTTGAGTTTCTTTTAGACAGGAACAAGTCTGGGTTAAAATTTTTGAGATGTGTCTGTGGCTCTATCAACTGGGAACCATGCCTATCTACTGGAGGTGCTCTCTACAGGTTCTCTCTCCTTTTTGTTGTGTATTTCCACTAATGTCATTCTTGTTAGGTCCTGGGATTCCCTTACTTCCATGGTGTCTAGGACTTTCTAGTGGCAAAAAAACATCTCCCACTATTAATGTGTGAGGATTGATGTGCAATTTAAGCATTAGCAATATTCTTTTACAGTTGTGGGTGTCTTTGTTTTGAGATATCATTTTGGCAGAATTTTACTTTGATGAATAAAATGTTTCTTTCCCTGTCTTTTTTTATTAATTTTGGTTGAAAGTCTATTTTATCATATAATAACTACTCTAGCTTGCTTCTTGGGTATGTTTACTTCAAAAAATTTTTCCAGCCCTTTACTCTGAGGTAATATCTATGTTTTTGCTGAGATGTGTTTCTTGATTGCAGCAGAATGGTGAATCCTGTTTTCACATCTATTATGATAACCTCTGTCTTTTTATTGGGGAATTGAGTCCATTAATGCCAAAGATATTAATGACCAGTGATTATTACTTCCTATTACTTTGATGTTGGTGGTGTTATTGTGGTGTGTGTGTGTGTGTGTGTGTGTGTGTGTGTGTGTGTGTGATTTCCTTGTTTTTGCTAGTATGGAATTATTTACTTTCTGTGTTTTCTTTGGTGTAATTATCCTCCTTGAGTTGGAGTTTTCCTTCTAGTATTTGACTTGAAATATCTCTCCATCTATGGTGATTGAGAGTGTTTCTGGATATAGTAATCTAGGGTGGCACCTGTGGTTTTGTTAGCGGTTGCAAGATATCAGACCAGTTCCTTCTAGCATTTAGAGTCTCTGTTCAGAAGTCCAGGGTAATTCTGATAGGTCTGACTTTGTTGTTACTTGGCCTTTTTTCCTTGCCTCTTTTAATATTCTTTCTTTGTTTCATACATTTTTTCTTTTGATTATTATGTTCGAGGAAGATTTTCTTTTCTGGTCCTGTTTAATTGATGTTCTATAAGCTGTTTCTTCTTCTTCTTCTTCTTCTTCTTCTTCTTCTTCTTCTTCTTCTTCTTCTTCTTCTTCTTCTTCCTTTTTTTTTTTTTTTTTTTTTTAGACAGGGTTTCTCTATGTAGCCCTAGCTGTCCTGGAACTCACTCTATAGACCAGGCTGGCCTCGAACTCAAATATCCGCCTTCCTCTGCCTCCCGAGTGCTGGAATTAAAGGCATGCGCCACCACTGCCTGGCTATAAGCTTTTTTTTTATAGCCATAACTTTCTTTAGATTGGAAAAGTTTTTGTCTATGATTTTGTTGAGAATATTTTCAGGTCCTTGGAGCAGTGACTCTTCACCTTCTATTCCTATTATTCTTATGTTAGGTGTCACGAAATTTTAGATTTAACCTTGTCCTTGACTGATATATCAATTTCTTTGATTTCTTTGATTATATCTTTTATGCCTGAGATTCTTTCTTCCATCTTCTCTAGTCTGTTGATGATGCTTGCATCCATTGTTCTTATTCTCTTACCTAAGTTTTCAATCTCCAAGATTTCATCAGTTTGATGTTTTAATACTGCTTCTATTTCCACTTTCAGGTCTTGCATAGTTTTACTAATTTCCTTTATCTTTTAAATTATATATATATATATATATATATATATATATATATATATAGAGAGAGAGAGAGAGAGAGAGAGAGAGAGAGGAGAGAGAGTATGTATATTAAATAATATATATAATTATATTATTATATACTATTTATAATTGTACTATTATATATAATACATATAATATATAATTTATATATATTAAATATATATAATGTATATATATTTAAAAGATTTATTTGTTTCCTCTTTAAAACTTCTATTTTTGATTGTATCTTCCTATATTTCTTTAAGGGATTTATTCATTTCTTCTTTAAAGGCATCATTTTTATATGGTTAGATTTAAGGTCATTTTCTTGTGTTTTGGTTTTATTAGAATATCCAGGACTTGCTGTAGTGAGGTAGCTTTTCTTTGGAGGTGTGCTATTGCCCTGGCTTTTGTTGATTGCATTCTTTGGAGTGCCTTTGGGCATCTGGATGAATTTGGACCCTGGATGTTCTTGTTGAAGTAGGTTTTGGGAGAGAGTAAACTTTGATGGTCCTGGTGTGTCAGGCCTCTGATGGATATGCTTGGGCTCTATGTCTCAGGACCTCCAGTTCTATATGGTTCTGGAGGCTCAGGTTCAATGAAGGTGGACAGAGAGATGGCAGGAGACTGGAGATCTGCCTGGAGTAGCAGGCTGCTTAAGGCAGCTTGGCTTGGGCCAAAGGTCTCTGAGAGCAGGGAAGATGATTGAAGGAAGTAAAGTTTACCTGTGTGGTTCAGGAATCTGATGAAGATGGAGAGGTGGCAGGATTGTGGAATTCTAGAGCATTTTTAACTGAATAAGATAAACTTTGATTTTTAGTAAACATTTATTTCCACAAATCTAAAATATCAGTATAAAATTAATGGATTTAAAAACTAATTATTTGTACTTTGGTGCTCATACATTGATTTAGAGTATGTGGTTGTATATGTTACTATTTGGATCTTTTAGTAATTTATTTCAGGTATTCCAGGATCTGTCTAGTTTTAAGAAATTATATGGCATACAATTTGAATAAAAATCATTAAATATTTGGTGACAATTTTGTTAAATGATGTGTTTGAGGAATTTTCAAAATAAAATATTAGCTTAATTAAGATTTTCTTACTACCTTATAATGCATATCTGATATCTAATCTAGATTTGGGGCAAAGCATGTAGCTCAATGGTAGACACAGTGCTTCATATCTATAAGACTATGGATTCAACTTTCATTTACAGAGAGAGAGAGAGAGAGAGAGAGAGAGAGAGAGAGAGAGAGAATATTTATTTTCTTAAAATCTCAAATAAACATAATTTACTGGAGAAAAAGTCCATGATGGTTTCTGAAATCCTGCTTTGCATGTAGCATCACATCAACAAAGAGTTACATTTCTAAAATGTAGAGGCTGATATGAAGACTCAGTCTTTAAATGTGTACACTTGCAGCAAGAAATCTTTAGTTTTATCCCAACACCCATGTAAAAAGTTTAATGTCTGGATGTTCTCATAAAGTCAGCACTGTGAGAATAGGTAGAATAGTATATCTGTAAATCACTGACCATCAGTACAGGAAATTTCTGAGGTCCAGGTTCACTGAGACACCCTGACTAAAAACTAAGATAAGAGAGGTTGAGAAAAATATCCAATATCTATGTCTACCCTCCACATACTACACTCATAGGAGTGTACACACATGCATAGTCACACACAAACAAAATTGTTTATTTTATAAATCTAATTTCAAAATATTTGACAATGTTAATATTTGTCACAGAAGTTGAAAATATGAATACAATTGATTTCAGCATTCAATGTAGACAGTGGTTTTTTCTCTACTTTAATATATTATTTATAAATTACATTTTATGTTATACTTTTTTAATATTATAACCCCCCAAAATAATTTATAGTTAGAACTTAAACTCTTTCAATGCATTTAAAACACCAGCACTTTAACAAAAAATACATTACAGATACTTTCATTTTAAAATACCTTAGATGGATGAAGCATTTAAGGCATTACTGGAATTAATGTATGTTTGAATATGATGCTGTCAAGTTTCTGTAATTTAACTCTTTGCCTGCTCTTCTGACTAAAGAAACAATCGTTATACTCAGTACATAAAACTACAAAGGGCAACACTCTGATTAAACAAAAATAAATAAGATCAATAAATGCATGGATTATATTGAAGCCAAAAGATGGCTGAGGCTGTGGGGTTATGTCTTATTGTGACATCTAGGAGGAGTGCTCTACCAAACAGGAGCAAATTGGAAATATTGTTTCCCACTAGCCTATTGGTTGTCTAGCCAAAAACCAAAAAATCATTTCAACATTACCCAAGTTGATAAAAATTGAACTCAGGCTGTCATGAGAGCAGGTCTAGTCACACCTTCTAAAAGCAAAAGACCTAAAGCCCAACAGAATACTCAATAGATTCTCCTGGTTCATCATCCTGGGAGAGAACTGTGGTTAATTCTGTGGGGAAGGAGAAGTAGGCTGCTTGTTCTTTTACCATGAAACTGATATATTTTTGCCACCTGACGTGTGAAAATTCTGCTCAAATGAACAAGAAAGTAACAGTCACACTGCAGAAAGGACAGACAGTGTCTTAAGCACAGAAGGTAAAGAATTACAGACTGAGGATAGGAAAAATCATGGAGTCCCAGGACATAATGCAGTGTTGAAATGAAGAACATATTTCTGATTTGTTTGCCTCTCAAGAATACCTCTTATGGACAGCGACAAGAGAGCTAACACAGAGGAACCAGCATCAAACATTTTACAGAAGGGGCATAAATAAAGGATATAAAATGTGCTGGGTGTTGACTCCAAGGAAGAAGTTATGACAGGATGAAGACAATATCAAGGAAAAGAAACTTTCTAAACAAGCTACCAATCTAAAAGGTTGAGTCCTTAATGTGAGTATGTCAGTTTTCTAGATTAAAATGGTGGGGGGGAGGTATTTTGTGCTCTTGGATTCAGAAAAATTGTGATAGGTAAAAGGCATAATTAATAAATTTAATAATGAATACATATTTTCATCTAAATCTGTTTTCTAATGAGTAAATAAAACAGCAAGTAGATTTAGAGCAATACATTTCCACATAGCATAAGGAGCAGATAAAAATACAGAATAAAAATCAGAGGTCCTTCAGGTCAATGTAAAAGAGGATCATATCACTGAGCAAGACATTTGCACAGAAATCATGCCAAACAGCTGTCATAGGGAAGGCAAGTCAGTATATGGGGACACCACTGAAAGGAAATGAGTCAGTATGTGAAGAGATTTCAAAACCTGAGTCATTACACACACACACATACACACACACACACACACACACACACACACCTCAGACCACAGCATGGACCACAAGAAAGTATCTAGAATACACAAGGGGAAGATAGAGAGGGGTTAGTAAGGATATGGAAGTGATGGAATTTTCTAGAATGTATAAATTTAAAACAGAACATGTACTTAGGAAAATAATTCTGCAGTTTCTTAAAATTTAGTTTCACTTCAGATGTTCCAATCTTTTTACTTTCATAATTAACTTCCATGAAAAAAAGATGTGCCCATGTGTGCACACAAACACACACACACACACTACTACAATATCATCAAAAAGTCTTTCATTCCAGGGCACGATGTAATTGTATTTCTTGGGACCTATTTTATACAGGAAGTTCCTGTTAAGGTCTAAACCCACTGATGTTCCCAAAGAGAGCCTTTTGAACTTACTGTGTTAGTGATTCTGCCTTAGCTGTTTTGTAATGTGAACAGTTATCCTCCATAATCCTAAAGTTATACATTTATTGAAGAGAAAATACCTATTTGTGATTGATTATAGACTTCTCTTTCACATGTTCTCCCAAATATCTACATTAAGTCTTATTCAAACTAAGTAAAATAAAATAAGTATCAGAGGTCTCAAAAGGCAGAGATAAATGTGTCTGTAAAAGCCTAATGGCAATTCCACTGAGAAAATTAAGGCCAGACCAGGTCTCACCTGAGCACATTCATGATTATGACGACAGGTGTGTGGCAGACTACTACTGTTATAAACATCAATGCCATTTAGAAACAAACTCTACAGAAATATTGTATCAAGATCATTTGGAATTCCTTTCATTGTGTATAGAGATAACAAAATACTTGCAGTTTTAGAAATATATCCAATTTAGAAACTAGAGAAGTTTTATTAGGTGTCTCTGAAAGAACACTTAAGTATGTACGTATTGATTTATTTTTTTATTATTTTCTCCTTTTTTTTTGATACTTTATTTACATTTCAAATATTTCCCCCTTTCCAGATCTCGCCTTTGGAACCTCCCTATCCTTTCCCACCTTCCCCCACCTCTATGAGGTTTTCCCCCACCTACCCACCCACTCTCTTTTTCCCTCCTTGGCATTCTCCTATACTAGGGCATTTAACACCCTTAGGCCCAAGGGCCTCTCCTCTCCCTAATGGTTAACAAGACCTTCATCCGCCACATATGTGGCCAGCGCCATGGGTCCTTCCATGTGTATTCTTTGGTTGGTGATCTAGTCTCAGGGAGAATCAGGAGGTCAGGCCAGTGGACACTGTTGCTCCCTCCATGGAGCTGCCAACTCCCTCAGCTCCTTCAGTCCCTTCTCCAACTCCTTCATGTGGGACCTCACAATCAGCCCAATGTAGGGTATTCAGCTGTGAGGTAACTCTTGGGTATTCCGAACTTTTGGGCTAATAACCATTTATCATTGAGTACATACCATGTTCATTCTTTTGTGACTGAGTTACCTCGCTCAGGATGAAATTTTCAAGTTCCATTCGTTTGCCTGAGAATTTCATGAAGTCATTGTTTTCATTAGCTGAGTAGTATCCCATTGTGTAAATGTACCACATTTCTGTATCCATACCTCTGTTGAGGGACATCTGGCTTTTTTTTCGAGTTTCTGGCTATTATAAATATGGCTGCTATGAACATAGTGGAGCATGCATCCTTATTATATGTTGGAGCATCTTCTGGGTATATGCCCAGGAGTGGAATAGCTGGGTCCTCAGGTAGTATTATGTTCAATTTTCAGAGGTTCCCCCAAACTAATTTCCAGAGAGGTTGTATCAGCTTGAAATCCAACCAGCAATTGAGGAGTCTTCCTCTTTCTCCACATCCTCTCCAACATCTTCTGCTACCTGACTTTTTGATCTTAGCCATTCTGACTGGTGTGAGGTGGAATCTCAGAGTTGTTTTGATTGGCATTTCCTTGATGACTAAGGATGTTGAACATTTCTTTAGGTGCTTCTCAGCCATTCGAGTTTCCTCAGTTGAGAATTCTCTGTTTAGCTCTGTTTCCCATTTTTTGATAGGGTTATTTGGATCTCTGGAGTCTAACTTCTTCAGTTCTTTGTAAATATTGGATATTAGACCTGTATGAAACGTGGGATTGGTAAAGATCTTTTCCCAATCTGTTGGTTGCCATTTTGTTCTATTTACAGTGTCTTTTGCCTTACAGAAGCTTTGTAATTTCATGAGGTCCAATTTGTCGATTCTTGATCTCAGAGCATAAGCCACTGGTGTTCTGTTCAGGAACTTTTCCCCTGTGCCCATGTGTTCAAGACTTTTCCTCACTTTCTCTTCTATTAAATTCAGTGCATCTGGTTTTATGTGGAGGTCCTTGATCCACTTGAACTTGAGCTTTGTAAAGGGAGATACGAATAGATCAATTCCCATGCTTCTATATGTAGACTGCCAGTTGAACCAGCACCATTTCTTGAAAATGATGTCTTTTTCCCACTGGATGGTTTTAGCTCCTTTGTCAAAGATCAAGTGACCATAAGTGTGTAGGTTCATTTCTGGGTCTTCAGTTCTATTCCATTGATCTACCTGCCTGTCACTGTACCAATATCATGCAGTTTTTGTCACTACTGCTCTGTAACACAGATTGAGGTCAGGGATGCTCATTCCTCCAGAAGCCATTTTATTGTTGAGAATAGTTCTTGCTCCCAGGGTTTTTGTTATTCCATATGAAATTGAGAATTGTCTTTCTAAGTCTATGAAGAATTGAGTTGGAATTTCGATGGGGATTGCATTGAATCTGTAAATTGCTTTCTGCAGGATGGCCATTTTTATTATATTAATCCTGCCAATCCATGAGCATGGGAGATCTTTCCATCTTCTGAGATCTTCTTTGGTTTTTTCTTCAGAGACTTGAAGTTCTTGTCATACAGATCTTTCACTTGTTTGGTTAGAGTCACACTAAGATACTTCATATTGTTTGTAACAATTGTGAAGGGTGTCATTTCCCTAATTTCTTTCCCAGACTGTTTATCCTTCCAGTATAGGAAGGCTACTGATTTGCTTGACTTAATTTTGTATCCAGCAACTTTGTTGAAGTTATTTATCAGCAGTAGCAGTTATCTGGTGGAGTTGTTCAGGTCACTTAAGTATACCATCATATCATCTGGAAATAGTGACATTTTGATTTCTTCTTTCCAGTTTGTATCCCTTTGACCTTATTTTGTTGTCTAATTGCTCTAGCTAAAACTTTCAGTACTATAATAAATAGATAGGGAGAGGGAGGGCAGCCTTGCCTAGTCCCTGATTTTAGTGGGATTGCTTTGAGTTTTTCTCCATTTATTTTGATGTTGTCCACTGGTTTGCTGTATATTGTTTTCACTATGTTTAGGTATGATCCTTGAATTCCTGATCTTTGCAGGACTTTTATCATGAAGGGATGTTGAATTTTGTCAAATGCTTTTTCAGCATCTAACGAAATGACCATGTTGTGTTTTTCTTTGAGTTTGTTTATGTAGTGGATTACATTGATAGATTTCCAGGTATTGAACTATCCCTGCATCCCTGGGATGAAGTCTACTTGATCATGGTGAATGATCAGTTTGATATATTCTTGGATTAGGTTTGCGAGAATTTTCTTGAGTATTTTTGCATCCATGTTCATTAGGGAAATTGTTCTGAAGTTTTCTTTTATTGTTGGGTCTTTGTGAGGTTTTGGTATCAGTGTAACTGTCACCTTATAGAATGAATTGGGTAGTGTTCCTTCTGTTTCTATTTTGTGGAATAGATTGAAGAGTATTGGTATTAAGTCTTCTTTGAAGGTCTGATAGAATTCTGCACTGAACCTATCTGTTCCTGGGCTTTTTTTTTTTTTTTGGTTGGTAGAATTTTGATGACTGCTTCTATTTCTTTAGGGGTTATGGGACTGTTTAGATGGTTTATCTGATCCTGACTTAACTTTGGTATTTAGTGTCTGTCCAGAAACTTGTCCATTTCACCCAGAATTTCCAATTTTGTTGCATATAGGCTTTTGTAGTAGGATCTGATGGTTTTTTTTTAAATTTCTTCAGAATCTGTAGTTATATCCCCCTTTTCATTTCTAATTTTGTTTATTTGGATACTGTCTCTGTGCCCTCTGGTTAGTCTGGCTAAGGAATTATCTATCATATTGATTTTCTCAAAGAACCAGCTCCTGGCTTGTTGATTTTTTGTATAGTTCTTTTAGTCTCTACTTGGTTTATTTCAGCTGTCTTTGGTGTATTAGTTTCTTTTTGTCCTAAAGTTTTCAGGAATGTTGTTCAGCTGCTAGTGCATGCTCTCTCTGGTTTATTTTTGGAGGCATTCAGATCTATGAGTTTTCATCTTAACACTGCTTTCATTGTGTCCCATATGTTTGGGTATGTTGTACTTTCATTTTCATTAAATTCTAGGAATTCTTTAATTTCTTTCTTTATTTCTTCCTTGACCAAGTTATCAGTGAGTAGATCATTGTTCAGCTTCCATGTGTATGTGGGCTTTCTGTTGTTTTTGTTGCCAGTGAAGACCAGCCTTATTCTGTAGTGATCTGATAGGAGGCATGGGCTTTTTTCAATCTTCTTATATCTGTTGAGGTTTGTTTTGTGACCAATTATATGATCAGTTTTGGAGAAGGTACCATGAGGTGCTGAGAAGAAGGTATAGTCTTTCGATTTAAGATGGAATGTTCTATAGATAACTGTTAAATCCATTTGATTCATAACCTCTGTTAGTTTCACTGTTTCTTTCTTTAGGTTGTGTTTCCAAGATCTGTCCATTGATGATATTGGGGTGTTTAAGTCTCCCAGTATTATTGTGTGAGGTGCAATGTGTCTTGAGCTTTTGTGAAGTTTATTTTATGAATGTGGGTGCCCATGCATTCTGGGCATAGATGTTCAGAATTGAGAGTTCTTCTTGGTGGATTTTTCCTTTCATGAAAATGAAGTGTCCTTACTTAACTTGTTTGATGACTTTTGGTTGAAAGTAGATTTAATCTGATATTAGAATAGCTACTCCAGCCTGTTTCTTGGGAACATCTGCCTGGAAAATTATTTTTCAGCCCTTTACTCTGAGGTAGTGTTTGTCTTTAACAAGGAGGTACGTTTCCTGGATGCAGCAAAATGCTGGGTTTATACATCCCATCTGTCAGTCTATGTCTTTTTATTGGGAAATTGTGTCCATTGATGTTAAGAAATATTAAGAAATAGTGATTATTGAGTCCTGTTATTTTCTATATTTTTTTTTATATTTGTGTGGCTATCTTCTTTTGAGTTTGTTGAAAGATTACTTTCTTGCTTTTTCTTGGGTATAGTTTCTTTCTTTTGAGTTGGCGTTTTTTATCTATTATTCTTTTTAGGGCTGGGTTTGTGGAAACATACTGTGCAAATTTGGATTTGTCGTAGAATTTTTGGTTATACCATTTCTGGTAATTGACAGTATTGCTGGGTATAGCTGCCTGGGCTGACATTTGTATTCTCTTAGAGTCTGTATGAGATCTGCCCAGGATCTTCCAGCTTTCATAGTCTCTGGTGAGAAATCTGGTATAATTCTGATAGGTCTGCCTTTATATGTTACTTGACCTTTTTCCCTTACTACTTTTAATATCCCTTCTTTATTTTGTGTATTTGGTGTTTTGACTATATTGTGACAGGAGGAATTTCGTTTCTGGTCCAATCAATTTGGCATTCTGTAGGCTTCTTGTATATTCATGTTCATCTATTTCTTTAGGTTAGGCAAGTTTTCTTCTATAATTTTATTGAAGATATTTATTGGTCCTTTAAGTTGGGAATCTTCATTCTCTTTTATACCTATTATCCTCAGGTTCTGTCTTCTCATTTTATCCTGGATATCCTTGATGTTTTGAGTTAAGAGCTTTTTGCATTTTGCGTTTTCTTTGACTGCTGTGTCAATGTTTTCTTTGGTATCTTCTGCACCTGAGATTGTCTCTCCTATCTTTTGTATTGTGTTGGTGATGCTTGCATCCATGATTCCTGATTTGTTTCCTAGGTTTACTAACTCCAGGGTTGTCTCCCTTTGTGATTTCTTTATTGTATCTATTTCTATTTTTAGTTCCTGGATGGTTTTGTTCATTTCCTTTGTCTGTTTTATTGTGTTTTCCTGTAATTCTTTAAGGAATTTTTGTGTTTCTTCTTTAAGGGCTTCTAGTTCTTTACCTGTGTTCTCTTGTATTTCTTTAAAGAAGTTATTTATTTCCTTTTTAAAATCTTCTATCTTATCATGAGATGTGATTTTAAGTCTGAGTCTAGCTTTTCTGGTGTGTTGGGGTATCCACGGCTGGCTGTGGTGGGAGAGCTGTGTTCTGATAATGCCAAGTAGCCTTGGTTTCTGTTCCTTATGTTCTTGCCCTTGCCTTTCACCATCTAGTTATCTCTGGTGTTAGCTGGTCTTACTCTCTCTGACTGTGGCTTGTCTTTCCTGCAAGCCTAGCTGTCAATACTCCTTGAAGACCAGTTCTCTCTTAGTGGAATTTGGTTTTGGAGAGCTGTAGTACAGGGTCAGCTCTGGGGTGCAAACAGAAACCAGAAGTATCTAGTCCCCAGCTGTCCCTTGTTTCCTGTGTCCTGATGGCTCTGCAAGGGTCCCTCTTGGTCCAGTGAATTTGAAAAGACGTGATGGTCTTGCCTGTGCTTGAAGGTATGTCAGCACCCCTGGGATACCAACTCTCTCCTGGCACTATTTATGTATGGAGCCCTGTGTCACAGGATCTGCTCCCAAGCCACCAAATGAAACCAGAAGCCCACACCTCAGTTCCTGTGTCCTGTGTATTCCACATGGGACCCTCTGAGCAGACAATCTTGCCTACACTCCTGGGAGGCTATCTTTCTCCCAGCGCTGCTTGGCTATGGAGCCCTGGTGGCCCAGGCAGAAGTCCCTCCCCCCCAACAGATGGAAACAAGAAGGCTCCTTCCTCCCTGCTGTTCCTCAGACCCTGTGTCCTAAGGATTTGGGGGAGTTTAGCTGAGCAGTGTTACTCCTCTTACCTCCTCTCACAGGCTTTTCTGCACTCCTGGGACGTTAGCTTCTTCTTTTTTTCTTTTCTTTTCTTTTTTTTTTTTTCTTTTTCCTTTTTGTTGTTGTTGTTGTTGTTGTTGTTGTTGTTGTTGTTGTTTTGAGACAGGGTTTCTCTGTATAGCCCTGGCTGTCCTGGATCTCACTCTGTAGACCAGGCTGGCCTCGAGCTCAGAAATCTGCCTGTCTCTGCCTCCCAAGTGCTGAGATTAAAGGTGTGTGCCACCACTGCCCAGCTAGCTTTTTCCCAGTGCTAATTAACTATGGAGCCCCTGTGGCCCAGGTAGAGGTCTCCTGCCACAGATGGAAACCAGAAGGCTCCTTCATCTGCTGTTCCTCAGTCCCTGTGTCCTAAGGATTCTGGGGGAGTCCCGTTGAGCAGTGTTAGTCCTCTTATTCCCTCTCAGGGGCTTTTCCCCACAAGTGGGCGGCTCGATTTCTCCCAGCACTATTTGTCTATGGAGCCCTGGTGGTCCAGGCAGAGATCTCCGCCATAGATGGAAACTTGATTTCTTACTTATCTATTTATTGTTTTGACAGGTCTCATTTAGCCTAGGCTGGCCTTGATCTCTTCATGTATCCTAAGATGAGTTTGAATTGCTGATCTTCCTGCCTCTACTAGATGGGACTACTTGATAATCTACCAAATGAGATGCATCATAGTAAAGGCTACATAGAACTCTTTTTAAAAAACCCTCCACTTAACAATATTCTTTCAACCAGATTAAATCATGAGTAATTTCTCAAGGTTCGTTGCTAGTCACAAAGTTTCCACATACTATGACAGTGTTGCCTGGAGTTTCATCTCCACCTCTGCCTTCATGGCATTTTATATACGTTCTCTTTCTCTTTAAACTTTTTCTTGCCATTATGTGTCTCACTTCTTCCCACTCTCTGAGAATAATGCTCATTGATTGCATTGTATGCCCTATTGGTGTGCACTTTACATCCTCATTATAACACCTGATAAGTGCCTTTGGTTGGTTGTTTCCACTGAAATATTACAAGGAAGTCTTTGTCTAATTGCCTGGTAGAATTACAAGTATCCGTTGATATTTACTCAATAGTCATGGATCAAAAAAAGCAATGAACATTGACAAAACATGTCTTCTTTTGCACTGACTAATCAATGATTCCACAATGCTGTTCTTTAACCTGTAACTACCAGATCTTTTCACATAATCAGAATTGGATTCATTCTTCATGGCAAAAATCTGTCCATTTGGGTTTTAATGTCTCATTTTGTGAGATGTCCCATCCTAACATGCTTTAATTTGCTTTACTTATTTTAACATGCTCACTAAGAAAAATTTAGTGATACACACATTTATTAGAAATATATAACATTTCCAATGAATGGATGAAGGAAAACTGGTAAGAGGAAAAAAATAGAGAAAAGTAAACGTGATGAAAGGACTTGAAAGAAGCGAGTGCCATTGTGGAATTGGTGTAGTTGAAGTGTACAAAAGCAATTCGGGCACTATGGAAATTTCAATAAAAAGGGTCCCCATAGGTCTATAGGGAGTGACACCATTAGGAGGTATGGCCTAGTCCAAGGAGAAGTGCCCAAGTTGAAGAAAGTTTGTCTCAGTATCTTTCTGCTGTGGGAAGATCCAAATGTAGAATTCTCAGTTGTTTTCTCCACCAAAAAGTCTGTTTCTCACCATGGTGACAGTGGACTAAACCTCTAAAACTGTAAGCCAAGCCAGCCCCAATTAAATATCATTAGCTTGTGTGCACGCACACACACACACACACACACACACACTATTTTTATTAAAAGAGTAAGATAAAATATACCTCTTTTTATAAACATGTAAGACTTAAGTCTTGAATGAAAATATACTTGCTCAGTATTCTGTGTGTTAACTGGGTATATCTCTTTGTTTGGTCTAGAACCAGATCATATGGACAGCTGTCAGTTGTACACTTGGTTTATCAGATGTACATTTTTCTGTTTCACAATAGCTTCAACCCAACTGTAGCAATTGGCTTTTTTTTTGGAAACTCTTAGCTGACATAATCTAATTGGGCAGCCTTGACTCACTTCTGGAAAGCTGGTACTATCTTGTTTAAGTAGATCATGACAGAAGAAACTGAGAAGATGCTTGAAATTAAAATAGGTATTGCCACTATTCTCTTCAATTGTATCTTCCAAAGAAAAATCACAAAAAAACCTGAAATTTAAGGTGAAGAAAATAAACCCCACTTATTTAGAAACATTTGCACAGCTATATTTTTGAGGACATAACCATAAACCATTAATTAATGGAGGCCACTGTGAATAGGTTTTTACCTCAAAGATTACATGGAATATGCAAATCTAGAAACAGACTTAAGTTAACAAGTATGTTCCATTACTTTACAGTTTCTATAAAAGAAATATTAAAAAATGAAAAGAACATTTACTTTGTTTAATTATTGACAGTTTATATGTTTAAGCTTGTTGTGAATAATACCTAAAATATCTTTATCACATAATAAAATAATATATTGAACTCATAATAAAAATGGAAGTCATTTAAAATATGATGAAAATGTATTTTAAATCTTTATTTATTTGAAACTAAAAAAGAAATGCCCACCTTCTCTGCATTATTTAGATTGTCTCTACTATGACAATACCTGGGCAGAGTAGCTGGAAGGAGAACATATTTCTTTGAGTCCTAGGCATCAGAACATTTAGTTCATCATAAAAGGGATGAACATTGGAGCAGAAAACATCAAATTATAGAGCTCAGGAGGAAGAGAGCCAGAAGATGCACAATAGCTGCCTTTCATGACTTTGTACATTTATCCCATCCATGTCCCCAGTTTATGAGATGATACAGATCACATTCATGTCAGTTCTTCTGCCCTTACTGGAAATGTTTTCACAGACACATCCAGAGATCTCTACATTACAAATGTAATTAAGGTAACAATCAATCATATATCTTGTGATAATTTCAACATCATTGTGGAAAAAGATATTCTGAGAGATTGAGCAAACATACCATTTGAAAATATTAAAAATATATTCCAAATGCAATTACTGACTAACTGTAACTTTTATTTCAAATTACTTTTAGAAAAAGAAGTCATTTTCTTAAATTAATAATTTGTTTGATGGCCAATAATTCATCATAATGAATCATGATCCAGATATTTACATTTTCTATTGAATTGCAGATGAGTTAGACAATTTTTACTCTTGGTTCTCCTTATAAAAGCATGTGGTGTACTTCAAAAAAAAGTAGATGAAAGTATAAACCATACATAGACTATTGTCATCTAAGATGATAGCAAGAATGTTAGAAAAGCTTTTGAAAAAGCTTCCAGAATGAGAATCAGAACACAAAAAGCTGGTAATCATACATACACACACACACACACACACACACACTCATTCAAGATAAACTCACACAGAGACACACACATGAAACACATACACACAAACACACAACACACACTCAAGGCACACTCACAAAGCACAAACACACAATAAAAATAAAGTGTTTAAAAACTACTTTTCCTCAGAATGTTCATGTATGATTAATTTAGAATTATTTGCTTGAGTTTGTGTTGAACAAATTTGTTCTATATAGTTTACCTAATTAACTGTATCTAATATTTATAAGTCATTTTACTTGAATATTAATATTACCATTTGTAAAATAAAGCATGGTATAAATAAAAAGTTTAATCAATTTGTTAGCAACAAGCAGTTGAAAAGAGTTGGGACGTAGAACCTACACGAATTACATAATTTCAATGTTCCAACCCTATCTATTGTATTATGCACCCTTCAGTCTGCATGAACACATATTTTCTAGTGCACATACTATATATGATTAAGTTCTTTACTGTATCTGACCACTTCTCAAAACACACTGTTTAAATAAACATCTTGTTCTTTGTTTTCTTTTTTTTTTCATATACGTAAATGCAGGCAGCAACCTTTTGTATCATTTAAAGAGATAACACACCTTTAAAGAGATAAATTTATAATCCTTACTAGAGAGATAATGTCTTTTTATAATACTAAATATTTTAGAGCTAATAACTCAATATCTTAAGAAGTACCACACAGTAAAGCATCATGTTATTCAACAAATAGACATTCGTTGTTTAACTTTCCTGAAGTTACAAGGAAGCAAAGGAGTGTTTGGTAGAATAAATAGAAGAAAAAAAAACCTCATGCTGACATTAAATGCTAATTGGCTTTTATGAACTGGAAGGTCATTATGAAATAAAGTGTTAGTTCTTTTCACATAATTGAGGTAATTCACAAATAACTGAAAATTTCCAGGCTAAAGCAAACTGGAGTGGATGCTTTAGCCCAGCCAGTTGTGATTATTTGCTTTCACATAGTGGCCTCATTTACAAAAGAAGCTGGAACAAGGAACAAAAAGCAATTGAAATCTCAGAACTATTTCTGGCTTTAGAAATAAAGTAAGAAGTAGATGGAGTTCAGGGCATTTACTTGTGTTGCTCTGAGCTCAGGCTGAAATTATTACAGACACAATGCACTATGGGTGTGTGCGTTGGGGCAAGATTAAGAATGACCCCCAGGTGCACAGGAGATACTCCTGTTCAGATAAGTAGGTTACTAAAGAACTTATAAAGAGTTTTCTATGTATGGGTGTTAGCATTCATAATCATAAAATCTGCTTAGCCTGCAAAGAATCCTCATAATGCAATTGCTATCTTCATCATGCAGCTAAAATCAAGATTTTCCTACCATGAAAACAATATAAACCTTTCCCATATTTTCTAAGGTGACAAGAAATGAATTGTAAAGCTTGACTAATAACCCATGTTGAAGGAGTTCTACTTTCCCCATTTTTTAAAGCTTCCTTAGGATTTTTCTTCAAGGAGCTAAAGATACTTTGTAATGGCTCTTTTCTATAAATGTATGTATTTTCCAAAAGTGGAAATCATGTAATTGTATTTTCAGGGGAAGCCTAATATTGTTTTTTCAAAGCTATAACCCTGATAACATTTTTTAAAAAGAGGAAGTGTCTTTCTCACTTCTATGTTTCTTACCATTTTAGACAAGGCATGTTGGTCCTATTTGCTGAGCTTCCTAGAAAACTACAGACACATGAGCATCACACTTGTAAATTATTCAATGTGTTATGTGTTGTCAGATGAGAACTATGCACAGGTGGATGCTGGGAGCTACCTAGAGAACCACCCGTACAAGCAAATTAATGAAGCAGCGGTAGCTGAATGACAAGGTTCATCTCTCATTCAGTTTCAACATTGGATTCCTAAATTAATCTCATGGGTAGTGGTAAAGTTGGAACCATGTTTAAGAGATAGTCCAAGGTAGCAAGACTTTTTCCCTACACTCATCATTATCAAACATGAGCAAACTACACTGAGCAAACAGTGTTTGAAAGGAGGAATTGTATTTTAAAACTTCAGAAGGTTTTATGTGGTGAACTGAAGCATTTATGGTCTAACTCTAATTTATCTATCCCATCTTCAAATAGGAATTTTAGGACTGTGGCTTATCTCTTTCTGAAAACATGTGTTGGGTGTTGAAATAAAGTAAGTCTCTAGTACTGTGTCTGGTCTCAGAATTGCAACTGTTTTTCAAAATCTTTAGTTGTACTGAGAAATCTTTGATTTTTTTTGTCCTCAATTGGATCTTTAAAATCTTCGTTTATTTATTTATTTGTCTGTCTACTTATATATTCCATCTTCCATTTCTGTCTTATGACTTCATTCTTCTTAGTAAAAGATTAGTTCATTGTTCTACCTATAATGAAAAGGGATGAAGTATCCTAAACCTCAACTCAGGGTATTAGCAATGTGAATAATTTCACATTATATCATTTTTGCTCTCCTTCCTCTCTGATAATCAAGATCTTTGCTATGCAGCAGTATAGCATCTAACTTTATAGCCCACTGTACTTTCAATGCAGTTGGTTTTAATCCTAAAAGATATTCTTGAAATACACACGTTAAAAACTCATGAAGCCTAGAAATTTAGAACTTAAATCATCCATACTTCTGGTATTACTTCAAGTTGTTGTAATGAATTAGCATGGTCAGATAATTCAAAATTAATACCCCATGGCTTAGTTTTCCTGGTTGTTATGATTGAAATTCTTCTGATCAACAAAAAGGCCACTTTATCAATTTCCTTTATTGTATACACTAAATACTGTGATTATGATTTGTTGTTTACTTACTGATCAGCTTCAATCCTCCCTACATTGTCAACATGCTGAATAAGTCAGGAACAATAACCAGTAAGTAACTGGTTCATTACAGTACAGGATTTGATTTTATTTGGACGACCATGATGGCTAAACAAATATCCACACACATAAGTGAAAGAATGAGTATCATAAATACAGTATCATTTAGCATCATTATAATTACTGCTAATTTTTTCATGTTGAAGATGCAAACTAAGGTCTTGATTTTGCTCTGTGTACCAAGTGTACATATTACTGAGATGGAACCCATGCACTGTTTCTAAGTACAGTTAAACTGACTAATACTCAGCATGTGATTATTTCAAGTTATGTACTATCCTCAACATTTCCACAAATGTAAGCACATCAACAGATCTAAAAGAAGCTTTGTTAGGGTTTTACTAATGTGAACAGACACCATGACCAAAGCAAGTCTTATAAAGGACAACATTTAATTGGGGCTGGCTTAGAGGTTCAGAGGTTCAGTCCATTATCAAGGTGGGAGCATGGCAGCGTCTTGGCAGGCTTGGTGCAGGCAGATCTGAGAGATCTGTATCTTCATTTGAAGGCTACTAGTGAAAGATTGGCTTCCAAGCAACTGAGATGAGGGTTCTAAAGCCCATGCCCACAGTGACACACCTGCTCCAACAAGGCAATACCTCCAAATACTGCCACTCCTTGGGTCTAGCATCTACAAACCATCACAAATAGCAACCCCATCACTCCACTTTATGCCTTGTCTTTCTACTGGACATGGATAATAGGATATCCCTCTCCCCACTATTGCGCATTTCATCTAAGGTCCCCCCTTTGAGTCCTGAAATTCTTTTACTTACCAGGTCTCTGGTACTTTCTAGAGGTTCCCCCACCTCTCACCCACCAAGGTTGCAGATTTCCATTCATTCTATTGGCCCTCAATTGCTTCTCTGTTGTTTCCATCCCCCATACCTGATCATGTTCCCCTTTTCAATTCCCGCTCCCTTCTCCTACTCTCCAGTCTTTCCCTCTCTCTGCCTCCCCTGATTGTTTTCTTCTCCCAAGTGGAATTTAAGCATCCTCACTTATGCCCTTCTGTTTATCAACCTTGAGTTCTGTGGATTGTATCGTAGGTATTCTGTTATCTTTTGGCAAATATCCACTTATTAGTGAGTACATACTATGCATGTCTTTTTGAGTGTGAGTTACCTCACTCAGGATGATATTTTCTAGTTCCATCCATTTGCCTGAAAAACACGTGATGTCCTTGTTCTTAATAGCTGAATAATATTCCACTGTGTAAATGAACCACAGTCTCTGTATCCATTCTTCTATTGTTGGATATCTTGGTTTTCAGCTTCTAACTATCACAAATAAGGCTGTTATGAACATAGTGGAACACTTGCCCCTGTGGTATGGTGGGACATCTATTGGGTATAGTAGTGGTATAGCTGGATCTGGAGGTAGATTTATTTCCAATTTTCTGAGGAACCTCAAGATTGGCTTCCAGAGTGGTTGTACCAGTTTGCAGTTGTACCTGCAGTAGAGGAGTGCCCCTCTTTGTCCACATCTTCATCTACATGTTCTGTCTCCTGAGTTTTTGATCTTAGCCATTCTGACTGGTATGGGGTGGAATCTCAGGGTCATTTTGTTTTGCATTTCCCTGATCACTAAAGACTTTGGCCAATTCTTTAAGTGATTCTTGGCAACTCGAGATTTGTCTCTGTTTAGCTCTATACCCCATTTTTTTATTAGGTTGTTTGGTGTTTTGGAGATTAGTTTCATGAGTTCTTTATGCATTTTGGATATTAGCCCTCATTCAGATATGGGGTTAGGAAAGATTTTTCCCAATCTGTAGGTTGGCAATTTTTCCTATTGACTATATCATTTGCCTTACAGAAACTTTTCAGTTTCATGAGGTCCCATTTATCAATTCTTGATCTTAGAGCCTGAGCCATTGGTGTTCTGTTCAGAAATATTACCCCTGTGCCAATGAGTTCAAAGCTATTTTCCACTTTCTCTTCTATTCAATTTACTTTATCTGGTTTTATGTTGAGGTCCTTGATCCACTTGGACTTGAGCTTTGTACAAGTTGACAAATTTGGATCTATTTTCATTTTTCTACATACAGGCTGCTAGTTAGACCAGCACCATTTTTGAAGATGCTTCTTTTTTTCCTCTGTATATATTTGGCTTCTTTGTCAAAAATCGTAAGTGTGTGGTTTTATTTCTGCATCTTCAGTTCTATTCCACTGATAAACCTGTCTGCCACTGTACCAATACCATGCAGTTTTTATCACTATTGCTCTGTAGTACAGCTTGAGGTCAGAGATAGTGATCGTGAAGAAGTTCTTTTATTGTTAAGAATAGATTTTCCCCCCATACTTCTGGAGACTGATCCACCAACTAAAGAATACACAAGGAGAGACCCATAGTGCTGGCCACAAAGACTGCAGAGGAGGGTCTTGTTACCCATCAGGGGGAGGAGAGGCCCTTGGGCCTGAGGGTGTTATATCCCCCAGTATAGGAGAATGTCAAGGAGGGAAGACGAGAGTGGGTGGGGGTGGGGTGGGGAGGTGGGTTGGAGAATATCCCCATAGAGGCAGGGGGAGGGCAGAGGGAATGGGGAGGTTCCAAAGGGGAAATCTGGGAAGGGGGAAACATTTGAAATGTAAATAAAATATGAAAATAAAAAAAAGAATAGCTTTTCAATCCTGATATATGTATATTTCTCATATATATATGAAATTGAGAATTGCTTTTTCCATGTCTGTGAAGAATTGTGTTGGAGTGTTGATGGAGACTGTGTTGAATCTGTAGATTATATTTGGGAGGATGGCCATTTTTACTATTTTAATCCTACCAACACATGAGCATGGGAGATCTTTCCATTTTCTGAGGTCTTCCTTAATTTCTTTCTTGAGAGACTTAAAGTCATACATGTCTTTCATTTGTTTGGTTAGAATTACACCAAGATATTATCTATTGTTTGTGACTAATGTGAAGGGTGTTTTTTTCCCTATTTTCTTTCTCAGTCCATTTATAATTTGTATGAAGGAGGGCTCCTGGTTTGTTTGAGTTAATCTTATATCCAGCTACTTTGCTGAAGTTGTTTATCTGCTGGAGAAGTTTTCAGGTAGAAGAGTTGGTATTTCTTATATATACTCTCCCTTTTTGCCAATTTGTATCCCCTGAACAACTTTTGTTGTCCTATGCTAAGCTACAGTTATATTGAATAGATATTGGAAGAGTAGACAGCCTTGTCTTGTCCCTGATTTTAGTGGGATTGTCTCATGTGTCTTTCCATTTAAATTGATACTGGTTTGCTGTATATTGCTTTTATTATGTTTAGGTATGGGCCTTGAATTGTTGATCTCTCCTATACTTTTAACATGAAGGGTTGTTGTATTTTGTCAAAGGATTTTTCAGCATCTAATGAGATGACCATGTAATTTTTTTCTTTAAATTTGTTTATATAGTAGATTACGTTAATGGATTTTCATATATTGAACCAACCTTGCATCCCTGAGATGAAACCTACTTAATCCTGTTGAATGATTTTGATGTGTTGTTGGATTCATTTTGTAAGAATTTTATTGAATATTATTGTGTTGATATTCATAAGCAAAATTTTCTGAAGTTTTCTTTCTTTGTTGGGTCTTTGTGGGTTTAGGTGTCAGAGTAATTGTGAGTCACAAAATGAATTAGGAAGTGTTCCTTCTGTTTCCATTTTTTGGAATAGTTTGAGGAGTGTTAGTATTAGCTCTTCTTTGAAGGTCTGGTGGAATTCTGCATTAAAACCATCTGACCCTGGGCTTTATTTGTTTGTTTGCTTGTGTGAGAGGTTTTTAATGACTTCTATTTTCCTTAAGGGATATGGACATGTTTAGAAAGTTTACCTGCTCTTGATTTAACTTTGGTATGTGGTATCAGTCTAGATAATCATTCATTTCATCCAGATTTTTCAGTTTTGTTGAATATAGGCTTTTATAGTAGGATGTGATGATTTTTTTTTTCAGTTTCCTCAGTTTCTTTTGTTATGTTGCCGTTTTCATTTCTGACTATTTTTTTAAAAATTGGATACTATTTCTGAACCCTTTAGTTAATTTTGCTAGGGGTTTATCTATCTTGTTGATTTCCTCAAGGAAATAGTTTTTGGTTTGTTGTTTCTTTGTATCATTCTCTTTGTTTCTAATTGGTTGATTTCTGACCTGAGATTGATTATTTCCTGCCCTCCACTCTTCTTGGGTATTTGCTTCCTTTTGTTCTAGAGCTTTCAGGTGTGCTGTTAAGTTGCTAGTGTAGTGTAGGATCTCTCCATTTTCTATACTAGGGCACTTAGTGTTATGAATTTTCCTTTTAGCATTGCTTTCGTTATATCCCATAAATTAGGATATGCTGTGTCATTATTTTCATTGAATTCCAGGAAGTCTTTAGTTTCTGTCTTTCTTTGTTTCTTTCATGATCAATTTATCGTTGAGTTGAGAGTTGTTCAGTTTCCATGGGTATGTGGATTATATGGTTTTTGTTGTTGTTGTTGTTGTTGTTGTTGTTTTGTTTTGTTTTTGTTATTGAAGTCTAGTCTTACTATGTGATAATCTGATAAGATGCATAAGATTATTAAAATCTTCTTGAATCTGTTGAAGCCTGTTTTGTGACAGATTATATGGTCAATTTTTGGAGAACCTACCATGAGGTGTTGAGGAAAAGATATATTCTTTTGCTTAAGAGTGAAATATTCTGTATATATCTGTTAAATCCATTTGGTTTATAACCTCTATTAGTTTCAGTGTGTCTCTGTTTAATTTCTTTTTCAATGACCTGTCTATTGGTGAGAGTAGGGTGTTTATGTCTCCCAATATTATATATGGTGTTCATGTGTGCTGTGAGCTTTAGTAATATTTCTTTTAGGAGAGTGAATGCCATTGCATTTGGGGCATAGATGTTCAGAATTGAGACTTTCTCTTGGTGGAGTTTTCCTTTAATGAATTTGAAATTTCCTTCCCCATCTCACTTAATAACTTTGTTGAAAATCTATTTCATTGGATATTAAGATGGCAACTCCTGTTTGTTTCTTAGGACCATTTGCTTTTTCCAACCTTTAACTCTGAGGCAGTGTATTTTGATATATGGTTTTTAGTTTGGTTGTTCTCTTATTTAATAGGTACTAGGTACTGATTGTCAGGCCTTGGACAAGTGCTTGACCATCAAAAAATAAGTTTAGCCCTACTTTTACATTTTATGTTGACACTGTGTATCCCAAAACTACTCAAAGTTAATTTGAACTTACATACCCCTTTCCCTCATATACTTAAAGGCCTATGTAATTACTCTTTGCAAAAATTCCCCTCTTCTTTTTTTTTTTTTTTTTTATTCCTGTACAAATGGAATAGTGGGCTTAGTCCATGATAGGCCAACTGTTTATCATTCACCTACATCCACAGGTCAGATATTATTGAAAAAACCTGATCCTTACTTCTCTGAAAGCATCATTTTCCCTCCCATCATAATGTTATGATGTTTCCCTCACTTTTGTTCTGTCAGTCTTCTCATAGTTTAGAGTAAGCATAAAGCAATACCAACATATAATTACAAAATAAATAAAGGCAAGTCTGCAGCGATGTAATTAGAACCACATTACTTATGAGTTACCTGCATGCTATTAGAAATCTAGAAAAAAATTGGGAGAAGAAAATTTTTCTTAAAGAAATAACAGTTTTCTACGCACATTACAAAATCCCAGATATAAAAGACAGCAACACAAGCAATACAGATGGAAAGATGGTTTAGTGTGCAAAATACTTGCCTAAATACTTGAATTTTGTCCAAAAGCAATCAAGTAAAAGCTAACATGAAAGATGGATTTGGTATTTCAATTCATGTATAGGGCAGTGATAAAGACATCCAGTCTTGTTAAAGCAGTAAACATCAAATCCAAAGTGAGTTTCTGTCTCAAAATATAAAGTGTAAATAACTAAAGAGAGTCTCTGTGGTCAAACTTTTGTGTGTGTGTGTGTATGTGTGTATGTGTATATATATATATATATATATATATATATATATATATATATATTATGTACATGCATCAGCAAGGACATATATATGCCATATATATATTCACAAATGTAACAAAAATGAATAAGTAAATAAATAAATAATAAAAATCTTTAAATAAAAATATAAAATAAATGTTTCTGGCAGATAGAAAGGACACAAATTACAACTAGGACACTGGGCTTATAAAAAAATTAATAATTGCAATTTGTATAATCAGACAGAAGAGTAAAAGGGACAAAAGTAAGAAAACACTCATAAGTCTATGTCCCATAGGAAACTTTTCAAAATCTAACACAAAAATAAAATTGAAAACTAAAATCTGAGAATGTCATTCATCTGTCAACTTTACAGAAAAAAAAGCTTTAAAATGTTCTTCAAGTAAAAGTAAATGAGAACAAGTGGAAATCTATATGTTCCTATATAATTAGTAACCTTGCAATACAGATCTTTGAAGATTTATAACAGAAAATGAGTTTTATAGCATTTAGACAATTTATATTCAGTCAAACTCTAAGATAAGGTATAAGAAACATTTTGCAATACATGAAATAGACTGTTATTTCAACATAGACTAAAGAAGCTAAAATTGTGAATTATTAACCCCAAACCACCACTAAGGGCAGTTGTATCTATGAAGCTCAAACTAGAATTGCCAAGATACTCAGTCTAAGAAAAAGAAGACAGAGAAATGGGAAGAAAAGAGCCTAGTGGATATGTTTGAAAGTTTAATTAGATAAAAGTGAGAAGAACTTACTACTAATAACACTAACAATAAAGATAATATTACATTTCCTGCTATACAGGATAGGAAATAAAACATTGCATTTGATTATGGCAATGTTTAAATATGTACTTTAAATATTGTTTACAAGTTATTTTAAATATAAAATTACCCATAACATAGCCTGCTGTTGCCAAATACTTAAAAATATAGATATTTTATTTTCAAACACAATTCAGATTTCAGTTTTCATCACTAGCATATCAAGATCTCAATAGTTATATGTTGCTAAAGCTACAACAAAGACATTTAAATATATTTACACTTTAAGTAATTAAATAATTAGAAATCATTTTATTAAGTCTAAGTTATTTACATGTATAAAAGATGTTTAAAATATACTAGGAAATGATGAAAGATTGAACAAATATAAACCAGGCAGATAGAAATCCAAGAAATATGGATACAAAAGATTAATAAAAGAAAAATGGGTCTTCACAGATGACATCCAGGGATAAAGTCGATAATTCTTAAAGATTACAGGCTCATTCATCAAGACCTAATGAACTAATTTGTCTAAGAATGTAATATCAGAGTCTGAGACTGATGATAGAGCAATAAAATGTAAAATTCTTAAGCTGTTTTACAGTTCTATAATATTTAAGATTATTTAAAGGGTTTATTTTTAAATCTTGGTATAGTAATGAAATACATATCTAAAATGGCAAGAATATTTATTTTGCATGAAATGTCATCATTCTTCTGAATTGTTGTCCATCTTTACTTTTGGTAGATGGTATTTATACCTCTGACTATCATACCCCTCATTTGATTATTTTCATATGTAGACATGTAATCTGTTATGTCATGTATGACTTCATCTTATTTGGATTTCCTACTTTCATTGAATATTATTTATACACATGGATCTTATTAAAAAACACAAATCATCAGGTTATCCATTACATTTCCATGTTCTCCATTGAAATCAATTATTTCCCCTATAGAACAGGAGAGAAATAAAACCTGTAATCTAATATATATTATGATTTCCTTTAAATAATAATTGAAAGGGGAGAATAAGGAACATTCTGAAGTACTTAAAACCATCCCATAAATATTGATTAAATAATTCAGACAACTGGGAACTCCCAGAGACTGAGTCATCAACCAGGCAGTATACCTGGGCAGTTGTGAGGCCCCTACACATACATATTAGAGGACTGCCTCGTCTGGCCTAAGTGGGAGAGATGCTCCAAATCTTGAAGAGACTTGAGAGCACAGGGAAGGAGGATGTCACTTTGGGGGAGATCACTCTCAGAGGCAAGAGGGAGGAGGAATGGGATGAGGAACTATGAGAAGTGGAAACAAAGGCCGGACTTGTAAATAAATAAAATAATTAAAAAATGAATGGGGAAATAAAGAACAATTAACACAATGATCACTACTTAAATGAAAAACAATAAAAATTAAAATTTTATTGAAGAAGATATAGTTATATTTATTAAAAAATTATTCCTGTAAATAATACAGATGGTATCAGAAGAATGTAAGTTGGGGTGTGTATTGTGTGGTAATTGATTGCCTTTATATTCTAAGAAATTATAATCAAGATTCATTTTCACAGTGTATCAGAACCTGTCTCAAAATGCTTCTTAGGTAAAGAATGTCAGTTAATCAATTTCTATTGCATTGAGAACAAATTTAAGTCTTCACACTTTTGAATACATCAATAGGTGGGAGATAAATAAATGGATTAAGGTCTCCTATATTTTATTTTTATATGGAACAAATTTATAAACTATAAAGTTTTTGAATTTATAACACATTTACATACTTTTTCTGTATAGAATCATAGTAACTAAAATTCCATTGACATCTGTCTTTCTGTCAACTACTTATTTTTAAGGCTTTGGAATTTATATTTACAAATGTATTTTGAAAGTCATCACGCAGCCTAGATATGAAATATCAATTACAACCCTGCACCATTGAAATATTTAATATCTAATTTGAAAACTTAAAATAGCTAGTACATTTTAATGAAATGCAGGGGGAAATTGCTTAGCAGAAATTATATTGGAAGACAGAAATACTCTGGGTCAACCCCTAGGCTTGGTGCTTTAATAAATTATCTCATTAAAGTCTCATAATGAACTGTCGAAGGCTATATCAAAGCTCATTTCACATATGAAGTAGAAGATACTGACAGAAATGAGATGACTAACACAAAATTACAATCATTTTTTAAGAGCTAAACTTATACATTTCAGTTCTACCATTTCATCTTTAACAAAAGACAAAGAAAGAATGCTCACAGGAGTTCTGTCCCTCTGACCCTGTTTGCAGGTACAGCTATATTATAAATCCAGATGAGAAGAAAAGGACAATGTAACTATTTGGTATGACTTTAAGATTATGAAATTAGTAGTAATTGTGAATACCCATGGCAGAAATTGCTTCATAATTTGAGCTTCCTGAAAAAAACTCATAGAAGAATAATGGAATTTTCTCTCTAGTTAGATGGCAGAAATTATAGTTAATTAAATAAAATAAATAGTTTTTGTTTAATTATATGGCATAGCAGTCAAATTTATTTATATACCATCTGCTCTTACAAATTAGTACAACTCAAATCAATAGATAATATTCTATTATATTTTCTAAGAAGCATATACATGCAGCAACCTTCAGCAAACTCTTTCCTCTTATCATATGCTGTATTCTATCTCATGAGCTTAGAAAACACAGCATTTTTTTTTAAGCAAAATAGATGTCTACAGTACCTAACAATTTAGCCAGACATTCCACTTCTTCAGCAGCTCTAACCTTAATCTTGCACAGGAAAAATCTGATGCCCATGGGTTCTCTTAGTGCATAACATACAAGCATTGAAAATTCACTGGACTTGAACAATCTTTTACATTCAATCTTTCAAAGACATGGAACATGCACTCCAAAACATGCTGGTGGATTCATCCTTTCATATTGAACCAGTGTAGATGTAGTTGAATATGTGCTGTTTTTTTAAGCTAAAGAATAGACTTTGGAGTCTAAAAGGTCACATCAGCTCTATTTGTTTTGCCTAAAATTTGTACACTTGAGATTTGAGTGTAATTTTTAAATTATACCAACTCAGGAAGCAAGTACTAGGATCAATTGGCCTTCTCTAAAACTAAAATCAGCTATAATAAAAATGTAATTCTCAACAGGAAATTAAAATATAAATAAACTTTTCTCTTTTCTCACTATTTTTATATTTAAAATGGGCTATTAAAGATTGTCTTAAAGGAAATATGTACCTTGACAATCAGAAAAACTTGGATAAAAAA